>CM061068.1:89049518-89649518 GCA_030762895.1 Sophora flavescens | reverse complement strand
GATGAGAAGCTGTAAAAAAAAACATAGGAAACAAAAAATATTAAACAATGGTTATAGACATTATATTATCATCCAAAAGCACTAATTCCACATTATCTCCAAATTGTGGTTGCAAAAAATTTGGTTGTTTCCAAAGTCGTATAACTCTAACTTTGATTGTCCATTCATCTTTGGATGGAGAAAGGCCAGTAATCAAAGTAATGGGTGTAGACATAATTCCATATTTGTTGTTGCTTGAAAAGAAAGTCTCAAAAAGGAAGTAGAAAGTCTTTAACATGAATGATATATTTATATACAATCATTATACGTGATGGTCATTTTCTTTTGTGTCACCAAAAAATTGTATGTGATGGTTGATGAATTGGTTTATTAATTTTTATAGGAATCACCATGGGTTTAAATAAAATTTAATAGTATGATTGAATGAGTCGTAAATGGCTCAACTATACGTGATGGTCATATTCTGTTGTGTCACCAAAAAATTGTATGTGATGGTTGATGAATTGGTTTATTAATTTTTATAGGAATCGTTGTATCAAAAAAAAAAATTTATAGGAATCACCGTATGTTTAAAGAAAATTTAATATTTTGATTGAATTGGATTTAAATGGCTCAACAATCAATCAAAATGTCGTGTAAAAGGCAATAAATCTTAAATAGAAAGTCATATGCAATGAATACATAAGGTATTGTAAATGACAATTATTCATAATATCCATCAATTTGGTATTAATTTGATATATACTTATTGTTTTCAAAACATGTCCATATTTTTTTACGTAGAAAACATGTCCATCTATAAATAATAAATAAAAGAAATTGTTGTACCAAAGTTATATTAATATTCTTTTATGATTTTTTTTAAAATAAATATCTATATTAACTGGTTTCCTTTGGAATGTGTAGCAAAATTTGGAATTACGAATTGTAAATAACTAATCAATGCAAGTGGGATAATAAATGTTTCATAATTTAAATTCACCCAATTATATAAATATATATAATATATAAATATAATATATATTATATCATATATAGTAATTTTTATGTTCTAATTTCTATTTGTGGAATGTGTCGCCATTTGTCAAAAATAATTTAAATTTTATAGTGATTCTAAAGTTGACACGTGGCATAGTTACCATCCATGGTTTTTGGATTAAAATATTTAAGTCCATCTATAAATAATAAATAAAAGAAATTTATTTACTGAAGTTATATTAATATTCTTTTATGAATTCTTTTAAAATAAATATCTATATTAACTGGTTTACTTTGGAATGTGTAGCAAAATTTGGAATTGCAAATTGTAAATAATTAATCAATGCAAGTGGGATAATAAATGTTTCATAATTTAAAATCACCCAATTATATAAATATATAATATATAAATATAATATATATTAAATTATATATACTAATTTTTATGTTCTAATTTCTATTTGTGGAATGTATCGCCATTTGTCAAAAATAATTTAAATTTTATAATGATTCTAAAGTTGACACGTGGCATAGTTTCCATCCATGATTTTTGGATTAGAATATTTATAGATAGATACTCATATGGGAAACTTGTAAGCGAAATTCCAATCCTTTAAAACAACAATAATTGCTCCAAGATTTTTATCTATAAAACAAAGCAATCCTCAAATCATTTTTTTAATAAAAGGCTAGGCATGCAAAGGAATCACAATAGGGAAAGGCATCCCAACTAGGTTGGCACCCCAGACCCTACCAATCATCTGCAGCGTACACCTACAATATATTATTAATATAGAGATAGAGATACAAAATGAAAACATGGGGGGACTATGCCAAGACCCATGGAGAGCTATCTAAACTTGAACTGAGGTAAACCCAGCTTATCATGATAGAACTCAGTCTTTACAAAATCCGGGAAATTCTCCCACCAAGTGTAACTAGAATCAGAAGCACCAAAGGAAGCTAACTTATCAGCTCACTGGTTACCCTCTCTGAAAATATGAGTGAAGACTAAATTCAACTGATCACCAATCTTCATGCAATTTCTCCATCTGACTTTGATTTTCTAGGGGACTAAAGAGTGAGATTTGGTTGAAGCAACGACCGAAGTAGAGTCGCACTGAAACCAAATGTTTTTCCAACCTTTCTTGGAGGCCAACTCAATGACAATCATGACAGCACTAAGCTCAGCAAGGAAAGCAGATGTAATGCCAACAAAGGAGGAGAAACAACCAAAGGAGTCCCCAAGGGAGTTTCTGAAAATGCCACCAGCACCAGCACGGCCAGGATATCCCTTAGCAGCCCCATCAGTGTTGCACTTTAACCAACCAAAGGAGGGAGGAAACCAGTCTACTTTTTTAATAGAAGGAGCTTTCGGAGCATGAGTTCCTATGGCAAAGCCCTTTAGCACCTGTAACTGCGCAATTGAACTGAACATATGGCCTCTTGATAATGAGCCAACTAAAGAGGTTTGAGCCTGGATCATAGAGAAGGCTGATCTCCAACTAATTTTGACATTACTAAATCTACTTTGGTTCCTGCAAAACCATATGGACCAAATTGAGTTAAGGATCGCTGCAAGGTACACGTCCTTCAATTGCGGGATGCACTTAGCATCACAGACTTGCAGAACATCCAAGGCCGAGGTGTAGCTAATAGAACAATTTAACTTACTTTGCAGCCACAGCCATGTTTGGACAGCAAATTGGCATTCAAAGAAAAGACGTTGGGAGGATTCATCGTGAGTGCCACAGAGACATCACATAGAAACAGACACACAGCCTCTAACTCGCAGGTTTTCATCTGTAGGAAGCTTTCCATGGATCAACCTCCACATCAGGAAAGACCTAGAGGGAGGAACTGATCCTGACCAGATCAATTCGCTCCAATGCATGCATTGACCGTGAGGATGGAGGAAGTCAAAAGCCTCCTTGAAAGACATAAGACCAGAATCACTACCACACCAAACAGGTTGATCACAGTCCACATAAAGGGACAACTGAGTGTTTTTGAGTATGTGGAGGCACTACAAAAAAAAGGTCATTTAGCGACCGAAAATAGCGACCGAATTTGTTGGTTGCTGTTTGTGACCGGAATGGCGGCCGATTGTAGGATCTATATCAAACACTGATTAGAGTTGATATTGCGACCGAAATAGCGACCGAAATAGAGCGTAGCAGAGTTATCGGTCTCTATTTTCGGTCGCAAAATAAAGGAAAGTAAAACTCATAAATTTATGACTTTTTAGCGATCAAAATGGCGACCGAGTTAAATGCAACGGTTAAAATTAAGTTATCTTTTGCGACCGATATTAAATCGGTGGCTAAACGGCGTGTAAAAAATTAAAATAGAGCGTGTTAGCGACCACATTTTAAATCGGTCGCTAAAATTATAAATTCAAATTTCAAACTAACCATTTTAGCGACCGAATTAATTCGGTCTCTAAAACTAAAATCCCTAAATCGCTATTTCCTTCCTCTCTTCCCCCATTTCTCTCTTTTCCTCTCTTCCTCTCTTCCTCTCTTCACACGCAGTGCCGCAGCAACCCCTCGTCGGCCACCACCTCCTCTGTCGCCACCACCGCAACACAACCACCACCACTCTGCACCTCCTCCCTTTCCATTCGCCTCTCCCCATTTGGCCTCCCTCTTTCCCTTTGCCCCATATCAGCCACCACCCCTCCTCCCTCCTCTGGCCACTGTTTACGTCGGCAAAGCCACCAACGCAACGCCACCACCAAGGTAAGTTAAACCCCCCTTCTTCCTCTCCCCCTCTCCCTCTCTCTCCCCCGATCGTGCACAACCCCCTCCCCATCTCCCTGTTTTTCTCCTCTTCTCTGACTTCTCTGGTTTGTGTTTTCAGCTCTCCCCCACTCTTTGCATCGGTGACTGATTGTGGCTCCATTTCTCTTCAAAGCATAAGCTTCCATTTCTCTTTATTTGCTAAACCCTAAACCCTAAATTCTCTATTGCTTCCACTGCCCTGCTATCATATTCTGTTATGTCAAATTACTCAATTGTTGTTGTGTGGATTTTGATCAGTACATTCATGCTTGCAACAACTTGTTTATATGTTGTGTCAGTATTTATCAGTTAGGCGTAATGTATATAAACATAAGTCAGTGTCAATGTGAATTTGGGCTGTTTGCACCATGGTTGTGTAAATCGCACGATTTGTGATTTGTATCGTACGCAACGACTCGATACGGTGAGAAAACGATACTGAACGTTTGGAGAATCGCAGAGGTGTTGGAATCGCCGCCGGAATCGTGCGATCTGGTGCGATTTACGAATCGACGGCGTAATCGCGATTAAGTGCCTTATGTTCTTTTGGGTCTTTTGTGGGTCTGAGAATCGGGTCGAAGGCAGCGTTTTGCTGCGTAGTGAAGATGGGTTTCCTTTGCTTAGTGGTAGTTCACCGTGTTGCTGTGTGTTTTTTTTTCCTTTGGTTACATTAAGATATTTTTTTGGTTACATCAGTGTTTTGATCCGGGCTGCATTTTGTTTTCCCATTGTCGGTGCCGTTTAGAACTTTAGGCGCTGTGTCGGTTTAAAACTTTAGGCTAGTTACAAAAGAAAATATATTATATCATCACATATCAGAATGTGACTTTGTCCTTATCACCTGGAAACTAGAAATTAATAATATTTTTTGATCACTTTTATGAGTTTTACTTATCTATTATGAGTTTTTCTTATTTATGAGTTTACTTATTTACTTATCTAATATTTACTTATCTATTATGAGTGTTTTGATCCGGGCTGCATTTTGTTTTCCCATTGTCGGTGCCGTTTAGAACTTTAGGCGATGTGTCGGTTTAAAACTTTAGGCTAGTTACAAAAGAAAATATATTATATCATCACATATCAGAATGTGACTTTGTCCTTATCACCTGGAAACTAGAAATTAATAATATTTTTTGATCACTTTTATGAGTTTTACTTATCTATTATGAGTTTTTCTTATTTATGAGTTTACTTATTTACTTATCTAATATTTACTTATCTATTATGAGTTTTTCGTATTTATTAGCTTATATTAGTGTTGATGGCTACACTTAACTATGAACTTCGAATTTATGAATTTATGTTTTTGTTTTTAATTCAAATAATAAGCATATATACATGATGCATTATTCAAATTATATATTTCAACTTATTTTTCATTATGTTTATGAATCTTACAATTCGATACGATTTACGATTCACGATTCAAAAACTAGCCTAACAATTCACGATTTGAATTGCGATTTGACAACCTTGGTTTGCACATTTGAAAAATTGAGTTTTATACTTGAGGATTTAATTAGAAATGAGACTGTAGTAATTGATTTATGTTTTTAAATATTGTAATGTTAAAACAGTGTTCAAAAGAGTTAATGTGATTTTGATTGTGTCATTCGTATTGATTTAAGCGAATATGAGAAGGGATTAATTTTTAAGGCTACTGTGATAAGAGTAAAGGAGTTGAAAAACTCAAACCGATTTTTGGCAAAACACATAAATAACAATTTTTTGCTTCTACCCATAAGTGAGTTTAGGACTCAAAAATGAGTTTGCAGTCATGTTTGAACATATAAACAAAGTTCATCAGTACATTGATGTTTACAACAACTTACTTTGTCCTGAAATTTGGTGCAATCCATTTTACTGAGTACTGAGATGAGAAGCTAAGAATACTCCAAAAAGATAAATAGATTTATATATTTTGAGTAGCTTCAGCTTCTTCAAACTTCATGAACTGATGTTAAAGGTCAGTAGTAATTCAACTTTTTAGTGCACAGATTATGTTTTTATATATATTATTGCTATTATTATTTTCAACATGCTCTTCCATGTGTTTTTGGTTAGAGACTTAGGTAGGAGGATCAGTTAACCATGTGTGTCTTTTGTTGTTGTAAGTTGAGTATGGTTACTGCTTGGTGCTTTGGATTATGTGCTTTAGTTAGGTAAATCTTTATTTGTGATTTTTTCCCCATGTTTGTTAACAGAGGCACATGATTGTTTAATGTTAAGTGAGTGACTTAAGGTCATAATGATTTATTAATTAAAGCATAGACAAAAAAAAACATTAGATTGGGCAACTATTCCTATGGAGGGGGATAGATGGGTATAGAGGTGTACTTTGGAAAAAGTTAAACTAACACGGGAGGTGATATTTCTATATGTTACTTTTATTTTGGGAAGTAAGGGATTACTTAAGAAAAAAAAGGAATCACTTGATTCTGATAGATAACACTCGTACCAATTTGCAAGTTGTTCTAAATTTGTAACTGTATATTATTGATTCTATTTTATATTAATTTATGTGTTTCTAGTCTTATAAATAGTTGTACTGGATTCTGTATATATAGAATAGTGATTTGATTTGAAAGGACTAATTTCATTTATGCACGATAGGTCCTTGTTGTCATATTCTTCTACTCTCTGTTGGCTCCGCCTCCTCCCCTTATCCTTACTCGGTTGTGTTTTCTCTCTCAGGTAAGTTCTCTGAACACTCAGTGTAATGTATTATGTGAATTATCGTGTTGTTTGGTAGTGGAGAGCTGAGCTCAATAGGATGTGATCTTGTCTGATTGTATGCTGATAATTTAATGTTTATGCATGTGTTTGTCAATATGTGTTGTTTGTTAGTGGAAAGCGGAGCTCAATAGGATGTGATCCTGTCCGAAAGGCGGGATGCTGGTTGTGTACTGATAATTTAGAAATTATGCATGTGTTTGACAATTAACTGCTACTTGTTAGTGGAGAGCGGAGCTCAATAGGATGTTTGCTATTGATTTACGCTGCAATTTATATAAGCTCAACAATGTTGCAATATTTATAGGTTAATGGTTTTATTTTCTGTTAGAGTTAATAATTAATTTACGAAAGCCTTAGTTTCCTATTTGAGATTCAATATTAATGAGCATGCGTAACTTATCAAGGTATGCATGCTCACTGTATTGAATCTTGAATTGTCCAAGTGGGACAGTTTGGGAAAAAACCTTTTTCACACTCGTACAATAATCATTTCAATGATCAAATGCCTTATATACTTGTTGAAATATCGGTCTGATGCATTTCCTTTTGTTCTCCTGGTGCATACTTGATCGCGGTGATTCTCACCGTGCTCGAGTCGTGTACTTAGAGACCGATGGGAAATGCTGCCAAAATTTTGTCAAGGATAAGGTATTTGAATATGGGAACAACTATTAGTAGCCGAGTGTGGTAAAGGTTTCTTCTCGAATGGGATAGGTTCATACCTTGTCATAAGAACGAGATTTATGGAGTTATTGGAATGTACCATAATATATAAGTGTTATTGTAGGATTGGTCAGGCTATTTAATTGCCAGCAATGGAAATTTCGGAGAATCGGAAATGGATGTATCGTAGGTTGGATGGGAATAAACATCTTAGGGAAGAGTATAGAGTTGGAGTGGGTGAGTTTATAGAGTTTGTTGTTAGCCAGGAGAGATTTATACGGCTGGGAGGTGATCAATTGAGGTGTCCTTGCAAAAGATGCAAGTTGTAACATCCTAAAATTTTAAATATAATTATTTTAATAAAAATAATAAGTTAGTATGAGTTTTAGTGTAGAATTGTCAATATAAGAATTTATTGAAATTAATATACTATTATAAAGAATGCAAATTTGAATTAAAAAAGAAAAAAGAAAAAGGAAAGGCCATGAGCTATTCACGTCCAGGAGATATTGAGTGATAGGATTAGGATACATATATTATATAGAATCAATGGGATTTATCTTGGTTAATTTTTTTCTATGAAAAACAATTAAATGTGGCCCACATGAAAAATGATTTGAAAATCAACATAGCCAAAACATAGATCGCAGTACAGGGACGTGATTCAGATATATAAAACAAGTGATAGGGACTTTAGAAATGTAAAAGCAAGGCCCCGACAAAAGTTGGATTTTGAAAAAAAAAAGAAAAGAAAGGAAAAGAAAATAAATTGAGGGTCATGCCCTTTTTATACGGAAACAAGTTGAGCAAAGGAATACACCACGGCGCCGCACAGTGAACAGAGAAACAAAATAAAGGAAGAGCAATGTGCTGATGGTTAATTTCTGAACTGAAATGGAGCCACACAGATCAAAAGATATTAGCGAAAAGAAGAAAGCTTTTTAAGGGAAGCAGTGCTTTTGTCATACACAATGTTTAGTGCTTTTGGAGATCAACCGGGAGTAAGTAAACACTCATTTTCTTAAACTTCCATGGTATATAATTTTAAAGGGTGTTTGATTATGAAATTAAGAGTAATTACTTAGGGTTTTGTCTTCAAAATAAATTTGTTGTTTTATTGGTTATTCATTATTATGAGAGTGAATATTCGCATGTTGAGTGATATTATTGTTTGATATGCTTTTTGTGATATGTGATGCCTTAGTATTGTTTTGATATGAACTTGATGAATAATAAAGCACGTGACATGATGTTATGTATTGAGGTTATTTTGATATTTATGAGTTGTTTATATGATGATATGGAATTGTAGTGCTTATATGCTTTAAAAAGTTTGTCAATTGTGATTGATGGTTTTGTGCTTCGGAATATGGATGAGTATATGCATGATGTGTGGAATTTGTTGATATGTCGCCTAAGAATGGGGCATTGCCTTGTAACATCGTCATTTAATGGGATGTCAAAAAATAAGATATGGGGCAAGGAATCCATTTTATGAACGAGGCTCTCGGGTCACCGTTAATGGGAGGCAAGGAACCAATTTAATTACGAGGTTCTCGGGTCACCATAGGGGCAAGGAGTCAATTCTAAAATGGGATTCCCGAGTCACCATGGGGGCAAGGAATCGATTCTAGAACGAGGTTCTCGGGTCACCATAAAGAGGGTGGCAAGGAATCGATTCTAGAACGAGGTTCCCAAGTCACCGCAGACAAGGGGAAATGAACCAATTTAATGAGGTTCTCGAGTCACTAAACTGGGCAAGAAACCAACACAGAGTGGGGTTTCCGAGCCACTTGAGGATTGTGTTATTGTGTGATTACCTTGTTTCAATTAATATATGATATTTGATTATGTTGTCGTTATATGATTGTTGTAATTAAATGTACTTTTTTTTAATGAACATTATTTTGGAAATGGCGGATTACCATGGTTGTTTTTTCGATTACCGCACCGACTAAAAGCAACATCTTTTCGAAAACCTTTTAGAACTGTGTTTACTTACTGGGATTAAAAATCTCATTAGTGGTGTTGTCTTTCAGAGTTTGCAGGTGATGAGATGGCTGATACGATGTTTTGAGAGTCTTGAAGATATTAGTTATAGTTTTTATTTGTCCTTTTGGGTTTATTAGACGTCCGTGTTTTGAGACAAAAACAATTGTAAAAGAATCATATGGATTTTATTAATTATTTTTTTTCGAGGCTTTATTTTATTTGGATATAATGTTTTATTTAGCACTAATACTTTATTCGTTTATTTTGAATATACGAGATATTTTCATAAGTGATTTTTGTTAAAATTTTTATGACTAGATTATTTAATTTAAATATTTTTAAAGGTTTTACTAGAAAATTAATTTGGGTTACTAATGTAACGAAAGGCGTTACATTTATGGTATCAGAGCAGTTCGATTCTAAATCGGACTGTGGTAATGATGCTTTTTCTAAAATCAAAACTTGGGCGCATAGGACTGTTGTTAGAGTTATAAATACTGCATGTTATTCTTTTAGATGTTGGGCCTGGCCAACCCAATATTTGAGTGGTGGTGTACAGATTTATGGCGACTAACATTCAAGGGTATGAGTCTTGTTAATGAGAAAAAGTTTTTTTTTGTGTGTGTTGGTTACCTCCACTTCCTTTTTAGATTGTTCTCTGGTGTAAAATACTTGTTCTATGTTGTTGATTGTGATTGAACTTACCTGAGATTGTTTGTTGTGCTGAAAATTTATTTTGATAATCATATTTCATGTCTATATGGTGCATGTAAATCAATTTATTTTCTAGTTGCTTGTTTATATATATATTTTTTCTTTTCTTTTCTTTGCGTGTTTGGATGTTGAAATTTCGGGGACGAAATTTCTTGAAGGAGGGGAGAAATGTAACATCCTAAAATTTTAAATATAATTATTTTAATAAAAATAATAAGTTAGTATGAGTTTTAGTGTAGAATTGTCAATATAATAATTTATTGAAATTAATATACTATTATAAAGATTGCAAATTTAAATTAAAAAAAAAAAAAAAAGAAAAAAAAAAAAGGAAAGGCCATGAGCTATTCACTTCCAGGAGATATTGAGTGATAGTATTAGGATACATATATTATATAGAATCAATGGGATTTATCTTGGTTAATTTTTTTCTATGAAAAACAATTAAATGTGGCCCACATGAAAAATGATTTGAAAATCAACATAGCCAAAACATAGGTCGCAGTACAGGGACGTGATTCAGATATATAAAACAAGTGATAGGGACTTTAGAAATGTAAAAGCAGGGCCCACACAAAAGTTGGATTTTGAAAAAAAGAAAAAGAAAAGAAAGGAAAAGAAAATAAATTGAGGGTTATGCCCTTTTTATACGGAAACAAGTTGAGCAAAGGAATACACCACGACGCCGCACAGTGAACAAAGAAACAAAATAAAGGAAGAGCAGTGTGCTGATGGTTAATTTCTGAACTGAAATGGAGCCACACAGATCAAAAGATATTAGCGAAAAGAAGAAAGCTTTTTAGGGGAAGCAGTGCTTTTGTCATACACAATGTTTAGTGCTTTTGGAGATCAACCGGGAGTAAGTAAACACTCATTTTATTAAACTTCCATGGTATATAATTTTAAAGGGTGTTTGATTATGAAATTAAGAGTAATTATTTAGGGTTTTGTCTTCAAAATAAATTTGTTGTTTTATTGGTTATTCATTATTATGAGAGTGAATATTCACATGTTGAGTGATATTATTGTTTGATATGCTTTTTGTGATATGTGATGCCTTAGTATTGTTTTGATATGAACTTGATGAATAATAAAGCATGTGACATGATGTTATTTATTGAGGTTATTTTGATATTCATGAGTTGTTTATATGATTATATGGAATTGTAGTGCTTATATGCTTTAAAAAGTTTGTCAATTGTGATTGGGGGTTTTGTGCTTCAGAATATGGATGAATGAGTATATGCATGATGTGTCGAATTTGTTGATATGCCGCCTAAGAATGGGGCATTGGCTTGTAACATCGCCATTTAATGGGATGTCGAAAAATAAGATATGGGGCAAGGAATCCATTTTATGAACGAGGCTCTCGGGTCACCGTTAATGGGAGGCAAGGAACCAATTTAATTACGAGGTTCTCGGGTCACCATAGGGGCAAGGAGTCAATTCTAAAACGGGATTCCCGAGTCACCATGGGGCAAGGAATCAATTCTAGAACGAGGTTCTCGGGTCACCATAAAGAGGGTGGCAAGGAATCAATTCTAGAACGAGGTTCCCGTGTCACCACAGACAAGGGGAAATGAACCAATTTAATGAGGTTCTCGAGTCACCGAATTGGGCAAGAAACCAACAGAGTGGGGTTTCCGAGCCACTTGAGGATTGTGTTATTGTGTGATGTGTGATTACCTTGTTTCAATAAATATATGATATTTGATTATGTTGTCGTTATATTATTGTTGTAATTAAATGTACTTTTTTTAATGAACATTATTTTGGAAATGGTGGATTACCATGGTTGTTTTTTCGGTTACCGCACCGGCTGAAAGCAACATCTTTTCGAAAACCTTTTAGAACTGTGTTTACTTACTGGGATTAAAAATCTCATTAGTGGTGTTGTCTTTCAGAGTTTGCAGGTGATGAGATGGATGATACGGTGTTTTGAGAGTCTTGAAGATATTAGTTATAGTTTTTATTTGTCCTTTTGGGTTTATTAGACGTCCGTGTTTTGAGACAAAAACAATTGTAAAAGAATCATGTGGATTTTATTTTTTTTTTTTTTCGAGGCTTTATTTTATTTGGATATAATGTTTTATTTAGCACTAATATTTTATTCGTTTATTTTGAATATACGAGATACTTTCATAAGTGATTTTTGTGAAAAATTTTATGACTAGATTATTTAATTTAAATATTTTTAAAGGTTTTACTAGAAAATTAATTTGGGTTACTAATGTAACGAAAGGCGTTACATTTATGGTATCAGAGCAGTTCGATTCTAAATCGGACTGTGGTAATGATGCTTTTTCTAAAATCAAAACTTGGGCGCATAGGGCTGTTGTTAGAGTTATAAATACTGCATGTTATTCTTTTAGATGTTGGGCCTGGCCAACCTAATATTTGATTGGTGGTGTACAGATTTATGGCGACTAACATTCAAGGGTATGAGTTTTGTTAATGAGAAAAAGTTTTTTTTTTGTGTGTGTTGGTTACCTCCACTTCCTTTATAGATTGTTCTCTGGTGTAAAATACTTGTTCTTTGTTGTTGATTGTGATTGAACTTACCTGAGATTGTTTGTTGTGCTGAAAAATTATTTTGATGATCATATTTCATGTCTATATGGTGCATGTAAATCAATTTATTTTTTAGTTGCCTGTTTATATATATATTTTTTCTTTTCTTTTCTTTGCGTGTTTGGATGTTGAAATTTCGGGGACGAAATTTCTTGAAGGAGGGGAGAAATGTAACATCCTAAAATTTTAAATATAATTATTTTAATAAAAATAATAAGTTAGTATGAGTTTTAGTGTAGAATTGTCAATATAATAATTTATTGAAATTAATATACTATTATAAAGAATGCAAATTTGAATTAAAAAAAAAGGAAAGGCCATGAGCTATTCACGTCCAGGAGATATTAAGTGATAGGATTAGGATACATATATTATATAGAATCAATGGGATTTATCTTGGTTAATTTTTTTTCTATGAAAAACAATTAAATGTGGCCCACATGAAAAATGATTTGAAAATCAACATAACCAAAACATAGGTCGCAGTACAGAGACGTGATTCAGATATATAAAACAAGTGATAGGGACTTTAGAAATGTAAAAGCAGGGCCCACACAAAAGTTGGATTTTGAAAAAAAAAAGAAAAGAAAGGAAAAGAAAATAAATTGAGGGTTGTGCCCTTTTTATACGGAAACAAGTTGAGCAAAGGAATACACCACGGCGCCGCACGGTGAACAGAGAAACAAAATAAAGGAGGATCAGCGTGCTGATGGTTAATTTCTGAACTGAAATGGAGCCACACAGATCAAAAGATATTTGCGAAAAGAAGAAAGCTTTTTAAGGGAAGCAGTGCTTTTGTCATACACAATGTTTAGTGCTTTTGGAGATCAACCGGGAGTAAGTAAACACTCATTTTCTTAAACTTCCATGGTATATAATTTTAAAGGGTGTTTGATTATGAAATTAAGAGTAATTATTTAGGGTTTTGTCTTCAAAATAAATTTGTTGTTTTATTGGTTATTCATTATTATGAGAGTGAATATTCACATGTTGAGTGATATTATTATTTAATATGCTTTTTGTGATATGTGATGCCTTAGTATTGTTTTGATATGAACTTGATGAATAATAAAGCATGTGACATGATGTTATGTATTGAGGTTATTTTGATATTTATGAGTTGTTTATATGATGATATGGAATTGTAGTGCTTATATGCTTTAAAAAGTTTGTCAATTGTGATTAGTGGTTTTGTGCTTCGGAATATGGATGAATGAGTATATGCATGATGTGTGGAATTTGTTTATATGCCGCCTAAGAATTGGGCATTGGCTTGTAACATCGCCATTTAATGGGATGTCGAAAAATAAGATATGGGGCAAGGAATACATTTTATGAACGAGGCTCTCGGGTCACCGTTAATGGGAGGCAAGGAACCAATTTAATTACGAGGTTCTCGGGTCACCATAGGGGCAAGGAGTCAATTCTAAAATGGGATTCCCGAGTCACCATGGGGGCAAGGAATCAATTCTAGAACGAGGTTCCCGAGTCACCGCAGACAAGGGGAAATGAACCAATTTAATGAGGTTCTCGAGTCACGGAACTGGGCAAGAAACCAACACAGAGTGGGGTTTCCGAGCCACTTGAGGATTGTGTTATTGTGTGATGTGTGATTACCTTGTTTCAATTAATATATGATATTTGATTATGTTGTCGTTATATGATTTTTGTAATTAAATGTACTTTTTTTAATGAACATTATTTTGGAAATGGCGGAGTACCATGGTTGTTTTTTCGGTTACCGCACCGGCTGAAAGCAACATCTTTTCGAAAACCTTTTAGAACTGTGTTTACTTACTGGGATTAAAAATCTCATTAGTGGTGTTGTCTTTCAGAGTTTGCAGGTGATGAGATGGATGATACGGTGTTTTGAGAGTCTTGAAGATATTAGTTATAGTTTTTATTTGTCCTTTTGGGTTTATTAGACGTCCGTGTTTTGAGACAAAAACAATTGTAAAAGAATCATGTGGATTTTATTAATTATTTTTTTTCGAGGCTTTATTTTATTTGGATATAATGTTTTATTTAGCACTAATACTTTATTCGTTTATTTTGAATATACGAGATACTTTCATAAGTGATTTTTGTGAAAAATTTTATGACTAGATTATTTAATTTAAATATTTTTAAAGGTTTTACTAGAAAATTAATTTGGGTTACTAATGTAACGAAAGGCGTTACATTTATGGTATCAGAGCAGTTCGATTCTAAATCGGACTGTGGTAATGATGCTTTTTCTAAAATCAAAACTTGGGCGCATAGGGCTGTTGTTAGAGTTATAAATACTGCATGTTATTCTTTTAGATGTTGGGCCTGGCCAACCCAATATTTGATTTGTGGTGTACAGATTTATGGCGACTAACATTCAAGGGTATGAGTTTTGTTAATGAGAAAAAGTTTTTTTTTTTTTGTGTGTGTTGGTTACCTCCACTTCTTCTTTAAATTGTTCTCTGGTGTAAAATACTTGTTCTATGTTGTTGATTGTGATTGAACTTACCTGAGATTGTTTGTTGTGCTGAAAATTTATTTTGATGATCATATTTCATGTCTATATGGTGCATGTAAATCAATTTATTTTTTAGTTGCCTGTTTATATATATTTTTTTCTTTTCTCTTCTTTGCGTGTTTGGATGTTGAATTTCGGGGACGCAATTTCTTGAAGGAGGGGAGAAATGTAACATCCTAAAATTTTAAATATAATTATTTTAATAAAAATAATAAGTTAGTATGAGTTTTAGTGTAGAATTGTCAATATAATAATTTATTGAAATTAATATACTATTATAAAGAATGCAAATTTGAATTAAAAAAAAAAGGAAAGGCCACGAGCTATTCACGTCCAGGAGATATTGAGTGATAGGATTAGGATACATATATTATATAGAATCAATGGGATTTATCTTGGTTAATTTTTTTCTATGAAAAACAATTAAATGTGGCCCACATGAAAAATGATTTGAAAATCAACATAGCCAAAACATAGGTCGCAGTACAGGGACGTGATTGAGATATATAAAACAAGTGATAGGGACTTTAGAAATGTAAAAGCAAGGCCTCGACAAAAGTTGGATTTTGAAAAAAAAAAGAAAAGAAAGGAAAAGAAAATAAATTGAGGGTTATGCCCTTTTTATACGGAAACAAGTTGAGCAAAGGAATACACCACGGCGCCGCACAGTGAACAGAGAAACAAAATAAAGGAAGAGCAATGTGCTGATGGTTAATTTCTGAACTGAAATGGAGCCACACAGATCAAAAGATATTAGCGAAAAGAAGAAAGCTTTTTAAGGGAAGCAGTGCTTTTGTCATACACAATGTTTAGTGCTTTTGGAGATCAACCGGGAGTAAGTAAACACTCATTTTCTTAAACTTCCATGGTATATAATTTTAAAGGGTGTTTGATTATGAAATTAAGAGTAATTACTTAGGGTTTTGTCTTCAAAATAAATTTGTTGTTTTATTGGTTATTCATTATTATAAGAGTGAATATTCACATGTTGAGTGATATTATTGTTTGATATGCTTTTTGTGATATGTGATGCCTTAGTATTGTTTTGATATGAACTTGATGAATAATAAAGCACGTGACATGATGTTATGTATTGAGGTAATTTTGATATTTATGAGTTGTTTATATGATGATATGGAATTGTAGTGCTTATATGCTTTAAAAAGTTTGTCAATTGTGATTGATGGTTTTGTGCTTCGGAATATGGATGAGTATATGCATGATGTGTGGAATTTGTTGATATGTCGCCTAAGAATGGGGCATTGCCTTGTAACATCGTGATTTAATGGGATGTCGAAAAATAAGATATGGGGCAAGGAATCCATTTTATGAACGAGGCTCTCGGGTCACCGTTAATGGGAGGCAAGGAACCAATTTAATTACGAGGTTCTCGGGTCACCATAGGGGCAAGGAGTCAATTCTAAAATGGGATTCCCGAGTCACCATGGGGGCAAGGAATCGATTCTAGAACGAGGTTCTCGGGTCACCATAAAGAGGGTGGCAAGGAATCAATTCTAGAACGAGGTTCCCGAGTCACCGCAGACAAGGGGAAATGAACCAATTTAATGAGGTTCTCGAGTCACTGAACTGGGCAAGAAACCAACACAGAGTGGGGTTTCCGAGCCACTTGAGGATTGTGTTATTGTGTGATGTGTGATTACCTTGTTTCAATTAATATATGATATTTGATTATGTTGTCGTTATATGATTGTTGTAATTAAATGTACTTTTTTTTAATGAACATTATTTTGGAAATGGCGGATTACCATGGTTGTTTTTTCGGTTACCGCACCGGCTGAAAGCAACATCTTTTCGAAAACCTTTTAGAACCGTGTTTACTTACTGGGATTAAAAATCTCATTGGTGGTGTTGTCTTTCAGAGTTTACAGGTGATGAGATGGATGATACGGTGTTTTGAGAGTCTTGAAGATATTTGTTATAGTTTTTATTTGTCCTTTTGGGTTTATTAGACGTCCGTGTTTTGAGACAAAAACAATTGTAAAAGAATCATGTGGATTTTATTAATTATTTTTTTTCGAGGCTTTATTTTATTTGGATATAATGTTTTATTTAGCACTAATACTTTATTCGTTTATTTTGAATATACGAGATACTTTCATAAGTAATTTTTGTTAAAAATTTTATGACTAGATTATTTAATTTAAATATTTTTAAAGGTTTTACTAGAAAATTAATTTGGGTTACTAATGTAACGAAAGGCGTTACACAAGTGTCAATCTTTCAAAAGCTTGGATGGAGTTGTAGCCGATCTTTATGAGAAGGGCTTCATGCCTGATTACTATTGGTGGAGTAACCATGGTGAGACGTTGCCTGACTTAAACCCGATTATGTTTGAAGGTTCATACTATGGTAGTGGTGACCGGAGGGAAGAATTGAATCCATACGAGCAGATGATAATGGATCATGCTGGACCATCGGTTGGTGTTGTACTAGAAGAAGATGGGGGAGAAGATGGTGGAATGGGTTCCCAATACATAGAGGAGAATCCGAATCCCGAAGCTCAAAGATTCTATGATATGCTGAGTGCTGCACGATCTCCATTGTGGGAAGGATGTCGGGAGTACACGGAGTTGTCGATGTGCATGGAATGGTTGAGTATCAAATTTGACTACAATATGCAAGAAGGCTGTTTTAATCGCCTCACCAGGTCAGTGTCCAAGGCGTTGCTAGAAGACAATCGAATGCCTACTAGTTTTTATCATGCTAAGAAGTCTGTGGAAAATTTGGGTCTGGGGTGTTTGAAAATTGATTGTTGCCCGAATGGATGTATGTTGTACTATAAGGATGATTCAGCGGAAAGCATAACATGTTGTCGATTTTGTGGTGCGGATCGGTATAAGACAACCACTAGGATGGGCATTGAGAAGAAGAGGTCGCTAAAAAAGATGTGGTACTTTCCGCTCGTGCCAAGACTTACAAGATTGTACTCTTCAATGGCCACTGCAGCTCACATGAGGTGGCATAGTGAGCATGAGAGGGAGCAAGATGTCTTGTGTCATCCATCTGATGGAGAAGCTTGGAAGCATTTTGATAGGGTTCATACGGCATTTTCGCAGGACCCTCGCAATGTCCGATTGGGGTTATCTACTAATGGATTTAATCCTTTTGGGGAGTATGGAAAAGCATACTCTTGTTGGACGGTTATCCTGACTCCGTACAATCTTCCCCCGGGGATGTGCATGAAGCGGGAGTTTATGTTCCTAACAGTCATAATTCCGGGTCCGTCGAATCCAAAAGGTAAGATTAATGTGTACTTGCAGCCGCTGATAAATGAGTTGACGATGCTGTGGAATGATGGTGTGTTGACATATGACGTATCTTTGAGGCAGAATTTCATCATGAAAGCAGCTTTGATGTGGACGATCAACGACTTTCCCACTTACGGGACGATGTCGAGTTGGATGACCGCGGGGAAGCTTGGATGCCCAATATGTATGGAGTGATCGAAGGCATTCATGCTTAAAAACAGTCAAAAGATCTCATATTTTGATTGTCATCGTCAATTCCTTCCAGAAGATCATCCTTATAGGCGGAACAAGAATGCATTCAAGAAGCATTGTGCGGAGACAACACCGCCTCCACCACGTTTGACTGGTCCTAATGTATGGCGCAGAGTGCAGTACTTACCGCTCGTCCATGAATCCCAAGGAGAACATATTCCTGATTATGGCGTCAACCATAATTGGACAAAACAAAGTATATTTTGGAGGTTGCCGTATTGGAGGATGCAGCTACTCCGTCACAACATTGATGTCATGCATACTGAGAGGAATGCGTTTTTGAATGTGTTTGACACTGTGATGGACATCAAGGGGGGGGGGGGGGGAGACAAAGGATACAAATAAAGCCCAATTGGATCTGGCTGAAATTTGTAATCGGAAGGAGCTTGAGTTGCAGGACGGTGGTCGTGGCAGACTTATCAAACCGAAGGCAAGTTATACACTAAGCAAAACACAGAAAGTGGTCGTCTGTAAGTGGGTTAAAGAACTAAAGTTACCAGATGGGTATGCTTCCAATCTGGGTAGATGTGTTGACATTAAGGAAGCAAAGTTACATGGAATGAAGAGTCACGATTGCCATGTGTTCATGCAACAGTTGCTTCCAATTGCGTTCGACGCATTACCGAAGCAAATTTGGAACCCACTTGTTGAGCTTAGCCACTTTTTCAGGGAGCTTACATCGACAACACTAAATGTGAATCAATTAAAGGATATGGAAGTCAAGATACCCGTTTTGTTATGTAAGCTGGAGCAAATCTTCCAGTCAAGTTTCTTTGATTCCATGGAACACCTGCCAGTTCATCTACCTTACGAAGCAAGAGTTGGTGGCCCAGTCCAATACCGCTGGATGTATCCATTTGAGAGGTAAACAACATCAACTATTTTACTTAATATATATGAAATTCACGAACACGAGAGCGTAGTTTAGCTTTCCCTAAAACTATTAATTATATTTATGTATCCCTCTTTAATAGGTTCCTGCACTCCCTTAAACACAAAGTCAAGAACAAGGCAGAGTGGAGGGTTCCATTTGTGAAGCATACTTAGTAGATGAGACTTCCACTTTTGCCTCTTATTTCTATCCGGACGAAGTTAACACGAGAAGGACAAGGATGCCTAGAAACGTTGATTCGGGCGAAGGAAGTTCAACTAGTCCTCCTATATCGATATTCAACTATCCGGGCAGATTTAGTGGCAAATCAAAAGGATATTTCTTGGAGCAGTGTGACATTAATGCTGCTCATCTGTATATCCTTCAAAATTGTGAAGAGGTGGCGCCATATTTAGAGTAAGTTTCTACAATGTCTTTTATAAGTTCAATTGACATTTATGATTATTAATCGTCCTGCTGTTAATCTCCCATATGTAGGATGTACGACAATTTTCTAAGGGATCTCCAACCTGACATTACAAACGATCAGGTTGATCGAGAAATTACTTCTCACTTTGCTACGTGGTTCAGTAAATATGTAGGTTAAGCATCTTCATTTGTTGCAATACATTTATCTCCTTAAATATATAGCATGTATAAGAATAATATAATATTTGATTTTTTAGGTACTAGATCCAGAAAACAATGTTCAAAATCCATTATTGACAAATTTGGCATGGGGACCTAACAGATGGGTTACATCATGGAATACTTATATTGTAAATGGATATAAATTTAACACAAAAACATGGAATGAAGGAATGCAGACGTGTAACTATGGTGTTTGTGTGCGAGCCACTGATGGCAATGTAGAGGATGATTTCTATGGGGTTCTAACTGACATCCTTGAACTCGATTATACCGGTTTCCCCGTGATGAAGTTAGTTATCTTCAAGTGTGATTGGTTTGATCCTACTCTTGACGTAGGGACAAAAACGATAAAAAATATGGTATTGTTCAAGTTAGGCTCTCTCGAAGGTATAATAAGGCGTACGACCCATTCATTTTTTCACAACAGGCAGATCAGGTTTATTACTCGCCATATCCCGAAGGACATCAAGGCTGTTTGGGTGTTATTAAGATAAAGGCTCGCAGTATAATTACTGATAATGTAATCAACCAGCCTGAAAAAGATGCTCCGTACCAAGATGATAGTTTTCAAGACCCCACGTACCGTTGCAAATTACGCTGACATTATTGTTAATTCTCTGGCAGACATTTCCGGAAATGGGGAAGAAGTTGAAAGAGAGTTAATGGATCAATCCGAGTTGGACGCATCTAGCGAAGGTACATTCTGATCAAGTGATACTGATAAGAGTGAGGGTGAATTTAGTGACGGAGATTCTACTTAGGTAATTTATTTATGTCATAATTCATTGTGTAAATGTCATTCTACTTAGGTAATTTATTTTTGTATTATTTACACTGTTGTGTAATCATCTTTTCATTTTTTTCACAGATGGCAGATTCCTCTAGAGGTAGGGGTCGTCGTGGAGGTCGTCATGGAGGTCGTGCTGTGACAGTCCCTTCACCGGCCGACCCACAGCCTTCAGATCGAGACCACCCTACCAGCACCTCTGTGGATGGGACACCTCAGGGTGATGGAGTTGCACCCCCTACCCAGCCTCATGTGGTCGGGACACAGGCTGCACCCTCATCATCCACACCTACGGCAGGACCATCATCATCATCGGGACAGGAGAGTCGTGGTCCATCCGACAGGAGGATTCTTCTTATCCCCAGGGGGGATAACGAGTAAGCTAATTTAATTTTTTAATATATATAAAGTATCGTTAATTTCTATTTACTTGTTTTTTAAATTTATTTATAACATTTATTAATGCTCTAATTTTGCTGCAGCTTTTTGCCCGCGAAGGGCCCTTCTGATTCGATATCAAAGATCCTGCGACGCAAGTTTGATGGTCAATGGCCTACATGGAAGGCCATCCCAGGGGGCCATAGGGATCAATTGTTTAAAGAGTTTAAGGTAACAATTTATTAAGTTATTTAAATTAAATTTACATTATATATATATACACACGAATTTCCTAACAACTGTAAGTTGCAGAAAGAGTATAGGTGGGACGTAGCTTTAGAGGCTCTCGTCAGGGACATATTTGAGCATAAAGGCTCACTGGTCATGAAGAATCTGACGAACAAGCTAAGGAAGGGTAAGAATAAGGGGAAGTGGGTGGATCCTGAGATCAGGAGGCAGCTGGACCAGTACTGGGCTACTGAGAAGTTCCAAGAGATCCAGGCCACAGCTCGGCGTAATCGAGCTTCTGATGGTGGCGCATGTGCTTGGATCGGCGGGTCTAAATCAGCCGCCGCCCACTACGACGAGCTGGTAATACATTAAACTTTTGACTTATTATACTATTTAATTAATTAGTTTTCATTTTTAATTATTCTTATGAATTTAAGATTATATTTTTTTGTGCAGAAAGCACATAAACAACGGGCCCCCACTGCTATGGAGTTGGTGGAGAGGATGAAGAAGTTGAAGTCGGGGACATGGGTCAACGACAAGGCCCGTAACTATGCTGTAAGCAAAAAGACAATTTAGTGTTTACTTGTAATTTATTATAAATGATTTGTTAATATTGGATATAATTTTAACTAAATCTCTTCAACTATACTTTGTAGGTGGGCTTCAACGAGAAGAAGGACGATGCCATATCACGTGCCTCACAGTTACAAGATGAGGCTTTGACTGGTGATGGGCCCAGCTCTCCTATCTCCATCGACGATAATGCCATTTATTTGGAGGTTGTCGAGGGCAGGAACAAGAAGGGGCACGTGTATGGCCTCGGACACCTGGGAGGCGATTTTATCGTTTCATCATCCGGCACGCCTGCTCCTTCCTACGCCGATACCATCCCTCAGGAGCAGTTCAACCAAATGCAGGACACCATCACGCAGCTGAACGCGGAGCTTCAGGAGAAGAGCGAGAGAGAGCAGCAGATGGCGAACCAGATTGCACATTTGACTCAGGCACACCAGCAGCTGATGCAGACGAGCATCGAGCAGGACCAGACACTACGGATGGTGTTGGAGCAGATGAGGATCCATACTCCAGTTGCTCAGGGTGATGCTCTGACGGTTGTGCCGCCTGCTGTTGCTCCTCCAGTTCCACCGCCAGCTACTGATGTTTCTACTGCAAAGGACGATCAGATAGCAGACGTCGGTGGTACGGACGCTGAGTATGATTGGATTCCTCCACCTCCCCCTCATCATGACTGATTATTTTTTTTTTCATATTTTTGACTTTAAACGAATCTTGTACGACACTGTGGATTTATATATATATATATATATATATATATATATATATATATATATATATTCATTATTTCTTATGATTGTATATTGCATTACTAATTTGGTGTGTTTTATTAGTAATTTTGCTAAACTTTAAAGAAAAACAGAAAAATTTATTATTTTAAAAATTAAATTTTAAAAAAATTTAATAAAAACCAGTTTAGCGACTGAATTAGAAACCACTAATTCGGTCGCTAAACTTTATTTAACATTAACAGATGTGGTCTAGCGACCGAAAATCCGTCGCTAATATAGGTTAACAGTAAACAAAATTGGAGACCGAACTAGCAACTAATTATTGGTCGCTAAAAATGGTTACCTAAACAATGCGACCAACCGTGTAGCGACCATTTTTTATTATTTAGCGACCGAAATTACGGTTGCCATTTAGCGACCGGAATATTAATTCGGTTGCTAAAAGTTTAGCGACCAGGTTATCAGCCACCACCATTAATCGGTCGCTAATTCAGTCGCTAAATGAAATAGCGACCGATTTAGAAAGTTTAGTGACCGAATATGTCGGTCGCTAAACAATTTTTTTTTGTAGTGAGGAGGTTCGGGACAGTATCCAAAAGAGCTTGAGGGAAGCACTAGTGATTATTGAAGATGAAATCACTGATAGTGGCCTGCAGGGATTTAGCAACCGAATCATTTCAAACATGCAAAAGAAACATAATACCCTCACAATGTGTTTGCTTGCCAAGACTGTTCCCTACTATGTGTGCTAATGGTCCTATCAAGCTCCAATGCTCATATTGGTTTTAATGTCAAAAACGTGACGATCATTAACAACTTGGAAGGCGATCTATGTAACACCCCCTTGGGAATTACTTTGTGAACACATGCAGAAATAAAATAAAAAGGAATTTACTAGTTGCTTTCGGAAAATTTATTTATTTGAGGTCAGAAACTTGGGTGTAAAAATTTTCTTCCGCGAATAACTCTAGAACACCTTAATACATACAATAAATAGTAAAGTCATATTCTTAAAGAAGTCACCACAGCATACCATTTTTACTTTCAAAAGGTCTCAATTTCCAAAAAGAGAAACTTAAAACAAAAATATATTACTGTTGTTTTGGCTTCAACGACTCAATGAGGGGGGGGGGGGGGGGGGTGAATTGAGTTTTCAAAAATATTTCCCTCTTGAAAATTTTTCACAAAGCTTTATAAATCAGAGTTGCGGATTAGTGTTCTCAGGGTCTTTTACAAAATCGATGAAGGGTTTTTACAAAATCTTGAATAGAAGGTGACGAGGATAAGAAAGATTAATTCAGAAAGATTCAGAATAGGTTCGGGTTTAATAACTCAATAATAACAAAATACAGTTTATACAGATCAAGAACAGAAATTATATTGAACTTTAAACATCAAAGTTGCAAGTTCTTGAACATAAACATAAAGTAAAGGAGTTTGAGTTTAGGGATACCACACAACCAGATTTATCCTGGTTCAGTCACCACCACTGTGACCTACATCCAGTCGCCACTCCACCTGTGGGATTTCACACACTAACACACAAGCTTTACCAGGTAGCTTGAAAAACCTTCACACCATAGAGCACTCCTTCACATTGAGATCCACACTCTTGTGAAGAGCCTCAATGTTCAACCTTAGGGATACCTTACCCTAATCACTCAGAAAGACTCCCTCTCTCTTTACAATCAAAAGTAAAAACAAAAGTTGATTCCTAACTCTCAGTAGTCAGATAAACAAATTGAAGCACTTTAAGTATTGAAACACTCTTTTCTCAGTAAGCTCAATAAAGATGATGAATGATTTTCACAATTGATTTCTCAAAACGATTTCGTAAAATTGTGATATGTTATGATATTCGTATATGTTGTTTAAGTGTTCCTTTGATCACTCTTTATATAGAAAACAAGTTATAGTCATTGGGATCAATCAAAACAGATTTGGATCTGATTAACATAATCTGTTTTTTTGATTCTCGTTCTTGAAATAAGATTCTGATTGTTCTTGTAGAATTCACGTCCATAAAATAACCGAGTCCATTTGGAAAAATAGCCGCGTCCATTTGAAGAAAATAGCCGCATCTATCTTAAAAAATTAACCACGTCCATCTTTAAAAAATTGCCGAGTCCATTTGAAGAAAATAGTCGCGTCCATTTGCCACGTCAGCAGACGGGAGTACTAACACAAAGTAATTGGACGTGCTCCAACTAGTAGACGAGCTCCATATGCCATGTCAGTGGACGGAGCTTCTCATTAAGATCTTAGCAAGTCCAAATACTTGTGTGGACGAGCACTTTTATCACTTCAGTGGCGTGCGATTGTGTCACTTTAGTGGACGTGCACTTGTATCACTTTAGTGGACGTGCGCTTGTATCACTTTCTTGGACGCCATTTTTTACTATTCCCAGTGTTGGACGAGCACTTATATTATTCCAGTGTTGGACGAGCGCTTTAAAATCTAATTTCAAAAATCATTTTCATTTACGAAAACTTATTCCTTTTAATGCAGGTTATGAAAAATGATTTTCTTTCATGCATCTTTTCAAATTGAGCTTATTTGTGAATAAGAAATTTCATCTCTTAAAAATCATCTAAGACTTAACACTAATTTCTTCGTTAAGCTCTTGTCTTGATGATACCTTGATTTTCGTCCTTGCTCTTTGATTCCTCCAAGTTCTTCATTGAATATTCTCCTTTGATTGCTCACTGAACTTGTTGAATATTGCTTGATACCTGTCTTTACAATTTGACACTAAAAACACTTGCATACACATTAAGTTGTATTTGTCATATATCAAAATTTCTAAGTCATTGAGTTTAACAATTACAACATCACAGTTACCGACCTTTTCAACATAAAACCCAAAACAAGACTCCTAAGATGGTCGCTCTACAAGACATTATTGGAAAGACCCCCGTGGTCTTTCCCACGAACAGATACTTCTTCAAGCATCTAGAATCTAAGTCCTCAAGTGACTTAAAGAACTCCTCCGCTTCATCTGTACTTGTATCCCAAGATACAACGGCAATTACCAGAAGAACCTGATATATTTGTAGAGGTGAGACGCCAATATATGGATTTAATACAATAACTACATGCGCGACACAAAAGACGACATATACATATGTACATGTTTATAACAACATAAGCATTCATAATAAGACAAATAGTTTATCAATGGGATTCATACCCCAAACATCATCGTTTGAAAAACTATGCATGAACACTTCAACTTTAAACTTCTAACTTTTCACTTAATCTCCGGAGATCCCAACGCCGTGTAAATGAGCTAATCAAGCTCGATTGCCAAATAAGGCACAACGTGTTTACCATAGGACACTGTCCAACACAAGGCACAGTGATCAACATATAGGGTTACCATAGCACACTGTCCAACACAAGGCACAATGATCAACGTATATGGGTTTTCATTGTCCACCAGGGCACAAATGAAACAACGTAGCCTGAAATATCTTACCCTGCAATCTATTCAGACTTACAACGTGGCATGGAATACCTTAATTATCAAGGCACCATACATAACAATGTGGGCACGTCTGCCAATGAATGCATACAAAACATTTGTTCTCGTCATTTTTCTTTGTGATCATTCTTCTTTTGTTGAAGCTCAAGATGGATTACGACTATTCATAAATTTCAACGTGTTAGACTTTTCAACGTTAACACAGGACACGAAGTCCGAGTGCTCAGTCACAACACCTTAGACCTTGCAATCAGTATTAGGTTTGTGGTGATAGAAAAAAACATTCAAGTTTAACAACATAACCCACAACGTGGATATGACACAAAGTCCATAACAACATAACACGGATCAAAGATCTTCGTGCTTATATTAAATAACACTAGTATCGTGACGTCTCGGATACTAGGTTCGCATTTCAACGTTAACACGGTTTTTGTTCAGTGAAAAAAAAAATCCAAAACAAAGTCTCTGCAACTTATCCAAGTTGTCAAAAATAACCTGTTGTATAAAACTATTTTACAGAAAATACGTTTACGTTGGAAATTCATTTTACAAAATCATCAAAATCACTTGAAACTCATTTACAGAAAATCCTTTATAAAATCATCAATTACTTGAAATCTTTTTCTGAAAATTTTATGTTTCAAAAAGGGAGTCACTCGAGACTACAAAAATACTGCTGTTTTAAGAAAAATACTTTTGATAACCGCTTTTTCAGAACTAATTGACATCTAACGTTTTAAAAGCCGTTTAAGTCAAAATTGGACCTTTTCTCCTTAAATAATTTTCTAAAATCATAATCAAGTTATTTTCCAAAATTAATTTCACGTAATAACTTTTTATATTATTTCAAAATTATTTGCGTAAAAATTAGTAGTACAAAAATAATTTCACGATTACGTCCTCACTGTGACTCATAAATCACTTCTAGAAATCCATCTTTTTTGGACAGATTTACAGATGGATTTCGGACGAAAATTGGACAAATTTCGGACGGATAATTCATTTCGGACGGATTTCGGACGGAATGGCACCCGTCTGAAAAAGCCTCGTGGGAAATTATAAAATCCGTCCCAAATTCTGTTCGAAAATATTTACAGACGGAATATGGACAACGTGCAAATCCGGATTTTGGTTATTGTTCAGACGAATTTCGAACAGATTTATTTTTGTTTTCCAACGGATTTGGGACGGATGTTGTGATTTAATTGGCTATTGTTCGGACGAATTTCGGACAGATTTATTTTTGTTTTCCAACGGATTTGGGACGGATGTTGTGATTTTATTGGTTATTGTTCGGACGAATTTCGGACAGATTTATTTTTGTTTTCCAACGGATTTGGGACGAATGTTGTGATTTTATTGGTTATTGTTCGGACGAATTTCGGACAGACCATTTAGTGAAGCGTTCAAGGCAGAAGCTGTCACGGCCAGGCCGTGATGCCCATCACGACCGTGACATGTCAACTGAGCCAGACCCCTTCTAGGCAGAATCTGTCACGGCCAGGCCGTGATACCCATCACGGCCGTGACAGACCATTTAGTGAAGCGTTCAAGGCAGAAGCTGTCACGGCCGTGACATGTTAACTGAGCCTGACCCCTTCTAGGCAGAATCTGTCACGGCGAGGCCGTGATACCCATCACGGCCGTGACAGATCACTTCACTTACATTACAGTGTCACTATCTATGCGAATTATATGGCACCGATCACTAACATTTGCAGTTTCACATTCAATCACAAAATCATGAATTTGACTATTGTTACAAAATACAGCCTTGGTACCATACAACTTCTAAAAATCAAATACCAATTGCTGCATGCAATCCAAAAGTCGTGACTTAAAAACTATCAGAAGATCAAGCCACTGTGAACTGTGAAGGTCATGTAATGAACCAAACAAAAAAAAGTAAATAAAGTTGCCAGAAGAACTATGTGACCCACTTGAGTACTGCCTTGTCATGTTCTCTCGGTTTGAAAGTTCAGCAGCTGCTCTTGCAGCCATGCTTGCAAGTTCTGCAGATCCTGAAGCGAATCACCAAGTGATTAGCATTTCCATAATTTTTTACAATAGAATAAAAAGTTCAAAGAAACCTTCCCATGTACATTAAACCTTTAAATAGAACAGATAATGCTTCAATTTAAACATGTAAATGCTACTTCTTAATAATCAAACTAGACTCAATATTACCTGCTAACCCACATATCCAGCAGATATCTAAATGAAAGAAAAAAAGAATTAGCAATGTAAAGTGGAGTGCTTATGCAGTCCCCAACTGTCGCTGTCGGTTTTTAGTAGTATGCCTTTGATAGTCCTCATTCGTCAAAATGAATGCATCAAATGCTACTAATGTTAAAATCTAACCGTACCTCTTATGAATCTTTTGTCAATGATTCATTACAAAATGATGGACACGATACTAGATTTTTTTAAGGTGGCTACAATATTTCTCAACAAAGCCTTTTCGATACACTCATTAGAAATTCTTTAGTACTAAGTACTAACAGCACAAATTAGCTGGTACTAACATATTACCTCATCGATTCCATATTTTGGAAATAAGCATCAACAATAATAATCAAATCCAGATTCTGGAGGAGCAGTCCAAGAAGCAAGTATGCCCCCGCCAGGGCATTTTGCTATTGCAGCAATATCCGGCTTTAGTTCTGCAACGTCTTTTCCTGAGGCAAGTTCAACCTACAAAACATTATAAGCTTCACCACTCACACAGAATATGAAGTTTGAATGATTCAACTACAACACACTGTTTCCTAATATCAACAAGGTTAACAGAAGATAAGACTGTCTTTACACTGAGAAGTATCAAGAATTGCTATGTGGGAACTAGTACACGGTTTGCAGGGTTATTGAGAAAACTTTGTAACTATGGTCCAAAGTCCAAACCCAAAGTATGTTGTATACTAGGAAAATAATCGCTCTGCAACTGATGTATGCTAGAGAACAGAACATAAATGAGAAACAGATATTGAGAATTACCAAGAGGTCATCTTCATCTCCAATGGTAGTCCTCTTTATATCAATGATGGAGGCACCATTCAAGGCGCTAGAATTTTGTGAGATATCATCACAATTGAATTCAGTAAGTGTATCAACAGGGAAATCCAATTCAACGAAAATCTCAACATTTGAGGCATCTGTTCTATTGATGCCTGTCACCCTTTTAGCAGTTAGAACTCCAGATAAAGTCAGAAATTCAATAATATTGGATTTCACCAAACCGTATGAAAAGAGAATATGTGCAAATGCTAATGTGGCATGGCCGCAAAGCTTGACCTACAAAAGTATACCAAAAATGTGAAAAATAATTAGATACTCTCATAGTGCAGTCTTTGTAACGGTCTAGATTTGATTTAATAATATTTTATTTTCAATGCAATAGCATGTTTGCTTATTTGGTGCCTCATGTAATGTTCTTAGTGGAGTAGTAGACTTTAAAAGAATTTGTCAAAAAATAATGTAAACAGTTACAAGTACTCCCAGTCAAGCATTTGGCAAAGGGAGCAGTACACTATACAAAACAATGCTTCTTATTTTAATCTAAAAGTACTTTTGTTAATGGTTAAGCATGATATACTTGTAGATCCAAGAACATGAACTTGCACCTAACTAAAGGACACTAAATAAATAATAAATAAAAAAATTCTCATTGGGCATGCATTGTTCTGCCTATTGTTTTTGCAGACATCACATGCTTATAAGTCAAAATATTTAGTAAAATAAATTGTTTTATTTTGTGGTAGGTAATCTTCACCTCTGTAGTAGGAGTGAACCATCTGAGGCGGAAACGAGCATTTGAGGCTCCATTGAGTGAGATATCAAAGCTCTCAGACTCAGGAATCCGATTCAAGTAGCACGTCTCTGAGATATTGAACTCGGTTGCTACGGCTTGCATCCATTTTTCAAATCACAGTATGAAATCAAAGAGCTAGGGTTAGGGTTTGCAATTTGGGGAAAACTCATTTTAACTAAAGAATAATGAAATTGGTTTAGGGAAACACTAATTCACAGTCCCAATTTCATAAAACAAGATTTAATTTTAAGAGTAAAATCTGAAATCAAAGGGTTAGGGTTAGGGTTTCAAGATCAATTTGGGGATTTCTTGAAATCCAACAAGGTACGGTGAGGAATCACTCACCCACAAGTAAGGGAGAAGATATGGTGGCGGTCTGGCTGTCCGGCGCGGCGGCAGTGGCAGCGGAGGACGGCGATGCGCTTCTGGACAGCACCAAGATCTAAATGAAAACAATAATCAAGCTTTAGGGGAGGAGGAAAGGAGGTGTAACAACCCATAGAGGTTGAAAACCACCATTAATGGCGGCAACCGGAGCTTACTGCAGTGGAGATGCCATTTCACGACGGCGGAGGGCGAAGCAGCGGCCAAGCCCACCCAGGAAAGGGCTGGGTCGCATAGCCATCTTCTCCGTGTTGAGCAGTGGCTGAACGGCGTCCCTAGGAGGCACGGCACGTGGCTGAACGGTGGCTGCGGTGGTGGGACGACGCCGGCTGGGAGTGAAGGAAGAGGGTGAAGTTGGAGGGAGGAAGAAGAAGAAGAGAGAAAGAAGAAGAAAATAAAGAAGGAGAGAGGGGGGAGGGGTTACGGGTCTGATGAGGGAAGGAGAGAGTTTTTATGTTTTAAACTTAACATTTAGTGATAGGTACAAAAATGAGTGATAAAATATTAAGCCTAAAAATAAACATGTTTTTATTTTTTGAATCTAAAAATAAAGATTGATAAATATATGATTTCAAAATTCAAATTAGAATAAAGATTAATAGTTGAACTGATCAACTACGAAAATACTCGGTCCAAAATTTAATCTCCAATTAAGGTCAAACCAGTTTATTTTCAACTCTAAAATTAAATAGGATGAAAATATGAAAATGCTTTTCTCTTAATCATATTATTTTAAAACACTTTTCTGTACTGGTAATAATATTGACAATAATGTAATTTATTGTCTAGTAAACATGCATTCACTGAAATAAGTCAGTGCTAACGCACCCGATAAAATAATTTGAAGAGAGCAATTTAATTACTAAACTAAACCACATAACAAAATAAACATAAACATCCAAATAAAATAATTAATCATGTGTGTAAATCGGATGTAAGATAAATCAAGGAAAATATAAAAAATAACAAATTCCGTGTGAAATCCGTCCGAAATTTTCGGACGGATTTCAGATGGATGTAAGAAATATAAAAAATAACACAATCCGTGTGAAATCCGTCCGAAATTTTCGGACGGATTTCAGACGGATGTAAGATAAATCAAGGAAAATATAAAAGATAACAAATCCGTGTGAAATCCGTCCAAAATTTTCGGACGGATTTCAGACGGATGTAAGATAAATCAAGGAAAATATAAAACATAACAAAATCCGTGTGAAATCCGTCCGAAATTTTCGGAAGGATTTCAGACGGATGTAAGATAAATCAAGGAAAATATAAAAAATAACAAATCCGTGTGAAATCCGTCCGAAATTTTCGGACGGATTTCAAACGGGTGTAATATAAATCAAGGAAAATATAAAAAATAACAAATTCCGTGTGAAATCCGTCCGAAATTTTCGGACGGATTTCAGACAGATGTAAGAAATATAAAAAATAACACAATCCGTGTGAAATCCGTCCGAAATTTTCGGACGGATTTCAGAAGGATGTAAGATAAATCAAGGAAAATATAAAAAATAACAAATCCGTGTGAAATCCGTCCGAAATTTTCGGACGGATTTCGGACGGATCAAGGAAAATATAAAAAATAACACAATCCGTGTGAAATCCGTCTGAAATTTTCGGACGGATTTCAGACGGATGTAAGATAAATCAAGGAAAATATAAAAAATAACAAATCCGTGTGAAATCCGCCAGAAATTTCGGACGGATTTCAGACGGATCAAGGAAAATATAAAAAATAACACAATCCGTGTGAAATCCGTCCAAAATTTCGGACGGATTTCAGAAGGATCAAGGAAAATATAAAAAATAACACAATCCGTGCGAAATCCGTCCGAAATTTTTGGAAAATTTCAGACGGAAACATTTCCGTCCGAAAATTCCGTCCGAAAATTCAAGTTTTCTAGTAGTGAATTGCTTTTATACTAATAAATCATTAAAATAATAATATTTTCAAATAATCTTTATTTTCTCAAATAATTATTGAAATCACAATCTCTTACAATATTTCTCAATTAACTATTGAATATTCCTCATAAAGTCTTCTTAAAGTTTTTATCTGATTAATTGATTGAGCACTAACCAATGTCAGGCTTCTCAAATCTCAAACAACATTCAATAACAACATCATAGCAATATTCTCAGGCAGATCATGCATTACAACATCATAATATATAACTGCAGATAAACAATTTAATGCAGATAAACCATCACAGATAAAATAACACAACTTAAACCAATTCAAAATAGACTAAACCAAACACCACAACCACAGACAAATAATATGGACCACACACTAATCACATACAGTTATTGGGAAAAATCCCTCAGGTAAGCTCCCCTCACCCCTTGAAGTTACAAATTCCTCAGTGAATTTCTTCTAAGAATCCTGATTCCTCCACGAACTCACAACGACAAACAATATTTGTCCTTCACAACGAATCAAATCCAAATCAACAAATGAAACCACAAAATCCATCTAATCCCTATGGCTATGTTTCGGCCTTCATAGGCTAGGAACTTTCAAATTTTCTCAACTCTTAGATCAATGATCCTTAAGTATGATTAAAGCATAATCAAGGCCTACTTAACAAAACTTGAAACAATATCATCTTAACCCCAAGGTTAAGGATTTCGGCCATCAACAAAAAAATTGGTTTAGAGTATGCTTTGATCCTCTAATCACTTGAATCAACAAAAGAATGGACTAGAGATCATAGATCAATACTTGTTTAACAAAGTTTGAAACCAAAAATCTTTCCTCACCTATGGACATAGGTTCGGTCATATATGAACAAAAGGGTAAGAAATTTTTTTTGATCACATGCTCTTAGATAACAAGAGTATACATGATTCTAAGATCATAGAAATTGGTTTCAAGTTCATTGGATTTTTCTACAATTTATAAGAATTTTTGGAAGAAATGGGTTTGAAATTTGAATCATGAAAATAAGACATGAACTTGGAAGAAAATCATGAAGATAAAGACTTAGGAAGATGATGTTACCTCTTGGAGAAGAATAGATGAACAAGATTGAAGTTGTTCTTCACAAATCAAACTTAAAGTGTTTTGTGTTCTTGACAAGTTCTAAGTGTTCTAAGAGAAAGCTTAAGAGAAAGAGGATGACAAGTTAAGAAGTGAAAATGAATTTCCAAAATGCATATGTGTGTGTAGGGCCACGGTTTTGGGGTTGCTTGGGGGGTTGAAGTGCAAGAAAATCTGTTACTTAAGGACCAAGGTGCAATATTAACTTAAGGACCAATTTGCAAATTAGAAAAGCTTAAGGACCTAAGTGCAATTTCCATTTATATTGCCATCATTAGGTAGAAGCAAAATATGTGGTGGATAAGTGAGGAGTTGTGGCTGCCTTCTACACCACATGTTACAGTAGCAAACTTGCAATTAAGTTGATAGTAGAATAAAATAATAATATAGTTTTACAAATATCTGAAAATCATTATGACATGGATATGATCGCCATAAATACTCGTCACGTCACCATAAATGCTAGCCACATCAAGCATCTAAAATATCTAGATTCATGAATCTGCTCCGTTCAGCCTTGTCTCAGGTCCCCGCACGCGATTCTCGACATTTGGCCCCGCACAAAACAATAAAATATTATTTTTTTTCGAAAATTTTTAAAATAGCCAGCGTTCTTGCAAATGCTGTAAAGACACTAATGGCTTCGGTCTCGAGTCAAGATTAGGTCTTTTGATCAGTAAACTTTTACTGTCAGTGAAAATGCAGGAAACGCCGACTGGGTTCCGTCTGAATTTTCAACCCAAACCTTCCCTGTAACCTTATAAAAATAAGTATAAGAGGGAAATGACCTTAGTTTATCCAAAGTCATTTTCTAAGTCTCAGATAAAAATATAATCATTTATATAATTATTACCAATATTATAAAGTCGAAAAATCGAGATGTTACAATCTAGAGCTGACCGTTCATTGCAAGTCTGCCAATGATGATCTCGGAGAGCATCTTATTTTTCCTGGTGAATCCTATAATTGGAATTTTAAAACTAACTTTCTCCACACCACACAATTCTATTGTTCCTTTCAATGGCGAGGTGCCTTTAAATGGTTTGATGTCTACAAACCAAGTAGGGATGACCCTCACGAAGATTTGGTTTGGAGTATAAGACAAAAGTTCCCATGTATGTTAGACCTAAATAGAAACGTGTATCTCCTTTGCTTCCCATAGAATATTAACCAGTAAGCTGGCATAGTGTATATCTCCATATTATTGTTCTTACATTTTTCCCATTTTATTTCTAGTGATGGAGAATGGAAAAAATTAGAGAAAGTATGTATTACCACATTTGCCATACATGGAATAAATAATAAGATGCTCTTTGTTTAGGCCAATTTTTATGTCAAGGCTGAAACCTAACTCATGTGAGTTAGATGGATTTTCTTCAAGTTCTTGACTTATGATTTTTGATTTCAAGAGACTAGAAACCAAACCAAGCCAAGAGTTTGTTAAACTTTGAGATCTCTAGCTAATTTAGCTAGTCATGGCCGAAACCTTCAAGTAGGAATAGATGATTATAATTGTTTAATTGATAATTATGTTGTATGATATTTTATATATATATACACACACACACACACACACACACACGTATGCGGTTATATTTGTGACATGGTTATGTATGTCGAAGAAAATAAAAAATTTTACCACTATTTTTGTATTAAGAAAAGGGTTATAAAAGATTAATTTTCGAAAGTAACCAGCGATTTATTATTTTTTTTACTACATTTTGGGTAACCATGTGATGACCCTAAGGAGGGGTGTCGCACACACTTCAATTTTGATCCCATGAAGAAAGAATAGAAGAATTATTATAATAAGAAAAATAAATAGATTGGTGATGTACAATCATGTAAGAGTAAATAAGAGAGAGAGAACCAACCCAAGATTTCCCAGTACTACTTCAATCATATTTGTTGGCTTTCCATTAGAAAATACATCCTCCTCGAAAAGCACAAACTCTATATTATCTCCCAATCGAGGTTGCAAAAAAAAAATTAGTTGTTTCAAAGGTCATATCACTCTAACTTTTATCGTTCATTCATCTTTTAATGAAGAATGGTAAGTAATAAAAGTAACATATTAAGCCAGATAGAAAAACAAACTTAAGGGGAAGAAACTCTAGCAAACCAATTACCAAAATATTGAGAAAATAAGTTAAACAGGTTTCCACGAGAGAAGAAAAAATTTAGATTTTTATTGTCGCTCTATTAGAATAGATATATAGTGAACTTGCATCGGAAATAGAAGAGAAATAAATCAAACATGAATTTAAGTAAAATACATTTATTGCATTGGGAAATGGCCGATCAGTCAACACCTTGAAATGCTTTAGTTTCTTTGCAATTATATATATATATATATATATATATATATATATATATATATATATATATATATATATATATATACACACTAGTATATAGACCTGTGCCATGTACGAGAAATATGTTATTTATCTTAATTGTTGATCATAAAGTGTAATATATATTAACTTAAAAACTATTTTTGATATTATAATAAATATATTGATTCTTAAGTGTAAATAGTAAGCATGTGCTCAATTATGGCCCTGAGCACGATTGAGGTGAACAACCACCCAGGGCACAAAATAGTAGGTAAAATTTTATTTAGTATATATAGAAATTTTATATAATTAATTTTTTATCAATAAAAATAATCATCCAAAAAAATTAATAATGGAGTGATAGAAAATAATATGACAAGTATTTCTGTGTATATTAGAAGTTCTTTTTAATTTAATAATGGAGTGATAGAAAATAATATGACAAATGTATCTGTATATATTAAAATATCTCAATCTCTTTGGCTTTCGATCTTTCTCAATCTTTCAGAATCAAGAAACGAATTATATATGTGGCAGTCAACAACAAAAAAAAAAAGAAACAAATTATTTCCCTGTGGAAGAAAAGCTTAAGCATTTAATTGTTTATTATTGAGAATAAAAGCTTCTGGAAGAATTATTTGAGTAGAATAGCACATATGAGGAGATTTTTGGTTTTTTGTTTAGTATTGAAATGCTTAGGTCATTCTTTAATAAGGACTTGAAATTATGTTGTAAATATCTTGAGTCTTATGTAAAACAAGATAATTCTTGTAATGTAGATGGAGAAATTCTATTTGAATAACTAAAAGTCAGCAGAAAGATTTTAATAGTTGAATCAAAATCAAGGTTTATGATATTAAATTCTTTAAAGACATTTAATTATTTTTTTAATGCATGCATATCATATAGAATAATATTAACTAACCATGTTACTGTTACATAGCTGAGAGGAGTTTTTTTAAGATTGAAGTTGTTAAAATCTTATTCATGATCTACTGTATCACTAGACTAAATAGTCTTGAGTTGATTTCTAATACGAGATAATGAGTGTCAGGTACACTCATACTACACCCGTGTATCAGGTACAGCCATATACTACACTGTGTACGCGATCCAGTTGCATCTACTGTGCATGTTCATGTTAATACACCCGTGTACGACACAGGTGTACATCAAGTATTGTCCAAGATACGGGATAAGGAGGATCAGGAGTTTGTTATACTTGCTGATAAGATAGAATTGGTTTGTTATAGTTTTGTATTTATTCAAATTCAAACTCATGTAAATCTGCTACTATCTTGTAGAGATCTTTAGGATAGATAGTGATAAACTTTTATCTGATAACCTTGTTCTTTCTCTATCATTTTCTTTCACTTTTATCAGTTTCTTTCAATTTTATTATGGTATTAAAGCGAGGTCGATTTGAAGTCAGAGAAGAAGAATGGCTCTGAAGGTAACGAGATGGAGAAGAAAATCCCAAATCTGCTGATTTTTATGATTGGGAGAAGGTGTATTCCATGGATGTGACCCGGCGTTATACAGCAACATTTCTCATGCAACTACAACAAGAGACGTGTGGCTGGACCTTGAAGAGAGATTGGGTCAGACCCATTCACCAACTTTGGCGCACTCTTTGTATGCTGCAGCAGGAATCTCACATGAGTATCACTGATTTCTACACTCATTTCAAGAGTTTGATAGATGAATTGACTGAATTACAACCTCTACCACAATGTGACTGTGGTTCATCAAAGGAACTAGCTCAAAGAGAACAAGATCAGCAGGTGCATTTGTTCCTTGGAGGCCTGGACAATGATCGTTTTGGGCATGTGAACGGAGCTTTGCTGAATACAGATCGACTTCCATCACTACGACGTGTTTCCAATCATGTTCTACGTGAGGAAGCGTGGTTTGTTGCAGACAAGGATAGAGAGCCTATGATGGAATGGGGAGCAGCTTTCTATACAAACAAAGGAAAGAGCAGATATAGACCACGTCCCAAATGTGATCACTGTGGAAAGATAGGGCATGAAAAGGCGAGATGCTTTGAACTGATTGGTTATCCAGGACATTGGAACACCAAGAGGTCAAATCGGTTCTCTAGCAAGGCAAGTTTAGAAGGAGGAATGGCTCGTTTGGCATGCGCAGAGAATGAACAAAGCAAGCCAACAAATACTGAAGGATAGTGGAGCCAAAATTAAACATGAAGAATACATAGCTGGTAAACATAACTGGGTGTTGGATAGTGGAGCCTCACATCACATGAGTCAACTGCATAATCTCTTTGAGGACTTACGCTCCCTCAATAATCCGTTGCACATTACTGTACCTACAGGAAACATAGTTATGGTGGATAAGATAGGAACTGTGTCACTTTGTAGCAAAATAAAGCTACAAGATGTTCTTTATATTCCACAATTTGCCTGCAATTTAATTTCTATTCACACGAGGAGCACGATTGGGTTGGGTGAATTGTGTGATGGTGTTTATGTGCTGAGAAGGGAAGGAACGCTTGGATCATCCTTGGCTGCAAATGAGAAGAATGAGACAGCATTGTGGCATTCAAGGATGGGGCATCCTTCATCTAAAAATCTGCTTAGATTAGCTAGTTTTCTGAATTTTTATTTTGACAAAAATAAAGTTGAGTGTTTGTGACATATGTGATCGTTCCAAACAATGTAGACATCCATTTTCTTTGAGCAATAATAAAGCAGATGCATCTTTTCAGTTAATACATTCTGATCTCTGGGGTAAATATCACATAAAGGCTCATAATGGGCTCATTATTTTCTTACCATAGTAGATGATTTTACAAGGGCCGTGTGGGTATATCTTATAAAGGAGAAAACTGATGTTCCAAATGTTCTAATCAACTTTTTTTCTATGGTGCAAACTCAGTTTGAAACTGAAGTCTAGGTGCTGTGCAGTGACAATGGAACTGAATTTACCAAGAATGTTGTTCAAACGTTTCTTCACAAAGAGGGCATTTAGCATGAGACTTATTGTGTGGGAACACCAGAGCAAAATGGAAGGGTGGAACGCAAGCATAGGCACATTCTCAACGTGGCTCGGGCACTTCGTTTTCAAGCTAACTTGCCCGTCGCATTTTGGGGAGAATGCATCCTAGCTGTGGTGCATCTCATTAACAGCACTCCAACCGTGGCTAGTGATGGTGCAACTCCATATGAGTTACGGTTTGGAAAATCACCAACTTATAAGCACTTAAGAGTTTTTGGAAGCCTGTGTTATGCAAGATGCAAGACACATGATAAGTTTGATGCAAGGGCCAAGAAGTGTGTGTTTATTGGCTACCCCAAGGACAAAAAGGTTGGAGAGTTTTTGATCAAGAGAGCAAGGAGTTTTTGGTCTCTAGAGATATCATATTTTATGAAGATAAATTTCCTTATGCTGAAGGAAATACAGGAGATGTAGCCCAAAGTCCAATTGCAAGTTCATGGATGCAGTGAAACTACAAGAAGCACGGGATGATACACAAAGACACTCAGGAAATATGTCTCAAAATGATGAAGCTGTAGAAGCAAGTGATGATACTCTAGAACAACATGATAACTTGCAGAATGAAGAAGTGGAGGATGGGACCAATCTGCTTGTTCCACCTCCACGCACAAGGCAGCCCCCCATCTTATTTGAAAGATTATTATTGCCACTCAGCTACAAACAAATCATCACACAAGCATACCAATCCAACGTGCACCTCGGGTAAGTCCTATAACATTTCAAACTTTGTGCATTATGATCATTTTTCTCCCACTCATCAAGCTTTCATGGTGGCCATCTCCGCAAAAGATGAGCCCAGAAGCTATTCACGGGCAGTGGATCATGAAGAATGGCGCAAGGCAATGAGTCAAGAGCTTGCAGCTTTGGAGGAAAATAAAACATGGACTCTTGAACCCCTTCCACCAAGAAAGAAACCAGTGGGATGTAAATGGGTTTATCGCATCAAATATAAACCTAATGGAGAGATTGACAAATACAAAGCTAGCCCGATTAGTGGCTAAGGGGTACACACAAATTGAAGTGGAGGACTTCACCGAGACATTTGCACTAGTCTCGCAAAAATGGCCATTGTTAGGTGCTTACTCACCGTGGCCGTGTCTAAAGGATGGGGCTTTATATCAAATGGATGTAAGCAATGCATTTCTCCATGAGGACCTTCATGAGGAAGTGTACATGGAGATTCCTCCGGGTTATGATGGGCACAACAAAGGTTTGGTTTGTCGCCTTCAAAAATCCCCATATGGTCTTCGTCAAGCATCCCGGAATTGGTATGCAAAACTCTCGGATTCAGTTACTCATTATGGTTTTCACCAAAGTGCAGGTGATCATAGTTTATTTACATATGCTTCATCACATGTTTTCATAGATGTCCTTGTATATGTTGATGATTTGGTCGTCGGGAATAATGTTACTGCATGTGTGGAGTTTAAATCTTATCTTCACACTTGTTTTCATATGAAAGACTTAGGTACTTTAAAATATTTTTCTAGGATTGGAGCTAGCTAGCAGCGCTAATGGTCTTTATCTCTGCCAGTGTAAATATGTGCTTGATATACTGAAAGAAAGTAGTATGCTCGATTGTAAGCCATGTACTTTTCTTATGGAGCAACACCACAAATTGTCCTCATCTACAGGTGCCCATTATATTGATCCGGCTCAATACAGAAGATTGGTAGGACGTCTTATATACTTTACCATCACACGACAAGAGCTCTCTTACTCGGTTCACATATTGAGTCAGTTAATGCAAGCTCCTCAGCAGGATCACTGGAGAACGGCTATGAGAGTTCTTCGTTGCATTAAATCGACTCCAGGACAAGGCATTTGGATACCCAAAACAAATAATCTCATGCTGGTCGGTTATAGTGACTCGGATTGGGCAACATGTCCCATTACTCGTAGGTCCGTCATGAAGTTGAAACAAGCAAACATAAGAAGGGGAGTTGAATTGTGTTTGTTAATAATTTTTCTAACACAACCTTTTAAAACTGTTTTTCTCACACGAGGATATATAAAGTATACGCACACACTTAAAAAGAACTTTTGAAGGTTTTATCCACCATTTCTCCAAATAGATTACAACCAAGTATTCAACACCTCTCCAGGCTACAAGTATTCCTTTCCTACCAAGCCTCTTCAGACTCTAACTCTAACAAAGAGATTTTAACTTAAGATCTTCTTAACTCACTATATGTGAGGATATGAAAGTTTAAGATGTGTTGAATATTTTCACAATATTCAAACTAAAGAATACAGACTTTTGCTTTTGAAAGAATGAAAGAAATGAGAGCTTGTTCTTGCAAATATTGGATTGACCAAAGTTGTTCTTCATCGCTTGAGGTCCTCTATTTATAGTGACCTTGTTCTACTCTTGAAAAGATTCAACGGTCATTTTGAATTTCCCGTTTAGAGATAGCGTTGAATGGACAATATCCGTTGTAACTGATAGCTTGATCGTGGTCATGCTAAAATGTATTCTTGGTTATCAGGATAGTACAAAATAGAGGCTCACTACTCTGAGCATTTGCAGCTTGAAAACCATTTTCCCTCCTTTACGTAACTTCCAGCTTTTTCTAGCCATGAAGGTGCTATCGTACATATCATTTTACATTTCCCATTGTACTGTATTGCTTTTTGTATTTCCTCAATGGTACTATGATTTTCTTACAAGGAAACAAAGAATTAAGCATATAAAACAAATGAGAAGAACAAAAATTCTCTTGAAATAAATATCAATCATTTGAAATAAATATGATTCATTGTGGACCGGATTGAAATTATTTATGAAGACTTATCATAAAGATGAGCTCGTCTACTTAAAAAATGTGTCTACTTAGTTATATGTGAAACTAAGTCTATTCACTCTTTCATTTTGCTCATTCACTGACGTGGCATATCCTCTCGTCTACTCAAGTCTTTGGACTTGCTATATCTCAGTGAGTTATTTTGATCTCCGTCTCGTGACGTGGCATTAAAATCCGTCTATTAATTTAAAAAGATCTTGTCTGATGACATGGCATGTTAAGCTCGTCTATTCAATTTGAAACTCAGATTCCGTCTACTAGAAATATTTTAATATTTCCTCTACTTAGAAATTATCATGTCTCGTCTACTTAAGTTTCAGTCTGCTCAAATAAATAAATAAATAAATAAATTTACCGAGCTTTTAAGCAGCCTGTCTACACGGGTGGACGTGGATTTCTTATTTAAAGTCCAAGCAGATATATGAAAACTTTTTCTAAGTTTCCATAACTTATAAGATTCAAGTGATCCTGCAAAACTGGATAACCTTGTTAGATCTCAACTAACACTTTGCCAAGAAAATTTAATCATTTTGTTAACATCAAAATTTAGAGATTAATTAAATCCAAATGACTTTGGTTCCAACAGACTCCCCCTTTTTGATGATGACAAAAACTAATTAAATTTGAGTAGCAAAGTCTAAGAGAGCTTACAAAGCTCCCCCTAAAACAAAGCATTCAAACTTTTAACAGCACATGTAAAAAGCTTATCAGATCAATACAATTACTTATCAGTTAGGATAGTATCAGAACATTATAGATTTAATCAAACTTATATAGAATATATCATATCAAACAGTGTTAAAGCATTGTTAGAGCATGTAGCATATATACTTTTCAAAAACTGACTCTTCTCATTAAATTTAATTCTCTTTCCTTTTCCCCCCCTTTTTTTATCAGACAAAAAGGTTAAGGAGTGGACCATCATTGTCAGTAATAAAAGAGAAACAAGAGAAATTAATAGGAAGGTGGAGGTGGAGGAGGAGGGTTTTGATTTTGATACGGATCAGGATTTGGTGGAGAAACATGGATTTGTGTAGGCAGATTCTGACTTTGTTGAAAGTTGATCATGATGCACATCATCTGGTTCATCATTATGTTTGATGGGGCCAGAGCTTCTGTAACCTGCTCTCTCACTTGTTCCTTCACTTCAACCTTTACCCTTTCTTCAATTATTCTACCAATCATCTCTTCAAAGTTTGGTGGCAAAGAGAGTGGGGGTCTAGAGCTTTCAGCACTGTCTTGAGCATGTGCTTGACTTGGCAAGGCGTCCAAGGCTCTGAACTGTTGAGGTTGGTCCTGAGGGTGAATGACTGTCAGAGCTAATGGTTGAGATGAATGCTTCTCAGAAGTGCTAGGTCTGGGAATAGACTCAGCAACTTCCTCAACTTCCATATCTTCAACATTAATTTCCTCATCAGTGTGTTCTGAAGATGGTGATGGAGGTGGTGAAGTAGCATATTACAACATTGGTTCTAGTAATTCTTTGGCCCAATGAATAGAGTCATCTTCAAAGACAGGACTTATGATGACCGGAATGCCAATGATGTCCTTATAGATGAGGAATCTGTAGTAAGCAAGGCCACACTTCCCTCTGACTTTAGGAATATATTTCTTCTCTTCAATAGTCAGTCCAGAAGAGGAAGCTTCCTGTGCACAATCCACCATGTGAGTCCTCCAGATGTCCACAGCAACATCCTCTTGAACATCTTCAGTTGGTTGAGCCAACCAGTAGTCAATCACATTTCGATCAGTGAGAATGATAGTTGCTGGATTGATTAAGCAGCTGTCAAGAAAATGCATCTTGCCAGTGTTTCTCTGCTTCTTCAGATCTTTGTCTTTATTCATGTCAATCATTGGTAGCTTGGGACATATCATGTAGGGTATGAATCCTATTCTTGTTCTCTCCAGAGAATGATGCAGCCATGTTGGAGGCACAAAATTTGCAGCCCTGACGTATCTTGGCATTTCCAACTCCATTTTCCAAAAAGCGTACAGGAGTTGATCAATGAAGTTAGCAGCTCTGCCATATTCACTGGGATGAACAAAGGACTTCCATTTGGTGTTGGCATCCATGATGAATCGAACATTATTGAATGATCTTGATCTATTTTCAAGAACAATTTTAAGATTTTTATTTCCTGGATCCTGAGTCCAGTTAGACATGATGTGCCTTTCTACACCATCCGTGAAAGGTTTAAAGGGTGGTGATTTGATGAGGTTTGGGTAGATCTTCTTAGGAGGGAATCTCTTCTGTGGTAGATGGGTGAGAAGAGGTCCAAGGTAATTGAATAACTCCGATAGAAATGGTCCAGTAGGTGTATGTGGTTCAGGGTTAATCCAATATGAGTATATGTTTTCAGGATCATACTCATATTCTGGTAGAGGATACCATTTGGTTAGAATAGGTTCAGGTTCAGTGTGGTGGGTGTGAAATAAGATTCTCCAGTCTCTCTTTATCTTGGCTAAGCTTTCAGTTTTTCCATCATAAAGAACAGAGAGATGAGTGTGGGGGAATCTAGTTTTTCTATTTTTGGGAAAGGGAGAACCAGGGATAATTCCATTATTTGGTTGATGAAACCAGGGATCATATTCAAGTAAGATGGGTGAGAATTTTGGTCTTGGTGGTGAGGTTGTTTGTGGTTGATCTGGTGATTTTGTTTGTGGTGAAAGGGGTGTGCGAATATACACATCATCCAAGGTTTGATTTTGATTCACAGAGGATACATGTATAGAGTCATCTACCCTATGCTCAAATATAGAAACTAGGGCATCTACTGCTAACTTGACAGGGTCATTAGCAGGAAGGGTTACCTCAGTTCCCATGGCAGCTTTAGCTCTTCTCTCAGGTTGTCTCCTCCTAGTTGGAGTAGAGCTAGGCAGCAGCACCATCAGCAGAAGCAACAATTTTCTGTTTCTTGAGTACAGAGCAGATGGGAACCCTGTCCTTGTCATCCTCATCCTCATTATAAGACAGAATCAAGTCTCTTGTCCTCATCATCCTCATCCTCATCATCCTCATCCTCAGTCTTGGCTATGGCAGCAGCAGTATAGGTGCTGAGATTCATATTTGCAATGTTCATCTTGCCAAAATCAGCAGCTGACATTGGTTTTTCAGTTAAAATTCGTGCTTTCTCTTCAGATGACCTAGCAGCAATGAATTCATGAATTCCTTGAGCTTTAAAGATCTTGGAAATGAGATGATAATAGGGAAATGCAGAGAGTTTCTTCCTATTAATCACAGCATCCCTGAATCTTCCTTACAAAATTCTGGGAAGGTTGATCTTTGTCTCAGTAAAGAGATGGCAGAGGAAAAACTTGTGCAAGGCATACAAGTTGTTCTTGGACCCAGCTTTGTGAAGATCTGCTTTGTTCATCAATTGATGAAGGATGTGAACAATGTCCTTAATTTCTACAGATTTCCATGAGGGTGATTCCTTACTATATCCTCTCTCATTAAGAAGACTTCAATGACCTCAGTACCACCTAGTTCAGTCTCCCATGACTCAGTAAAAACCATTCCTTCCTGAGCGCAGAAGATGGCATCAGCAATAGACTTCTCAGAAACTACTATCCTCTTTCCCAATGAAGTAGAGGAGATATCAGTATCAAAGACTTTAAGTCTCCTCCAGAAATCCCTTATCAAATTGGGATAAACAGAGACTTTCACAGCGAAGAGTCCTCCCCACCCCGCAGCGTTGATATACTTGCTGATATCTAGATTGTAGTCTTGTAGAACTCCGAAGATGAAGTGGTGCTCAATAGCCATATTAAGCTTGTCCACATTGAAGGTTGAAGAAGAAGCCATTTTTGGTGAACTGAGAGTTAGGGTTTGAAAGCAAAGAGATAGAGAGCTCGAGTAATCTCAGAGATGCCAGGGTAGTGAAAGGTTTCTCAGAGGGAAGAGGGTTGCTTTAAAAAGGTTTTGAATTTCAAAGGTTTTTATTTTAGAAATAAATCAAAAAATATATATATTTGACAAGACATGTCATGAAGGAGGATAAAACGGCGTTGGTATTTTGAAACTATAAAAAGGTTATGATGGGATTGATGGAAGTACTGACTCAGCAGAGAGAATAAAGGATAAATTTGTCAATGAGACAAAATAAATGCAAGTCATAAATATATGTACGGACGAGTCCAAACAAGATGCAAACATGCATAGACGCGACATGCAGTGGACGCGGCACATAAATACAATGGACGCGATATGCAATGGACTCGTATTTTAGTCATAAAATGGACTTGAAATGCTTTAGAAGCATATACATCAACAAAGATTCTTTAGGCTGGACGCTTTAATCAATCCACACATAGCATATTGAGATGCTTCCTAATAAAAATAAATATGTCCTCAGCAAGAGGTTTAGTAAAGATATCTGCCCATTGATGGTCAGTATCCACAAATTGTATATCAAAAACACCTTTTTGCACATAATCCCTAATGAAATGATGTTTAATTTCTATATGCTTAGCTCTAGAATGCAATATTGGATTCTTATATAGATTAATTGCAGCAGTATTATCAAACATAAGTGGAATACTACTTACAAACACATTGTAATCCTTCAATTGATGTTTGATCCATAGAAGTGGTGAGTAGCAACTTGCAGCTGAAATATACTCAGCTTCAGCTGTTGATAAGGCAATGGTACTTTGTCTTTTGTTTGACCATGAGATAAGATTAGCTCCAATGAAGTGACATCCTCCACTGGTACTTTTTCTTTCAATTCTATCTCCAGCATAGTCAGCATCACAGAAACCAACTAATCTGTAATCTTTACATTTCTTAAAACACAAACCCAGATTAGTAGTACCTTTCAAATATATAAATATTCTTTTAACTGCTGATAAGTGAGATTCTCTAGGATCAGATTGAAATCGAGCACATAAGCATACACTGAACATAATATCAGGCCTAGACGCGGTAAGATATAAGAGAGTTCCTATCATACCTCTATATATCTTTTGGTCTACCTTTTTTTCTTTATCATCTTTGTTCAGTATGGACGTGGGGTTCATAGGGGTATTCATTGGCTTGCAATCATCCATCTTAAACTTCTTTAGTAGTTCCTTTGTATATTTAGTTTGATGGATGTACACCTCGTCCACAGTTTGTTTAACTTGAAGTCCAAGGAAGAATTTGTGTTCTCCCATCATGCTCATTTCAAACTCTTTCTGCATGAGCTTAGAAAACTCTTTGCATAGAGATTCATTAGTAGCACCAAATATAATATCATCAACATATATTTGCACAACTAAGAACTTAGATTTTATGGATTTTCTAAACAGGGTTGCATCAACCTTTCCTCTATTAAAGCTGTTTTCCATTAGAAATGAACTTAGTCTATCATACCAAGCTCTAGGAGCTTGCTTGAGGTCGTATAAAGCTTTCTTAAGCTTATATACATGTTTAGCTTTGGGTTTCTTTCAAAACCCGGAGGTTACATAACATATACCTCTTCATAATAAAGCCATTTAGAAAAGTATTTTTAACATCCATTTGAAAAAGCATAATGCTATGATGTGCAACAAAAGAAAGTAAAATCATAATTGCTTCTAATCTAGCAACAGGTGCAAAAGTTTCAATGTAATCTATACCTTCTTCTTGAGAGTATCCTTGTACAACAAGTCTTGCTTTATTTCTTACCACTTTACTATTTTCATCAAGCTTGTTTCTGTAAACCCATTTTGTTCCAATAACTGATTTATCTTTAGGCAAGGGTACCAGAGTCAAACATTACTTCTTCCAAACTGATTCAGTTCTTCTTGCAGAGCTAGAATCCAGCCATCATCCAGCAGAGCCTCGTCTACTGTCTTTGGTTCTAACTTAGAGACAGGTGCAGAATCATCTTGCTCTCTGAAGGTTGATTTGGTTCTTAGCCTATCATTGGGATTTCCAATGATCTGATCTTGTGGATGATAATTCTTGAACTACCAAGATCTTTGAACATTTTATTGTTGAGAAGTGGATGTCTCTGGTTCTGGTTGTTGAGGAAGGTCGTTTACTTGATCATCGGCTTTAATCTGTGTTGTAACTCCTGAGATATTTAGATCAAGATCTGCAAAAGCTTCATCTAGCTCTGATAATTTCTTATCAGGCTGCTTGTCATTAAACTTGACATGAATACATTCTTCTACAACTGAAGTTCTAGAATTGTAAACTCTAAAGCCTTTCGAAGTTTCTGAATATCCTAACAGAATTCCATTATCTACTTTTGCATCAAACTTACCAAGTTGATCTTTAGTGTTCAGTATACAATATTTACAACCAAAGGGATGAAAATATGAAATGTTGGGTTTTTGTCCTTTCCACAATTCATTAGGAGTCTTGTTCAGGATAGGTATAATGTATATTCTGTTCTGAATGTAGCAGGCAGTGTTGACAGCTTCAGCCCAGAAGTGTCTAGGGACAGAATGATCATTGAGCATAGTCCTAGCTATCTCTTGAAGAGACATGTTCTTTCTCTCTACCACACCATTTTGCTGTGGTGTTCTTGGTATTGAGAAGTTGTGAAGAATACCACTTTCTTCACAGAACTTATGTAATAGCTCATTCTCAAACTCTCCCCCATGGTCACTTCTGATTGAAGTGATACACATGCCTTTTTCATTCTGTAAACGTTTGCAGAATATAGAGAAGACCTTTAAAGACTCATCCTTGTGAGCTAGGAACATAACCCATGCCCATATAGTGTAGTCGTCTATAATGACTAGACCATATTTCTTACCACTGACAGAAGCAGTCCTTGTTGGATCAAAAAGATCAAGGTGTAGCAACTCTAATGGTCTATTGGTACTAACAACAGTTTTAGATTCAAAAGAACCCTTGACTTGTTTTCCCTTTTGACATGCATCACAGAGAGCATCAGATTTGAACTTAAGGTTTGGTAATCCTCTCACGAGGTTATGCTTATTGAGCTTTGAAATTAACTTCAAGCTTGCATGACCTAGCCTATTATGCCAAATCCATCGCTCATCTTCAATGGACACTAGACATGAGACACTTTGATTTGAGAGGTCCTCCAAGTCAGTATTATAAATATTGTTTTGGCTCTTAGCAGTGAATAAAAGTAATCCATCATCTTTCTTGACATTACACATGTTCTTATCAAAAGAAACATCATATCCACTGTCACATAATTGACATATGCTCAGCAGATTATGTTTTAAACCATTTACCAGAAGAACATTATCAATGGAAGGAAAATGGTGTTTAGCAATTTTACCTATACCAATGATCTTTGTGAACACCTAATTTTGTACGGGTATCTTCTCAATTTAATTAATTTCTTAAAAAAGACAAAGACTGCAAAAAAATAATAAAAAAAATTTTATTCTTGCTCCTAACCCAATTTCATTATATGGTCTTAACATTTTGGAGTGTCCAAGTTCCAAGCCAAATTGAATATAAAAAAAAAAGATTGAGGGAGACGTTGCTGTGGCCGGTGAAAAAACCAAGTAGATGGAGACAAATGTTTTTAATTTGCTGCTAAACCAGACTTTGTGAAAAGTTGCAAAAGAGAGAAAGTTTGAAAGTAAAGCATGGAAAAGGAAAACGTAATCTCCTACCCAGTATGCAGTATCAACAAAGTCAAGTCTGAGCATAATGGACAAAATACAAGAATAGAAAATAGCAGCAGCGAGAGATACACAACAGGCATGAGAAACAATGAGAAAGGAAAAAAATAAAGGCAAAGTGAAGCAAAGAACAGAAAGTGAAAATGACTACATACTACAGTATTTTGTCTTCTGCATTCACAAGGGACTGGAGGGTACATAAGAGGGGAGGCGTAAAAATTGTGGAGGGAGGTTAAGAATAGAGAAAAAAAATCTCTCCCTAGTCACACTCCATCACCTCCTTCAACCTTCATAATCCCTTATAGCTTTTAGCCAAATCAACACTTGATCCCTAACCTCATTCTAATTCCTAAGCCACCCATACCCATCATCTTCATCTTCCTCCTAACAACACCACAACACCACTTTCAGTAACAACAAAATTTTGAACCAACCTTAACTCATGAACAAACTCAGAACCACTCCCTTACTACCATGAACCTAAGCTTCCAGTGATAGTTGCGAGTCCGCCATCACCACCGCTGGCCATCGCACGCAGATCTGCATCACCGCACTCGCTGCCACGTCGTTGTTCTCTGCCTCGTCTCCACGATCACGGACCACCATCTTTGAAACAACCACCACCACGTACCTTCATTCGCGCCTACGCCTCGCACCACCACGTCACCCCACTGTAAATCCAAATGCAGATCTGCTTAGAGCGTCGCTGATAAGCCTCTGGCTCATCTAGTTTTATGGCTAGTATGACCAGGGTTTTGTGCAAATTATATCCTATTTTCACCCGAATTAGATTAGATTGTCCTCAAGCAAGGTTTTGAGTCTCTAAATTAGTTTTAGGTTAATTTAGCTAGTTTTGAGTTAAAATAATACACTTATGGTTATTTCCTTGTTTTCAGGTTAAGTAGAAGTTGCGAGAATAAAGAACAGGGGATTCGCCCCGCGAGCTTCTTCTTCGCCACGCGAACCTGAAAGCAGCAAGAGCGATGAAAATTTCATGCTCTCTGGTTCGCCCCGCGACTACCCTTATCGCCTCGCGACCCCGAAGGATGACTGTTCCAAGAAATATGCAAGCTCTCTGGGTCGCCTCGCGAATCCACCTTTCGCCCCGCGAGCTTGGAAGTCAGAAAGCATCACGGTTAGGTCCTGATGGCCATACCGGGCGTAAGGAGAAGACTCTTCAGATTTTCGCCTCGCGAGCAAGTACTTCGCCTCGCGAGAATGCCAAAGGTTGCTGACTCTTCATGAAATTCGCCTCGCGAATGTGTGCTCGCCTCGCGAGCTAGCTGAATTCAGAATTTGTATAAAAGGTTGTTCTGAACAGATTGAAAAGACTTTTTGCTTCTCCATAGTTTTTTATATTTTTCTGTGTATTTCGTTATTGTTATGGAGAACTAAATTCTTAGATTAGTCTAATGTATGAGAATTCCATATACTTGAGGTTTTGTAATCCCTATTTTACTTGCTTTTCCCTTTTCAATACTACATTATACATTTCTGTTTGTTATTTCAGGAGTGTGTAGTGTTGTATTGATTCGTTTCAGTGATGTTATGTTTCTATACTAAATCGCGTTTGTTATTTCGCGTGCGTTCATTCATGTTCGTTTGTTCATGAGAGCTTAACCCCGTTTGTTATTTCGGGAATAGGAACCTACATCCGTAGTAGCGATTACGTTGCTAGTTGTTGCTATAACTGAAAGGGGATTAGAATCTGCTTAGGGCTTGGGATTACATGAACCAAGGATAGTGGGGAATTCGAGGACAGTAGATTAATCGTTGTTTGCTAATTGATAATCTCTTTAAACTGCCCTGTTTTTAATTGCTCTGTTTTACTTGTTACTTATTTGCATCCAAGCACCCCAAAAAAAAACTGATTTTTGTGAAAGATAACACTTTCAGAGTCCTTGAGAGACGACATCCGAGTTGTCGCCCTAAACTACAGTTTTAAACCCGCTCGTCCTTTTTGGCGCGTGCGCGACAGCGCGACCAAAAATTGGCGCCGTTGCCAGGGACTCTGATTTGTTATTTTTCGCAATTTTTTTATTTTCTTTTCTTTCTTTTATTTTCTGTTTTTGTTTTGAATTGGTCTGGCTACTAGGTCTCATTGCCCTGAACTGTGTGATTTTGACCCGGAAATTGAAAGAACACTGCACACACTCCGTAGGGAATTTCGGGCTAGCACTAGTAGTGATTCCAATTTCAAAACTGTTTTTGAAAACATGGGAGACCAGAGGACATTAAGACAGCTTGCTGCCCCTGATGTCAACTATAATGGATTGTGTATTTCATATCCTGGTGCTGACACTCCTTTTGAACTGAAATCTGGTTTTATTCACTTGTTGCCCAAGTTTAATGGTCTTGCAGGTGAGGATCCACACAAGCACTTGAAGGAATTCCAAGTTGTATGCTCCACAACCTCGAGATCAGAGGGAGTCACTGAGGATAGTATCAAGCTGAAGACTTTTCCGTTTTCACTCCAGGGAGCTGCAAAGGATTGGCTATTGTATCTTGAGCCCAACTCCATCACCACTTGGAATGATTTGAAGAGGGTGTTCCTAGAAAGATATTTTCCTGCTTCAAGAGCTGCTTCAATAAGGAAAGAGATATGTGGCATCAGGCAAGGGAATGAGTCACTAGCTGAATACTGGGAAAGGTTCAAGCATTTGGTATCCAGTTGCCCTCAGCATCAAATTTCTGAACAACTCCGATCCAAGATACTTTTATGAAGGATTCTTTGCCGATGGATAGGAATCTTTTGGATCTTTGCTAGTGGGGAGCATTAGTTGATAAGACCCCAGTGCTGCCAAGCAAATCATTGAGAATATGTCATTGAATTCCCAGCAGTTTTTCTACAAGAAGAAATTCGATTGAGACAAGAGGTGTGCATGAGATTCATAGTTCATCTTCCAACCAGGCCGCCCTTGAGAATAGATTGGATGAGCTGACTTCCTTTGTAAGGCAATTGGCAATAGACAAGGTTCAGCCTGCAAAGTTATGTAGCATGTGCAATTCACCTGAGCACCCATTTGATCCATGCCCGATCCAGAGAGAAGAGTTTGTCAGTGAAGTACCTCAAGCTTATGCAGTAAACCCCTATAATCAAGGAAACAGTCAGAATCGGTACAGCACTCCAGACCTCTCTACCAATAGGTACCATCCCAGCTGGAGGAATCACCCTAATCTGCGGTATGGGAACTCATCCCAACAACAGCCGATGGCACCTCAGAATCCTCCTCCAGTGACCACTTCTGCACCTTCTGGACCTTCATTAGAAGACTTGGTAAAGCAAATGGCTGCATCTAGTATACAGTTTCAGCAGCAGACAGATGCTAGCATTCAAGATTTGAGGACACAGATTGGACAGCTGGCCACATCCATGAATAGCATACAGCAAGGTCATGGGACAAACCAACTGCCGGCACAACCAGTGATAAATCCCAATGCTTCCAACCCTAATGTGAGTGCCATATCTCTGAGATCTGGAAAAGTTGTTGAGGCCACTTCTGGAAAGGATGAAGAAACTATTGAGGTCACTCCTGATCCTACTGTTGAGGTTACTCCTAAGCCTATTGTTGAAGTTGAAGTTGAGAAAGTATACAGGACACCAATCCCATTCCCACACAGATTGCAGAATAATAAGAAGATTGGTGGTGAAGACAAGGAGAAGGAAATTCTTGATGTATTCAGAAAGGTGGCTGTAAATATTCCTCTCCTAGATGTGATCAAGCAAGTGCCCAAATATGCCAAATTTCTGAAGGACCTATGCACCAACAAGAGGAAGATGAAGAATAATGAGAGGGTTGACTTGGGAAGGAATGTCTCAGCTCTGATCCAGTCTAAGCCAGAAAGAGTTGCTTCTTTAGCCCCTACTCAGGCATTACCACAAAAGTGCAAGGATCCAGGCACTTTCACTATTCCATGCACTATTGGGGATAGGAAGTTTGAAAACTGCATGCTAGACTTGGGAGCATCCATAAATGTCATGCCTACCTCCATCTTTAACAACCTTGATCTTGGGCCATTGCAGTATACAGGTCTCACCATCCAGTTGGCTAACAGGACCAGTGCCCGACCCATGGGAATGGTAGAAGATGTGCTAGTGCAAGTTGATGATTTGATCTTCCCTGCGGATTTCTACATCCTAGACATGGCAGGAGAAACACCTTCCAGTAGGTCACCAATAATCTTGGGCAGACCATTCATGATGACATCCAAGACTAAGATTGATGTGTATGACGGGACTATGTCTATGGAGTTTGGTGGTATTGTGGCCAAGTTCAAGATCTTTGATGCTATGAAACACCCAGTGGAGGAGCACTCTGTTTTCCACTTAGAGTTGCTTTCTGAGCTTATTGAGGATACTCATGAGGACTTTGTTTCAGATTTTCCTTTTATTTCTGGTTTTGATGATGTATATACTTGTACTAACTGTACTAACACTAACCCGTGTTCTGTTTGTTCTGAGTTTCTGGATTCAACCTTGCAGGGTGATAGTGATAGTGATAGTGAGATTGGAGCTGTCTGTTCTGCAGAAGTCCGTGGCATCATGGCTACTCCCAATGCACCATCCATTGAGCAGCCACCATCCTTAGAGCTCAAGCCACTCCCAGAGAACCTGAAGTATGCTTACCTAGAGACAAATGAACGACTTCCAGTCATCATCTCTTCCAGCCTTGACTCTGACCAGGAAGCAAAACTATTGGAAGTTCTGAGGAAGCACAAGAAGGCTATTGGGTGGACTTTAGCTGATATTCCAGGAATTAGCCCCTCCAGATGCATGCACAGAATTCTATTGGAGGATGGAGCTAAACCAGTAAGACAGGCCCAAAGGCGACTTAACCCACTGATCCTGGATGTGGTGAAGAAAGAAGTGACTAAGCTTCTACAGGCAGGTATTATATACCCCATCTCTGATAGTACTTGGGTAAGTCCGGTGCAAGTTGTACCAAAGAAGTCTGGTCTAATAGTAGTTAGGAATGAAAATAATGAGCTTGTGCCTACTAGAGTCCAGAATAGCTGGCGAGTTTGTATAGACTATAGGAAGTTGAACCAGGCCACCAGAAAGGATCATTTTCCTTTGCCGTTCATAGATCAGATGCTGGATCGGCTGGCTGGTCAATCTCATTATTGTTTTCTAGATGGCTTTTCCGGGTATTTCCAGATTCATATTGCCCTTGAGGATCAGGAAAAGACCACCTTCACGTGCCCCTTCGGTACGTTTGCTTATAGGAGGATGCCATTTGGCCTTTGTAATGCTCCTGGCACCTTTCAAAGATACATGCTTAGCATTTTCTCTGACTTTATTGAAAATTGCATAGAGGTGTTCATGGATGATTTTACTGTATATGGCTCCTTATTTGATGCATGTCTGCATAGTCTGAGTCTAGTTCTACAAAGATGTATTGAGACTGATTTGATTTTGAATTATGAGAAATGTCACTTTATGGTAGAACAGGGGATAGTTTTGGGTCATGTAATTTCTAAAGAGGGTATTTCTGTAGATCCTGCAAAAATTAATGTGATTTCTTCATTGCCTTACCCATCTTGCGTACGCGAGATCCGTTCTTTTCTTGGACATGCAGGTTTCTACAGCCGCTTTATAAAGGACTTGACAAGATACCCATCGCCATTGTCAAACTCTTTGAAGAATGATGCCCTGTTCCAGTTTGATGAAAAGTGCAAGGAGTCATTTGACTATCCCAAAAAAGCATTGACTTCTACCCTGTCATCCATTGCCCCGATTGGACACTCCCTTTTGAACTAATGTGTGATGCTTCCAATTTTGCTGTGGGAGCAGTTCTGGCACAAAGGGTGGGCAAGGTTGCCCATGTAATTCATTATGCTTCTAGGACCTTAGATGCTGCACAGGCAAATTACACCACCACTGAGAAAGAACTGCTAGCTGTTGTATTTGCACTTGATAAGTTTAGGTCTTATTTGCTAGGTTCTAGGGTGACTGTTTTCACTGACCATGCAGCTCACGAAATATCTGTTGAAGAAGCTGAAGCTAAGCCAAGACCGATCAGGTGGATGCTTTTGCTCCAAGAATTCAATGTGGAGATAAAGGATAAAAGTGGAGCTGAAAATTTGGTAGCAGATCACTTGAGCCGGATAGCTAGGGATGAGGATATTTCTCCCATCCAAGATGATTTCCCTGATGAGAGACTCTTACATCTGTATGGGGTAACCCCCTGGTTTGCTGACATTGTAAATTTTCTTGTTGCTGGTGTTGTTCCTGCAGGTACAAGTAGACATAAGTTCCACAAGCTCAAAAGCGATGCAAAGTACTATGTGTGGGATGATCCCTACCTGTGGAAGTTTTGCAGTGACCTGGTTATTCGGAGGTGTGTACCCGATCATGAGACAGAGTCCATCCTGCATTTCTCACATGCCTCTCCAGTTGGAGGACACTTTGGACCTCAGAGGACAGCAAGAAAAGTCCTGGATTCTGGGTTTTTCTTGGCCCACAATTTTTAGAGATTCATATGAGGTATACAAGAATTGTAAAGAATGTCAAATAACAGCCCTACCATCACTCGTAGGGAGTGAGATGCCTCAAGCACCTATGCTCTTTTGTGAGGTTTTTGATGTGTGGGGGATGGATTTTATGGGTCCTTTCCCTCCTTCTTTTGGTTTTGTATATATTCATTGCTTTGTAGATTATGTTTCAAAGTGGGTGGAAGCAATCCCCACTAGGACTAACGATGCTCAAATTGTTTCCAAATTTGTTAGGTCCAACATTTTTTTGCAGGTTTGGCATACCTAAGGCCATCATCGGTGACCGGGGCACACACTTCGAATGAGAACCATGGAGGCCTTACTCGGGAAATATGGGGTTGTACATAGAGTGTCCACTTGCTTACCATCCCCAAACCAATGGCCAGGCTGAAATATCAAACAGGGAGATCAAGCAAATTCTAGAGAAGATGGTGCAGCCTAATAGAAAGGAATGGAGCCGCCGTCGGAAGACGACTGTGGGCACAAAGGACTGCTTTCAAGACCCCTATAGGAATGTCCCCATTTCGGCTTGTTTTTGGTAAGGCTTGTCACCTCCGGTGGAAGTTGAGCACCGTGCATATTGGGCGATAAAGTGTTGTAACATGGACATGAAGAAATCCGGTGTTGAAAGAAAAAAGCTGATTTGCAGCAACTTGAGGAGCTTAGGCTTGAAGCCTATGAAAGCTCCAAGATTTATAAAGAAAAAACAAAACAATTTCATGATAGAATGATTGTTAGGAAAGAATTTTTTGTGGGCCAGCTAGTCTTATTGTTTAACTCCCGCCTGAAATTGATGGCTGGGAAACTTAGGTCCAAATGGGATGGCCCCTTTGTCGTTACTAATGTGTTTCCTTATGGTGCAGTAGAGATTACACGTGCAGGTACACACAAGCCCTTCAAGGTTAACGGGCAGAGGTTGAAGCCATTCCATGGTGTGGATGCTGATGTTCCTGTGGATGCAAATGTTGAGGAGCTCTCCTTGGAAGCTCCCACTTACACTGATACTTAATCAGGGAGTTCCCTTTTCCTTTCCCTCACTCTGATTGTATAATTCTGTTGTTCATTGGGGACAATGCATGTTTTAAGTGTGGGGGAGGGAACTAGTTGTAGTTTTTTCTTTTATTTGAATAAAGCTCCTGAATAATTTGAGAAGCTCAGGAGTATTTGTGTGTTGAGTCTTTTGTTGGCAAGTTTGATGGATTTTGATTGATGTTGCACAGATTGCTTGCATGATTGATATGTGATGATTCCCCCTAGGCTGAAAAATTTTTGTTTTTGAAAAGTGATTCCCATGTGAAATTGAAAACTGAACTTTGGGATTTTGTTATGATGGCATGATTGATGATAAGTTTGGGGTGATGGGAAGCACACACTAGGGATAGAATCTCTTTCAAACAATTTGCATGAATGTCCAGGTGAGGTTTTGAGCCTTCAACATATTTCTAACTGTGTGAAATCACTTTCAAGTTGCACTTTCCTGAATTTGATTGAATCTCTTTTTGGTTTGCATGATTATGTGTTTGCTTCAGATGATTTAGGCATTTTCTTTGTAAATAGCTACTTAGCCTAAAAATAACCAATTCCTAATGCATGTTCCCTAGTTAGCCCCTTTGAGCCTTATTAGCCTACTGTTAATTCTTGATAACCTAATGTTATAAGCCCAAAAATCTGGAGAACCATGTTAACCCGATCTTAGGATTAGGAGAGCATGGAATCTTAGAATGGGTGCAAGAAACTAAGTTTGGGGTGGCTGCAAGGTCTAAGATGTTGTTGGGATTGAGAAAAAAAATATAATAAAAAGTTGGAGCCAAAGGCTTGTGAAAGAAAAAGTGTATAAATGTTGAGAAAAAAAAATGAAATGAAAAAAAATAAAAGAATTAAAATAAAAAAAAGTGTTTGAATAAAAAGGCTGTAGTTACCCAAAGCATAATAAAAAATGAGAAAAGGAACTTGAGTAGAAATTCAAAGTGTAAAAAGTTCATGCTCTCTTAGCTCCTAGGGTCTTCAGTCTAGTTCCTTTTGTATATCCTACCCTTAGCCAGGCCCCATTACAACCCATAAAAGACCTTTTGATGTTGCATGCATGTTTTCTGTGGGAACCATTTTGAGATGAAAATCAAATTTATGGGAAGTGTTCTTGAAAAGTGAAACTGAGTGCAAAGTTGTTAGCCTGACACAAACTGAGCGATTGAGTGATATACTAAATGCCCTTGTGAGGAAGACAGTTGTTTGAATTTGGTGATCTTCCTTTTGTGTGTGACTTGGATCCCCTGCTTAGATTTCTGATTGTTTGAATGATGAAATTCTCAAATGTTTAGAATAAATGAATGTGGGGATTGCTTTGCTTGAAAAGGGGGAACATTGAGGAAAATTGTTTTGATGTATTGCTTGAATTTGTGCAATGTTGATTGAATCTTTTAAGCTTACCAGGTCTTGAGTCTTTTTGTTTTTTTTTTTTTTGAGTCTTAGTTTGCTTGGGGACAAGCAAAGTTTAAGTTTGGGGTATTTTGATAAGCCTCTGGCTCATCTAGTTTTATGGCTAGTATGACCAGGGTTTTGTGCAAATTATATCCTATTTTCACCCGAATTAGATTAGATTGTCCTCAAGCAAGGTTTTGAGTCTCTAAAGTAGTTTTAGGTTAATTTAGCTAGTTTTGAGTTAAAATAATACACTTATGGTTATTTCCTTGTTTTCAGGTTAAGTAGAAGTTGAGAGAATAAAGAACAGGGGATTCGCCCCGCGAGCTTCTTCTTCGCCACGCGAACCTGAAAGCCAGCAGAACAGTGAAAATTTCATGCTCTCTGGTTCGCCCCGCGACTACCCTTATCGCCTCGCGACCCCGAAGGATGACTGTTCCAAGAAATATGCAAGCTCTCTGGGTCGCCTCGCGAATCCACCTTTCGCCCCGCGAGCCTGGAAGTCAGAAAGCATCACGGTTAGGTCCTGATGGCCATACCGGGCGTAAGGAGAAGACTCTTCAGATTTTCGCCTCGCGAGCAAGTACTTCGCCTCGCGAGAATGCCAAAGGTTGCTGACTCTTCATGAAATTCGCCTCGCGAATGTGTGCTCGCCTCGCGAGCTAGCTGAATTCAGAATTTGTATAAAAGGTTGTTCTGAACAGATTGAAAAGACTTTTTGCTTCTCCATAGTTTTTTATATTTTTCTGTGTATTTCGTTATTGTTATGGAGAACTAAATTCTTAGATTAGTCTACTGTATGAGAATTCCATATACTTGAGGTTTTGTAATCCCTATTTTACTTGCTTTTCCCTTTTCAATACTACATTATACATTTCTGTTTGTTATTTCAGGAGTGTGTAGTGTTGTATTGATTCGTTTCAGTGATGTTATGTTTCTATACTAAATCGCGTTTGTTATTTCGCGTGCGTTCATTCATGTTCGTTTGTTCATGAGAGCTTAACCCCGTTTGTTATTTCGGGAATAGGAACCTACATCCGTAGTAGCGATTACGTTGTTAGTTGTTGCTATAACTGAAAGGGGATTAGAATCTGCTTAGGGCTTGGGATTACATGAACCAAGGATAGTGGGGAATTCGAGGACAGTAGATTAATCGTTGTTTGCTAATTGATAATCTCTTTAAACTGCCCTGTTTTTAATTGCTCTGTTTTGCTTGTTACTTATTTGCATCCAAACCCCCCCCCCCCCCCCAAAAAAAACTGATTTTTGTGAAAGATAACACTTTCAGAGTCCTTGAGAGACGACATCCGAGTTGTCGCCCTAAACTACAGTTTTAAACCCGCTCGTCCTTTTTGGCGCGTGCGCGACAGCGCTACCAGTCGCCACCACCGCTACCTCGAGCGCGTTACTCGCGTACCACCGCCGCACACCGCCGATTCGTGCCACCTGCCTCGCCACCGTCGTGCTGCCATCCCTTGCCGTCCAACCCCCTTGCTCTACCGTCCTTATTCCCCTTTTGGCTCATACTGGTAACGATAGAAAGAAGCAGAGGCTTCTTTGATGTTTTTTTTTGCTTTATTTGTTATTATATAATTTGGGTCTGAGTCTTCTTTCATTTTTGTTTTAATTATTGATTTGTGTTGACTAGTGGGCTTAGTGTACCTAGGGTTAGTAGATGAGTTTTTGGGCCAAGCTTTTAATATGAGTGGTCTGTGTCAAGAAGAATAAATATGTTGGGCTCCTTTTCAGTCAGGCCTGAATCTAAATTTTATTTTATATGATTTGTGCTTTGGGCTTAAGATGTGTTTTTTTGTTGTTGATTTCTTGTTCCAAATAAAAATCTCATAAGAGGGGAGGCGTACATAAGAGGGGATTCCTTGTTGATTCCTTGTTCACAAGGGACTGGAGGGTACATAAGAGGGGAGGAGTAAAAATTATGGATGGAGGTTGAGAACAGAGAAAAAAAATATCTCCCTAGTCACACTCCATCACCTCCTTCAACCTTCATAATCCCTTATAACTTTTAGCCAAATCAACACTTTATCCCTAACCTCATTCTAATTCCTAAGCCACCCATACCCATCATCTTCATCTTCCTCCCAACAACACCACAACACCACTTTCAGTAACAACAAAAATTTGAACCAACTTTAACTCATGAACAAACTCAGAACCACCCCCTTACCACCATGAACCTAAGCTTCCAGTGATAGTTGCGAGTCCGCCGTCACCACCGCTGGCCACCGCACGCAGATCTGCAGCACCGCACTCGCCGTCGTGTCGTTGTTCTCTGCCTCGTCGCCACGATCACAACCACCAGCTTTGAAACAACCAGAACCACGTACCTTCATTCGCGCCTACGCCTCGCACCACCACGTCGCCCCACTGTAAATCCAAACGCAGATTTGCTCAGAGCGTCGCCACCACCGCTACCTCGAGCGGGTCACTCGCATACCACCGCCGCACACCGCCGATTCGCGCCACCTGCCTCGCCACGGTCGTATCTCTAGCCCTTGCCGTCCAACCCCCTTGCTCTACTATCCTTGTTCCCCTTTTGGCTCATACTGGTAACGATAGAAAGAAGCAGAGGCTTCTTTGATGTTTTTTTTGCCTTATTTGTCATTATATAATTTGGGTCTGAGTCTTGTTTCATTTTTGTTTTAATTATCGATTTGTGTTGACTGGTGGGCTTAGTGTACCTAGGGTTAGTAGATGAGTTTTTGGGCCAAGCTTTTAATATGAGTGGTCTGTGTCAAAAAGAAAAAATATGTTGGGCTCATTTTCAGGCAGGCCTGAATCTAAATTTTATTTTATATGATTTGTGCTTTGGGCTTAAGATGTGTTTTTTTGTTGTTGATTCCTTGTTCCAAATAAAAATTTCATAAGAGGGGAGGCATACATAAGAGGGGATTCCTTGTTGTTTCCTTGTTGATTCCTTGTTCACAAGGGACTGGAGGGTACATAAGAGGGGAGGCGTAAAAATTGTGGAGGGAGGTTGAGAACAGAGAAAAAAAATCTCTCCCTGGTCACACTCCATCACCTCCTTCAACCTTCATAATCCCTTCTAACTTTTAGCCAAATCAACACTTGATCCCTAACCTCAATCTAAATCCTAAGCCACCCATACCCATCATCTTCATCTTCCTCCCAACAACACCACAACACTACTTTCAGTAACAACAAAAATTTGAACCAACCTTAACTCATGAACAAATTCAGAACCACCCCCTTACCACCATGAACCTAAGCTTCCAGTGATAGTTGCAAGTTCGCCGTCACCACCGCTGGCCACCGCACGCAGATCTGCAGCACCGCACTCGCCGTCGTGTCGTTGTTCTCTGCCTCGCCGCCACGATCACGGACCACCAGCTTTGAAACAACCACCACCACGTACCTTCATTCGCGACTACGCCTCGCACCACCACGTCGCCCCATTGTAAATCCAAACGCAGATCTGCTCAGAGCGTCGCCACCACCGCTACCTCGAGCGCGTCACTCGCGTACCACCGCCGCACATTGCCGGTTCGCGTCACCTGCCTCGCCACCATTGCGCCGCCAGCCCTTGCCGTCCAACCCCCTTGCTCTACCGTCCTTGTTCCCCTTTTGGCTTATACTGGTAACTGTAACACCCTACTTTTTATTTTCCGATTTTTATTTTTTCAGTAAAAATATTTTCACTGTATTAACCGGTATAAATGTATTTATTTATATTTTTATACGAGTTCATGGAGATTGATTTTTATGAAAAAAAATCATATCCATATTCTATCTTAGGGTAGAAGCTTACGATAAAAATTTGGGTTGAAAATTCAGACGGAACCCGGTCAGGTTTTCACCGACAAGTATAATTTTCTTGAGCAGAAAACCTAATTTTGACTCGTGAACGAAATGGTTTATATTTAAATCATATTTCTAACGAGTTTGGTTGTTTTGAAAATTTTCAACTGAAAATAAAATATTACGCTTTTACGGGCGTAAAACCCTAATCGGGGGAGCCGAGCGGAGTCGAAGGGAAGTGCAGAGACCCGTCAAGAGATCGGGACAACGAGTCATACATGATGACTCATGGAGGATGAGTCACTAAGCATTTATGAGCATTTAATGCAAGTAATCATGACATTTAGGTAAAAAGACCAAAAATACCCCCAAGCTTTCGCGGTATTAACAAGACGCATCTACACACTCTTAACCACTCATTTTACGTGGTTGAAAACCTCCCAAATCTCTACAATTTCGTGCATCCACCTCCAATAAATCTTACCTATTTCATTTTGCTTTCGTTTCATTATTTTCCTCTCAAAACCGAAATCGGGGTAAACGACGGGAGTGCGACGGAATTTAGGGAACCGCTATGGATAAGATCGATGACTCATTGGTGAGTCATTTTGTGTGGCCCAAAATCAGCCACACCTCCATCAAATATGAGCCACATATTATTAACCATGGTTAGCCAAAATAACCTTAGTTAAGTTAATTATAACCTTAGTTAAGTTAATTATAACCTTAGTTAAGCTTATATTAATTTAATAATCACAAAACCCATTAAACCAATTCCTTTTAACCAAACAAGGCATAATATTACTCCTATAAATACCCCAAAACCGTGGCCTCCCTCACCATTTCACTCATCTTCTTCATTCTCTTCATCTTCCCCACCAACTAAGTTACAAAACCCTAAGAACACCGAATTCCCACCAAACATATGACCCTCTTCCTTTCTGAAACTCGAAAAACACTCAACATAAAAGTTGTTCCTCTTTCTCTCTTCTTTCCAACAAGCTAAATATCATCAAAAACGGATAAGTGGATTGGGAGAAAGGCTCAAAATACAGAAACTGCCCAGAATTCCCAGCAACCCACGAAACAGCATAAAGAAGGCCCTTTTCACCCCTGTTATGATCCGAAACAAATGAAACCTTAAACACCAAAGTTGTTCCATTTCTTCTTATATTTCTATCAAGCCAAAGTTCGTAATTTTTGGATGAGTATATTGTGAGATACACTCACAATACCATCACACCCTCAAGCTGTCCAGTTTTCAACATAGTGAAGGTTGATCATTTTCTTCATTTCTTCAATCTTCAAGAGGTAAAAGCTCATCTCCTTGATCATATAAGCTTTCATATTCATGTATTTATCATGTTTATGCCATGAATCATATTTTTCCATTCCTAGATCTAGAACTTCAAATAATTCTAGAAAATTGTAGAAAAATCCTTTTAATGTGAAACCAATTTCTATGATCTTGTGATGTCTTCCACTTTCATTATCCAAGATATTGAATCCAACTAAATTTCCTAGCCTATTTTCCTAATATGGGCCGAAACCCTAACCCTAAAGGTTAGAGGATTTTGTTTCAAATTTTAGTCTTGTAATAAGTAATCTATGTTAGTTAAGACTCTAGTAACTAGGATCCAAAAGATAGCATTAAGAAGATAATCCTAAACCTATTTTCTAAGTCTTGGCCGAACCTAGCCCTAAAGTGTCATAGATGGTTGTTAGTTGATTAATTATAGTTATGTTGTTTGAATGAAGGTGGTTGTGTTAACTTGTGGCGGGATAACGAGGATCGTTGTGTACGTGTTTCCGGTGCTAACTCAGGTGGGGGAAAAGAATCATTCTACCGTCGGAATCGATAAGTAGCATATTATATAATAATTGTGTAGGGCGACCTAAACCCTACTAGAAGTCGAGTAACCGACAAGACCAAAATCACATTGAAAACATTTTACGTAAAACAAATGGTGATTCGGGGATTGTAGGTTTATCGACATTAAGGTTGATTTTATGATATTGAGGATGTTTGGCTTTATTTATTACTTATTTGAGTTGATTGTGATATGTTGGTTGTGATAATTTGCTATATGTGATATTTTATGATATTTGAATATTTTGTTGATATTGTGTTATGCATGATCTGCCTGGTTTGATAAATTGCTTAGTTGATTTTAAGGAAGGATATATGTTGTTCGGGAGATGATTGTTTGGGTGAGAGTTTTGAATATGAATTAGATGTGCCTTGCTATTATTTTATAAAAGTGATGTGATATAGAATGTAAGTGGAGGATATGAGGAAAAGCTTGAGGTACTAGGTTGTTATTGATAAAAGTCAGTGAGAATCATGTGTTGCATTGTTGTTCATAACCGTGTATTTGAGATACACGAGGTCTGAAGTTCTTGTAGACCGTTCCAAATTAGAATTTAAGTTGTGCAGCTATAGTGTCATTGCTTTGCATGAGCACCCTTGACAGAGTGAGAGAGAGAATCAGGGTGTGCACCGACGATACAGTTGCAGCTATAGTGTCATTGCTTTGCATGAGCATTCTTACCATGGATAAGAATGTGCACCGGCGTGGGGAACGTGTCACTTGGGCGACTGACTGGCATCCCTAACGAGGGATGTGTGACAGGATTAGTAGTGGCCACATCAGCATAAAGGTCTAGTTGCATGAGTTGAAGGGTAGAGGATGATATATTGAATTGAGGATGATTGTTGATTTTGAATGATGCATGTTTGTGACTATTATTGTATTATATGCTATGAATCTTTTCCACTTATGATGATAGAACTGTTTCTTATCTCCCTATTTCTGTATTTTTGTGTATGTCTACTTTGTTACGTTAGAAGACCGGATGAAGGAATATGTTGCTGAGGAGCTGGATGGAACCCCATACGAGACGGAGATTGTTGAAGAGTTGAACGACATTCCGTATGAAGTCGACGTTGAAGAACCATCTACTGATCCTGATAATGTAGCGTAGTAAGTTTAGGGCCAGTGAGTCATATAAGATGTTTCTTGCTTTCAGTTAGTTATAAGCATGTTTGTATAAATAAGTACCGGTGTGGGATCCCTCTTTGAGAGGATACCCTAAACTGTGTTGTGTAAAATAAAGAATAATTATGTGTGTATTTATGTAATATAGTTTTGGTGTGTTTTATATCTGCATAAGTTATATGATTATTATTTAAATTTTAATTTTTACGTATTTTCAACAGTAAGCGCGCGATTAAGTAAATAAATATTAAGGTTTTAATGTAATAATACAATGGGGCACAACGGGGTGTCTCATTTGGTGGTATCGAGCGATTCGATTCTAATCGGATTTGTGAGGTCTAGGATGTGTTACTGGCCGTGTCTAGTTGAGTCCACATCGGATTTTAACTATGCTTAGAAGTTGGGTAGTGTGTCCGAACCCGATGCGATGATTAGCATTAGTATGGCATATGGTATTTATATACCTGTCTATGTAGTATTATATGTCATCATGATGAGAGAGGATGATTTACATTCTGAGAATCATGGCTCATGAAAGAAGAAGTCCGATTATTAGTGGTGACGGATCTCCGAGGGAACCATTGGAGGTGACAACAAGTGAGGTTAATCCCCTCTTTGGAAATGGAGGAGAGTCATCTGTGACTCCCAATATCATGGAAACGATAGCTGCTACCTTGTTATTACAAACACAGTGAGAATCACGAATATGCTACAAATAATCAAAGAAGCGGCGAGAGGCTGAGAATCAAATAATGACCATTGAAACCGAAGAGGCAGAATTGATTACTTTCCTAAAGGGAAGCCACCACGATTCAGGGGACTATGACCCAAAGAAGGCGCAGAATGGTGGGTACAAGAGATAGAAGATATTTGACACCATGCGCTGCATGGAGGAGAGGAAAGTGACTTATGCTTGCATACATGTTAACCGGAGAAGCAGAGTCTTGGTGGAGAGGTAAGATAAGAATATTGGAGTTAGAGGGTAGGATTATCTCTTTGGCGATTTGTTTCTTGAATGCTTCTTCGAGAAGTATTTTCGAATGTAGTCCGACGTGCTAAGGAGAGAAAGTTTACTAGTCTCGAGCAAGGAAACATGATGTAAGGCGATTATGTATCATGCTTTGAGGCTCGATTAAGTTTTGAGAATTCTATCAGAGATTCCCAGGATGAGGATTGGCGGTGTAGAAGGTTTGAAGAAGGATTGCGACATGAGCTGCGAAGAGCTGTAGTGTATTTAGATATTCAGGTGTTTTCGGAGTTGGTTGATAGTTGCGGTGCTATAGAAAGCATAGACCAGAGGCAAGATCTTGCTGAAACAACCAAGAAGTGGAGGCCCTAATCGATCGGGTTCGCCAAGGAGGGTAGAGAGTGGTTCTCAAGGGAGATTGGGACCATATACTAAACCGGTGCAGGACATTTTGCACCAACACTAGTGGTTAGATCGGATCAACAACAACAAGTCTATGTTTGCTTCGGATGCGAGAGGATCGCATCATTTTAAAGATTGCGGAAAAACCTAGTTGTTTCCATTGTGGTAAACCAGGTCATTATGCTCGTAAGTGTAGACAGAGAAATAGGCATCAGATCTGTAGTCTGCTGGTAAAGGAGTGGAAGTTATGGAGGTGAAGCTAGGAGAAGAGATCCGGGGAGCAGGTCAGCGATCGCAGAAGAGCTTAGCTTGCTTTAGATGCGGAGGACTTCATCATGTTAGAAATTGCAAGGAGAAACCTAGTTGCTTCCCTTTGTGGAAAACCTGGTCATATAGCTAGAGATTGCGGACAAGTGGGTCACTGGGGGAATGGTTACAGTGAGGGGAGCTGAATCTTCTCACTCTGCAGATCTCATATAAGGTATGTGTTTGACATCAGTGTCATATAGTTGTTAAGAATATGACATTTATTGTAAACACTTGTCGATGAACTTACGGAAGTGGAAATCGTGCTCTTGGTGGGAAAGTCTGAAGATGGTAACGGAAATCCGCAAGTTTTGTTAGTTAGTCGGTTGTGGTTTTCATACTTGTTTAAAATCAATTACAGTGAAAGTATAGATTGTTGTGGAATAATTGTTATTAAGGGAACTTTATCTTAAGTGCTTGATATATTTGGATAGTATGGGTAGTCCTTGAAAATAATAAAGAGATAACGAATTAGTTTGGAGCTTAGCTAGTATATGATTGATTTGGTTGAAGCTTTGTAGCCTTTTATTTTTTAGATAATGGCTATAATGATATGTTGTTCTTGTTTAAATGGTGAGTTAGGATTTCTCCTTAAGCTCTGATGGTTATGGATTACAATTAAGACTTGATTGAGCAACATATAATCTAGGTATAGTACCTAAGTATTGTTTCCCTATAGTAGGATAAATAGGAAGTGATGGGAGTTTTGAGATATAGATATGACTGGTAAGATTAAGATCGAGTATCGATGAGTAAGACAATTACTATAAATCAAATGTTGATCGAGGCATAGTATCATTATGGAATCTAGGGCAATGATTAGTGATCGTAGTTAAGATGGATTGTATGAGTTTGGGAAGAGTAAACGAAAGTGTATACAGTAATTTCACCTAAGTTGAATATGAGCTTTCACCTAAGATGAATATGAGCAGAAAAGATGATTTCTGATGTAAATTGAGGTTACTAGAGAAATTCAAATTTGTTAAGCTAGATAATCCTAACAGGTGTTGATCTTTGATTGCAATTTATCTTACGGAGTGTTGAGAGGTTTATTTGGAGATTTGAAAGGTGTGATTTTGATATAATCTAGAATATTGAACTACATTCTAAGGAATTATGACTGTGATTGGATACATGGAGTAGGAAGTTAGGGTAGTTTTGATTGTGGTGTTAATTACGGCTGTTAGATGTTGAAATAAGGTTTTCTAATGAATCAGTAGTAAGTAGAGGAAGGAATTAAGTTTTGATTATGTCCTTTAAGGATGTTAGATCAAGTTGGAAAGGTTAAGAACAATGAATGGAATATAGTGAGGGATAAGTTAGAGGATAAATAGAAGGATATAAGAATGAATTACATTATGAAGTTACCGCTGTCACCTAGGGGAAAAACAGCGATGAGAAATATAGTGTTGGAGCTTTAGATTAAGATAAGATTACAAGATGATGTCTGGTGTTGATTTAAGAAATTCCGAGGACGGAATTTTTTTCTAAGAGGGGTAGTAATGTAACACCCTACTTTTTATTTTCCGATTTTTATTTTTTCAGTAAAAATATTTTCACTGTATTAACCGGTATAAATGTATTTATTTATATTTTTATACGAGTTCATGGAGATTGATTTTTATGAAAAAAAAATCATATCCATATTCTATCTTAGGGTAGAAGCTTACGATAAAAATTTGGGTTGAAAATTAGAGACGGAACCCGGTCTGCGTTTTCACTGACAGTATAATTTTACTGAGCAGAAAACCTAATTTTGACTCGTGAACGAAATGGTTTATATTTAAATCATATTTCTAACGAGTTTGGTTGTTTTGAAAATTATCAACTGAAAATAAAATATTACGCTTTTTACGGGCGTAAAACCCTAATCGGGGAGCCGACGGAGTCGAGAAGGGAAGTGCAGAGACCCGTCAAGAGATCGGGACAACGAGTCATACATGATGACTCATGGAGGATGAGTCACTAAGCATTTATGAGCATTTAATGCAAGTAATCATGACATTTAGGTAAAAAGACCAAAATACCCCCAAGCTTTCGCGGGTATTAACAAGACGCATCTACACACTCTTAACCACTCATTTTACGTGGTTGAAAACCTCCCAAATCTCTACAATTTCGTGCATCCACCTCCAATAAATCTTACCTATTTCATTTTGCTTTCGTTTCATTATTTTCCTCTCAAAACCGAAATCGGTAAACGATTGAGTCTGCGACGGAATTTCCGGGAACCGCTATGGATAAGATCGATGACTCATTGGTGAGTCATTTTGTGTGGCCCAAAATCAGCCACACCTCCATCAAATATGAGCCACATATTATTAACCATGGTTAGCCAAAATAACCTTAGTTAAGTTAATTATAACCTTAGTTAAGTTAATTATAACCTTAGTTAAGCTTATATTAATTTAATAATCACAAAACCCATTAAACCAATTCCTTTTAACCAAACAAGGCATAATATTACTCCTATAAATACCCCAAAACCGTGGCCTCCCTCACCATTTCACTCATCTTCTTCATTCTCTTCATCTTCCCCACCAACTAAGTTACAAAACCCTAAGAACACCGAATTCCCACCAAACATATGACCCTCTTCCTTTCTGAAACTCGGAAAACACTCAACATAAAAGTTGTTCCTCTTTCTCTCTTCTTTCCAACAAGCTAAATATCATCAAAAACGGATAAGTGGATTGGGAGAAAGGCTCAAAATACAGAAACTGCCCAGAATTCCCAGCAACCCACGAAACAGCATAAAGAAGGCCCTTTTCACCCCTGTTATGATCCGAAACAAATGAAACCTTAAACACCAAAGTTGTTCCATTTCTTCTTATATTTCTATCAAGCCAAAGTTCGTAATTTTTGGATGAGTATATTGTGAGATACACTCACAATACCATCACACCCTCAAGCTGTCCAGTTTTCAACATAGTGAAGGTTGATCATTTTCTTCATTTCTTCAATCTTCAAGAGGTAAAAGCTCATCTCCTTGATCATATAAGCTTTCATATTCATGTATTTATCATGTTTATGCCATGAATCATATTTTTCCATTCCTAGATCTAGAACTTCAAATAATTCTAGAAAATTGTAGAAAAATCCTTTTAATGTGAAACCAATTTCTATGATCTTGTGATGTCTTCCACTTTCATTATCCAAGATATTGAATCCAACTAAATTTCCTAGCCTATTTTCCTAATATGGGCCGAAACCCTAACCCTAAAGGTTAGAGGATTTTGTTTCAAATTTTAGTCTTGTAATAAGTAATCTATGTTAGTTAAGACTCTAGTAACTAGGATCCAAAAGATAGCATTAAGAAGATAATCCTAAACCTATTTTCTAAGTCTTGGCCGAACCTAGCCCTAAAGTGTCATAGATGGTTGTTAGTTGATTAATTATAGTTATGTTGTTTGAATGAAGGTGGTTGTGTTAACTTGTGGCGGGATAACGAGGATCGTTGTGTACGTGTTTCCGGTGCTAACTCAGGTGGGGGAAAGAATCATTCTACCGTCGGAATCGATAAGTAGCATATTATATAATAATTGTGTAGGGCGACCTAAACCCTACTAGTAGTTGAGTAACCGACAAGACCAAAATCACATTGAAAACATTTTAGGTAAACCTAATTGTGATTCGGGGATTGTAGGTTTATCGACATTAAGGTTGATTTTATGATATTGAGGATGTTTGGCTTTATTTATTACTTATTTGAGTTGATTGTGATATGTTGGTTGTGATAATTTGCTATATGTGATATTTTATGATATTTGAATATTTTGTTGATATTGTGTTATGCATGATCTGCCTGGTTTGATAAATTGCTTAGTTGATTTTAAGGAAGGATATATGTTGTTCGGGAGATGATTGTTTGGGTGAGAGTTTTGAATATGAATTAGATGTGCCTTGCTATTATTTTATAAAAGTGATGTGATATAGAATGTAAGTGGAGGATATGAGGAAAAGCTTGAGGTACTAGGTTGTTATTGATAAAAGTCGGTGAGAATCATTTGTTGCATTGTTGTTCATAACCGTGTATTTGAGATACACGAGGTCTGAAGTTCTTGTAGACCGTTCCAAATTAGAATTTAAGTTGTGCAGCTATAGTGTCATTGCTTTGCATGAGCACCCTTGACAGAGTGAGAGAGAGAGAATCGGGGTGTGCACCGACGATACGATTGCGGCTATAGTGTCATTGCTTTGCATGAGCATTCTTACCATGGATAAGAATGTGCACCGGCGTGGGAACGTGTCACTTGGGCGATCGATCGGCATCCCTAACGAGGGATGTGTGACGAGAGTAGTAGTGGCCACATCAGCATAAAGGTCTAGTTGCATGAGTTGAAGGGTAGAGGATGATATATTGAATTGAGGATGATTGTTGATTTTGAATGATGCATGTTTGTGACTATTATTGTATTATATGCTATGAATCTTTTCCACTTATGATGATAGAACTGTTTCTTATCTCCCTATTTCTGTATTTTTGTGTATGTCTACTTTGTTACGTTAGAAGACCAGATGAAGGAATATGTTCTTTGAGGAGCTGGATGGAACCCCATACGAGACGGAGATTGTTGAAGAGTTGAACGACATTCCGTATGAAGTCGACGTTGAAGAACCATCTACTGATCCTGATAATGTAGCGTAGTAAGTTTAGGGCCAGTGAGTCATATAAGATGTTTCTTGCTTTCAGTTAGTTATAAGCATGTTTGTATAAATAAGTACCGGTGTGGGATCCTACTGAGAGGATACCCTAAACCGTGTTGTGTAAAATAAAGAATAATTATGTGTGTATTTATGTAATATAGTTTTGGTGTGTTTTATATCTGCATAAGTTATATGATTATTATTTAAATTTTAATTTTTACGTATTTTCAACAGTAAGCGCGCGATTAAGTAAATAAATATTAAGGTTTTAATGTAATAATACAATGGGGCACAACGGGGTGTCTCATTTGGTGGTATCAGAGCAGTTCGATTCTAATCGGACTGTGAGGTCTAGGATGTGTTACTGGCCGTGTCTAGTTGAGTCCACATCGGATTTTAACTATGCTTAGAAGTTGGGTAGTGTGTCCGAACCCGATGCGATGATTAGCATTAGTATGGCATATGGTATTTATATACCTGTCTATGTAGTATTATATGTCATACTGATGAGAGAGGATGATTATTCTGGAGAATCATGGCTCATGAAAGAAGAAGTCCGATTATTAGTGGTGACAGATCTCCTGAGGGAACCATTGGAGCTGACAACAGTGAGGTTAATCCTACTGGAAATGGAGGAGAGTCATCTGTGACTCCCAATATCATGGAAACGATAGCTGCTACCTTGTTATTACAAACACAGCAGAATACGAATATGCTACAAATAATCAAAGAGCAGCAGGCTGAGAATCAAATAACAGACCATTGAAAGCGAAGAGGCAGAATTGATTACTTTCCTAAAAGGGAAGCCACCACGATTCAGGGGACTATGACCCAAAGAAGGCAGAATGGTGGGTACAAGAGATAGAGAAGATATTTGACACCATGCGCTGCATGGAGGAGAGGAAAGTGACTTATGCTGCATACATGTTAACTGGAGAAGCAGAGTCTTGGTGGAGAGGTAAGATAAGAATATTGGAGTTAGAGGGTAGGATTATCTGTGGCGTTGTTTCTTGAATGCTTCTTCGAGAAGTATTTTCCGAATGTAGTCCGACGTGCTAAGGAGAGAAAGTTTACTAGTCTCCGACAAGGAAACATGACTGTAGGCGATTATGTATCATGCTTTGAGGCTCGATTAAGTTTTCAGAATTCTATCGAGATTCCCGGATGAGGATTGGCAAGTGTAGAAGGTTTGAAGAAGGATTGCGACATGAGCTGCGAAGAGCTGTAGTGTATTTAGATATTCGAGTGTTTTCCGGAGTTGGTTGATAGTTGCGGTGCTATAGAAAGCATAGACCAGAGGCAAGATGCTTGAAATGAAACAACCAAGAAGTGGAGGCCCTAATCGATCGGGTTCGCCAAGGAGGGTAGAGAGTGGTTCTCAAGGGAGATTGGGACCATATACTAAACCGGTGCGGGGCAATTTGCACCAACACTAGTGGTTAGATCGGATCAACAACAACAAGTCTATGTTTGCTTCGGATGCGAGAGGATCGCATCATTTTAAAGATTGCACGGAAAAACCTAGTTGTTTCCATTGTGGTAAACCAGGTCATTATGCTCGTAAGTGTAGACAGAGAAATAGGCATCGATTGTAGGCTCGCTGGTAAAGGAGCTGGAAGTTATGGAGGTGAAGCTAGGAGAAGAGATCCGGGGAGCAGGTCGCGATCCGAGAAGAGCTTAGCTTGCTTTAGATGCGGAGGACTTCATCATGTTAGAAATTGCAAGGAGAAACCTAGTTGCTTCCACTTGTGGAAAACCTGGTCATATAGCTAGAGATTGCGGACAGGTGGGTCACTTTGGGGAATGGTTACGAGTGAGGGGAGCTGAATCTTCTCACTCTGCAGATCTCATATAAGGTATGTGTTTGACATCAGTGTCATATAGTTGTTAAGAATATGACATTTATTGTAAACACTTGTCGATGAACTTACGGAAGTGGAAATCGTGCTCTTGGTGGGAAAGTCTCAAGATGCTAACGGAAATCCGCAAGTTTTGTTAGTTAGTCGGTTGTGGTTTTCATACTTGTTTAAAATCAATTACAGTGAAAGTATAGATTGTTGTGGAATAATTGTTATTAAGGGAACTTTATCTTAAGTGCTTGATATATTTGGATAGTATGGGTAGTCCTTGAAAATAATAAAGAGATAACGAATTAGTTTGGAGCTTAGCTAGTATATGATTGATTTGGTTGAAGCTTTGTAGCCTTTTATTTTTTAGATAATGGCTATAATGATATGTTGTTCTTGTTTAAATGGTGAGTTAGGATTTCTCCTTAAGCTCTGATGGTTATGGATTACAATTAAGACTTGATTGAGCAACATATAATCTAGGTATAGTACCTAAGTATTGTTTCCCTATAGTAGGATAAATAGGAAGTGATGGGAGTTTTGAGATATAGATATGACTGGTAAGATTAAGATCAGTATCAGTGAGTAAGACAATTACTATAAATCAAATGTTGATCGAGGCATAGTATCATTATGGAATCTAGGGCAATGATTAGTGATCGTAGTTAAGATGGATTGTATGAGTTTGGGAAGAGTAAACGAAAGTGTATACAGTAATTTCACCTAAGTTGAATATGAGCTTTCACCTAAGATGAATATGAGCAGAAAAGATGATTTCTGATGTAAATTGAGGTTACTAGAGAAATTCAAATTTGTTAAGCTAGATAATCCTAACAGGTGTTGATCTTTGATTGCAATTTATCTTACGGAGTGTTGAGAGGTTTATTTGGAGATTTGAAAGGTGTGATTTTGATATAATCTAGAATATTGAACTACATTCTAAGGAATTATGACTGTGATTGGATACATGGAGTAGGAAGTTAGGGTAGTTTTGATTGTGGTGTTAATTACGGCTGTTAGATGTTGAAATAAGGTTTTCTAATGAATCAGTAGTAAGTAGAGGAAGGAATTAAGTTTTGATTATGTCCTTTAAGGATGTTAGATCAAGTTGGAAAGGTTAAGAACAATGAATGGAATATAGTGAGGGATAAGTTAGAGGATAAATAGAAGGATATAAGAATGAATTCTGTTATGAAGTTACCGCTGTCACCTAGGGGAAAAACAGCGATGAGAAATATAGTGTTGGAGCTTTAGATTAAGATAAGATTACAAGATGATGTCTGGTGTTGATTTAAGAAATTCCGAGGACGGAATTTTTTTCTAAGAGGGGTAGTAATGTAACACCCTACTTTTTATTTTCCGATTTTTATTTTTTCAGTAAAAATATTTTCACTGTATTAACCGGTATAAATGTATTTATTTATATTTTTATACGAGTTCATGGAGATTGATTTTTATGAAAAAAAAATCATATCCATATTCTATCTTAGGGTAGAAGCTTACGATAAAAATTTGGGTTGAAAATTCAGACGGAACCCGGTCTGCGTTTTCACTGACAGTATAATTTTACTGAGCAGAAAACCTAATTTTGACTCGTGAACGAAATGGTTTATATTTAAATCATATTTCTAACGAGTTTGGTTGTTTTGAAAATTTTCAACTGAAAATAAAATATTACGCTTTTTACGGGCGTAAAACCCTAATCGGGGAGCCGACGGAGTCGAGAAGGGAAGTGCAGAGACCCGTCAAGAGATCGGGACAACGAGTCATACATGATGACTCATGGAGGATGAGTCACTAAGCATTTATGAGCATTTAATGCAAGTAATCATGACATTTAGGTAAAAAGACCAAAATACCCCCAAGCTTTCGCGGGTATTAACAAGACGCATCTACACACTCTTAACCACTCATTTTACGTGGTTGAAAACCTCCCAAATCTCTACAATTTCGTGCATCCACCTCCAATAAATCTTACCTATTTCATTTTGCTTTCGTTTCATTATTTTCCTCTCAAAAACCGAAATCGGGTAAACGACGGAGCTGCGTACGGAATTTCCGGGAACCGCTATGGATAAGATCGATGACTCATTGGTGAGTCATTTTGTGTGGCCCAAAATCAGCCACACCTCCATCAAATATGAGCCACATATTATTAACCATGGTTAGCCAAAATAACCTTAGTTAAGTTAATTATAACCTTAGTTAAGTTAATTATAACCTTAGTTAAGCTTATATTAATTTAATAATCACAAAACCCATTAAACCAATTCCTTTTAACCAAACAAGGCATAATATTACTCCTATAAATACCCCAAAACCGTGGCCTCCCTCACCATTTCACTCATCTTCTTCATTCTCTTCATCTTCCCCACCAACTAAGTTACAAAACCCTAAGAACACCGAATTCCCACCAAACATATGACCCTCTTCCTTTCTGAAACTCGAAAAACACTCAACATAAAAGTTGTTCCTCTTTCTCTCTTCTTTCCAACAAGCTAAATATCATCAAAAACGGATAAGTGGATTGGGAGAAAGGCTCAAAATACAGAAACTGCCCAGAATTCCCAGCAACCCACGAAACAGCATAAAGAAGGCCCTTTTCACCCCTGTTATGATCCGAAACAAATGAAACCTTAAACACCAAAGTTGTTCCATTTCTTCTTATATTTCTATCAAGCCAAAGTTCGTAATTTTTGGATGAGTATATTGTGAGATACACTCACAATACCATCACACCCTCAAGCTGTCCAGTTTTCAACATAGTGAAGGTTGATCATTTTCTTCATTTCTTCAATCTTCAAGAGGTAAAAGCTCATCTCCTTGATCATATAAGCTTTCATATTCCTGTATTTATCATGTTTATGCCATGAATCATATTTTTCCATTCCTAGATCTAGAACTTCAAATAATTCTAGAAAATTGTAGAAAAATCCTTTTAATGTGAAACCAATTTCTATGATCTTGTGATGTCTTCCACTTTCATTATCCAAGATATTGAATCCAACTAAATTTCCTAGCCTATTTTCCTAATATGGGCCGAAACCCTAACCCTAAAGGTTAGAGGATTTTGTTTCAAATTTTAGTCTTGTAATAAGTAATCTATGTTAGTTAAGACTCTAGTAACTAGGATCCAAAAGATAGCATTAAGAAGATAATCCTAAACCTATTTTCTAAGTCTTGGCCGAACCTAGCCCTAAAGTGTCATAGATGGTTGTTAGTTGATTAATTATAGTTATGTTGTTTGAATGAAGGTGGTTGTGTTAACTTGTGGCGGGATAACGAGGATCGTTGTGTACGTGTTTCGGTGCTAACTCAGGTGGGGGAAAGAATCATTCTACCGTCGGAATCGATAAGTAGCATATTATATAATAATTGTGTAGGGCGACCTAAACCCTACTAGTAGTTGAGTAACCGACAAGACCAAAATCACATTGAAAACATTTTCTGTAAAACAAATGGTGATTCGGGGATTGTAGGTTTATCGACATTAAGGTTGATTTTATGATATTGAGGATGTTTGGCTTTATTTATTACTTATTTGAGTTGATTGTGATATGTTGGTTGTGATAATTTGCTATATGTGATATTTTATGATATTTGAATATTTTGTTGATATTGTGTTATGCATGATCTGCCTGGTTTGATAAATTGCTTAGTTGATTTTAAGGAAGGATATATGTTGTTCGGGAGATGATTGTTTGGGTGAGAGTTTTGAATATGAATTAGATGTGCCTTGCTATTATTTTATAAAAGTGATGTGATATAGAATGTAAGTGGAGGATATGAGGAAAAGCTTGAGGTACTAGGTTGTTATTGATAAAAGTCGGTGAGAATCATGTGTTGCATTGTTGTTCATAACCGTGTATTTGAGATACACGAGGTCTGAAGTTCTTGTAGACCGTTCCAAATTAGAATTTAAGTTGTGCAGCTATAGTGTCATTGCTTTGCATGAGCACCCTTGACAGAGTGAGAGAGAGAATCGGGGTGTGCACCGAAGCGATACGATTGCAGCTATAGTGTCATTGCTTTGCATGAGCATTCTTACCATGGATAAGAATGTGCACCGGCGTGGGGAACGTGTCACTTGGGCGACTGACTGGCATCCCTAACGAGGGATGTGTGACAGGAGTAGTAGTGGCCACATCAGCATAAAGGTCTAGTTGCATGAGTTGAAGGGTAGAGGATGATATATTGAATTGAGGATGATTGTTGATTTTGAATGATGCATGTTTGTGACTATTATTGTATTATATGCTATGAATCTTTTCCACTTATGATGATAGAACTGTTTCTTATCTCCCTATTTCTGTATTTTTGTGTATGTCTACTTTGTTACGTTAGAAGACCAGATGAAGGAATATGTTGCTGAGGAGCTGGATGGAACCCCATACGAGACGGAGATTGTTGAAGAGTTGAACGACATTCCGTATGAAGTCGACGTTGAAGAACCATCTACTGATCCTGATAATGTAGCGTAGTAAGTTTAGGGCCAGTGAGTCATATAAGATGTTTCTTGCTTTCAGTTAGTTATAAGCATGTTTGTATAAATAAGTACCGGTGTGGGATCCTACTGAGAGGATACCCTAAACCGTGTTGTGTAAAATAAAGAATAATTATGTGTGTATTTATGTAATATAGTTTTGGTGTGTTTTATATCTGCATAAGTTATATGATTATTATTTAAATTTTAATTTTTACGTATTTTCAACAGTAAGCGCGCGATTAAGTAAATAAATATTAAGGTTTTAATGTAATAATACAATGGGGCACAACGGGGTGTCTCAGTAACGATAGAAAGAAGTAGAGGCTTCTTTGATTTTTTTTTTTGCCTTATTTGTTATTATATAATTTGGGTCTGAGTCTTGTTTCATTTTTGTTTTAATTATTGATTTGTGTTGACTGGTGGGCTTAGTGTACCTAGGGTTAGTAGATGAGTTTTTGGGCCAAGCTTTTAATATGAGTGGTCTGTGTCAAAAAGAATAAATATGTTGGGCTCCTTTTCAGTCAGGCCTGAATCTAAATTTTATTTTATATGATTTGTGCTTTGGGCTCACTACAAGAAATTAAGCTATTTCCTAGGGCTTTTTACCCAGGGAAAAAAATCCCTAGGAAATTTTTACATTTCCCACAGCCAAGACCCTCGGAAATGTCTCGCTTGATTTCCCACGGCTTGGTCCCTAGGAAAAAGAGGCGCCAAACATTCCCGCTTTATTTCCCACGGGCTGGGCCGTAGGTAACAGAAAGCGCTGTTTCCCACGGACCGAGCCCTGGGAAATGGCTCAGTTTTCCCACGGGCTTGGCCGTGTCTAGTTTTCCCACGGACGTCCCGTCGCAAAATAGGCGGTGTTTCCCACGGCTGTGACGGTCGGAAAGATAGGCGGTGTTTCCCATGGCCAAGCCCCTGGGAAAATGTGTTAACTTACTATTCGCCTTCCTCCTCTTCACTCGGTCCCTTCGCGCCTCTGGTGTTTGGAGAAGAACACAGAACAGCGCAAGTACGTGTTCCCAAGACCCTAACCCTAAAGTCCTCAGCTGCACTCCACTCAACCTCACCCTCCTCGACATCACGGCCTCACCATTTCGGGCTCGCCATTGCAGAGGGTTTCCCGCGCTCTGGTAAGTCCCTGGTCTAATACTGATGACGAAATTTTTTTGGTTTTGTTTGCTTTGGGGGTTTGAATATAGAAACAAGAACTCCCTTGTGGTGGCACAAATACAATACTGCTTGGGGCTTGGTGTGAATTTGATATGCAGTATAACTGTAAGAATGAGATTGGTTAAAATGCTTGAAAGTGGAATATTGTCTTATGGGGTTTATCTTATTTCACAATTGGTGGGCTTGTTTCAAAAATTGCTCATTCAGGTCATTTTACTTGTTGGTATACATAGTTGGTTATTGCTCATTCTGAATGAAAATGAAAATATTTACTTGGAAAATATTTCGATTTTGTTTGTCATCTCAGAAACAAGTCGTTGCTGATAAGCTATATAACACTAATAGCAGTCTAGCACCCCATGTTTATTCAAAATATAATGCAATTTATGAACCAGAAAATTACAGTTTATGTAGGAAAATGTACGTGCAATTGGGTAAAAGCATTGTCTTGATTACTATCATAGTTCATTACTTGTTATCTTAATCATCTATGCTTGTGTTATAGGCTCGCCAGTATAATCGAGGAGTACAGATTCATGAGGTTCACAAACGCACCCATACTAGGAAGGCTACCGGCGAGTACATAGATGAGCGCTCCAAGCGCACTCAGGTAATATGCCCTTTTAATTTTTGAAGAAGCTATTGACTTTAATGAGATATTGTAACACTCATACTTTACTGGACCTATTGATACTGCCTGACATTGGAAATGTTATAACTAGTTTGGACATGATAATTTGTGTGCATCCTATTGAGCTTTTGATGATGATTTATGGATTTAAATTGCGGTGTTCTGTTTGTAAACATTGGGATGTTGTAGTTTTAAGGAAACTCTGTCCATTTTTCTCGTATAATTTATCTTGTAACATATTGTTCAAATTTTGATAGTCGATGTATTGTAACAGGAGGAGTTTCATGAGAGGATGAGTCAACATAGGTCTCAATCATCGGCCTCTTCACCATCCACCCCAGCTAACCCTTTGGAGGACGAGCAGCTTGCGTTGAATGTTTGGGCGAGAAGTCGTCGAGTGGCAAGTATAAGGGTCGTTTGTGCGGTCTTGGAGACCTTGCAAGCAACTATCGAGAAAGGGCCTCGCGCAAGTTAGAGCTTAGGGTTGGAGCGTCCACCACATGCAGACGTTACCCTCGGGAGTGCGGAGATTGCTCGATTGAGGCAGATGTTGGTCGCTTCCCAAGAGAGGGAGCGGCGAGAGGGATGAGGAGCATCGTCGATGATGGATACGATGCGACAAGCGATGGAGACGTCAGCGGCGATTCAGTAAGCAGCAGCCCCACAGCGGCGGCAGCGGCCTAGTCAGACGACCCAGTGTGCTCAGGAGGACGACGACTCTCTTGACCATTTTGTTGAGGAGCCTTATAATGGGGATTCTTAGTTTATTTTACTTATCATGTTTATTATGGTTTGAAATAATTTTTTCGTTGAACAAATATGACTTGTATAACATTTTGTGTTGAACAAATTGTTTGCTTGAATTATGATGTTAATTTCTTTGTTGATGCATTCATATAAAAATAATAATTATTTATTTATCCACTTTAGCATAAATTAATGTATATAAGGTTTTATTTATAATTTACAAAACATATATTTCCCAGGGTTGGAACCCTGGGAAATTTCCCAGGGATATATCCCTGGGAAATATTTCCCAGGGATAGATCCCTGGGAAATTTCCCAAGGCTGTAACCCTGGGTATTTCCCAGGGCGAACCCATGGGAAACGTTTCCGACCAGCTGAAAACCGAGGGATCTAAATCCGTGGGTCATCCCTGGGAAATGTGTATTTTCCCACGGATTTTATGGATTTCCCAGGGTCATAGGCCCTGGGAAACAGCGAAAATTCTTGTAGTGGCTTAAGATGTGATTTTTGTTGTTGATTCCTTGTTCCAAATAAAAATCTCCTAAAAGTATTTTGAAACTAAATTGGCTTGTTTGAATTCACGCAACAATTTACAACGTTGATGTACGATTTTTCGTCCTCGAGTGTTGTAAAAACTGTAAGGGTTTATCGTATAGTTTCACTATCTTTAACCCCGTGCAAGAGTGAGTTCTCTCATTTTAGAAATAAAAATGATTTTTAGGTTCTATTTTGACAAAGTTTTATTTTAAAAACAAAAATAATAAATAAATGAATGAATACTTTTAAGTATCTCTAATAAATTTTAATAAATAAAAACCTTTATTTGAATTCACGCAACAATCTATGACGTTGATGTATGATTTTTCATCCTCAAGTGGCGTATGCATTGTAAGGGTTTATCGTATAGCGCTACTATCTTGGACCCTGTGCAAGAGTGAATTTATCTTAAAAATAAAATCTTTGTTTTAACAAAAAAAAAAATCAAATCTTTTCCCAAAAAATAAAATCAATCAATCAATCAAACTTTTTTCTAAAAGAACTACGTGGCTTTGAGTTTCCCATCGCATCCGGGAATACGCAGGAGCAAGATAAATCATCTTGTCAAGCCAAAACTAAAATTTCCTTTTTTTTGTGTCTCTTTTTATGTTAAAATAATTAATCAAAAAATTAAACTTTTCTATTTTTAGGGATGCTCTATGGACACGGTGTCAGATCCAGTCCTTTAGATTTGAGGTTACCCTATGGACTCATGTGCCATGTTCAACCTCATTTAGTTTTTATAAACAATAAAATTTAAAAATATGAAAATTAATAAAAATTTAAAATTTTAAAAATTAAAAATAATTCTTTCTTGTAAGAAATTTTTAGGGTAAAATAAATATTTAAAAGGTTATTAAAATGTTTTTGCACAATTAACTTGAGGTACCGTTTTTAAACGGGCAATGTGGGGTGCTAACACCTTCCCTACTCGTAACCGACTCCCGGACTCATCTCTATTTTTTTTAGACCAGTTTACCTTTAAATAATTGGGTTTTCTAAGATTTTCCCAATAAAAATTTTAGTGGTGACTCCTCTGTTTTTTTTGCTTCTTTTCGCGGCTCCCGGACGGGACGGTCGCGACAATCTTCCCTTTCTGATTTCCTCCAAATGTAACACAGCCGCCATCTTTGTGTCTAAGATCTTGGAACATACACATTTCTCCCGTCATGTAACGGGAGCACCCATTGTCCAAGTACCAAGATGTTTGTTTCTTTCTTGTTGTTAAGCAAATATGCAACAGGTATTATCTTTTCTTTAGGTACCCAAACTGACTTAGGTCCTTTCTTGTTAGTGGTCACTGGACGAGTATGCTTAGCATGTTTATTATGTATGCATCTAGTTGTAGTATGCCCATTCTTTCCACACAATTTGCAAAAGGTGTTGGACGGGCCAGGCTTGGTTTTAGCATGTTAAGCTTGAGCTTTTGAAGCTCTATGCTGTGTATGTGGTGTTGACTTTTGATGGGATGCTTCTTGCTTCTCTTTGTCATAACCAATTGTAGATTTATCATGTGGTGACCAAGAGTACCTTAAAATGAGACTAAGTTTATCTGAGCCACCTACAAGCTTTGACAGAGAGTCTGTCACATGTGTTACATCTTGTTTCAGTTTTGCAACTTCACAAGAAACATCAGGCTCACACTCCATTTTGTCATCTAGACTGACATTCACTAATTTTAGTATGTCATTTTCATCTTTAAGGTTTTGTTTGTCAATGCAAACCCTATCATATTCTCTAGACAATTTAGAAAATTTCTTTTTGAGACTCCTATACTCACGAGACAGTATGGACGACTCATGCAACAATTCATCAAAAGCATTTTGAAGAGTGGATGGGTCAGAGTCCATTACCTCAGCATCAGTGTATTCACTTTCTGATGCAGTGTCTGCCATAAGACAAATATTTGCCTCTTCCTCAGCATTATCTTCTTCATCTGATGAAGACAGATCAAGATCCTCCCATGTAGTCATTAAGCCTTTCTTCTTTTTGAAGAATTTCATTTTATCCTTCAGCTCAGGGCAATCAGCTTTGAAATGTCCAAGTTTCTTGCATTCAAAACACAAGGGTGGATCTTTTTCCTTGGAAAATTTCTTGTTGAACTGCTTCCTTCTGAAACCACCTTTCTTTCTCCACATATGTTGAATCTTCCTGGAGATGAAGATAGGTCATCCTCATCTGTCCCTTCATCATTGTTAGAAGATCCAGATTCATCTGATGATTCAGCAGCTTTGAGGACTTTTGATGAACTTGGCTTACTTTGCCTTTAGGGCAATAGATTTTGCTTTTCTGGAATTTTCTTCTTCATTTAGTTCAAGATCATGTACCTTGAGTAATCCCATAAGGTCTTCTAGAGAAAGAGTGTTCAGATTTTTGGCTTCTTGAATAGCAGTCACTTTGCGTCTCCATTGCTTTGAGAGACTTCTTAGAATATTTCTTACATGGTCTCTATTTACATAAGTTTTCCCAAGTGATCTGAGACTGTTGGTGATAGTCTGAAATCTCCCAAACATCTTATCTATAGTTTCATGATCAGTCATCTTAAATAGCTCATACTGGTGAACGAGCTTGCTTATTTTTTATTCCTTCACTTGTAATGAACCCTCATGAGCTACGGTAAGAGTATCCCAGATTTATTTAGCAGTATTGCATCTGTGAACATTGTCATGTTTAGATCTAGTAATAGCACACATGAGATAGTTCTTAGCTTTTAGATTAAGCTGATGTTGATTTTTCTGCTCTTGAGTCCATTGGGATCTAGGAACAACAGCTCCAGCTTCATCTCTTGGCTCTGTGTAGCCGGTTTCAATCAGCTCCCAAATATCTACATTTTGTACATCCAAGAAGGCCATAATCCTCTTCTTCCAATAGTCATAATCAGTTCCATCACAGAGAAGAGCTATGTTGATAGCTTGTTCTTCTGTATCCATGGTTGTTGGGTCATACTCCCTCAGCACTTGTTAGATGCTCAACCCTTTCAAGGCTGAGCTCTGATACCAACTAAAGTTGACACAGGCAAACACAAGAAGGAGGGTTGAATTGTGTTTGTTAACAATTTTTCTAACACAACCTTTTAAAACTGTTTTTCTCACACGAGGATATATAAAGCAGATGCACACACTGAAAAAGAACTTTTGAGACTTAACAAAAGCAATATCAAAACCCCACAGTCAGTATAAACAAATAAAGCTGTAAGAGTTTAAGGATATAAGATTCACGCAAATGATTTTATCCTGGTTCACTCTCTTCCAACCAAGAGCTACGTCCAGTCCCTTCGACTTGAAGGTTTTATCCACTATTTCTCCAAATAGATTACAACCAAGTATTCAACACCTTTCCATGCTACAAGTATTCCTTTCTTACCAATCCTCTTCAGGCTCTAACTCTAACAAAGAAATTTTAACTTAAGTTCTTCTTAACTCAACATATGTGAGGATATGAAAGGTTAAGATCTGTTGAATATTTTCACAATATTCAAACTAAAGAATACAGACTTTTACTTTTGAAAGAATAAAAGAAATGAGAGCTTGTTCTTGCAAATATTGGATTGACCAAAGTTGTTCTTCATCGCTTGAGGTCCTTTATTTATAGTGACCTTCTTCTACTTTTGAAAAGCTTCAACGGTCATTTTGAATTTGCCGTTTAGAGATAGCATTGAATGCATAATATCCGTTGTGACTGATAGCTTGATCGTGGCCATGCTCAAATGTATTATCGTACAGATCATTTTACATTTCCCATTGTACCGTGTTACTTTTTGTATTTCCTCGATGGTACTATGATTTTCTTACAAGGAAACAAAGCATTAAGCATATAAAACAAATTAGAAGAACAAAAATTCTCTTGAAATAAATATCAATCATTTGAAATAAATATGATTCATTGTGGACCGGATTGAAATTATTTATGAAGACTTATCATAAAGATGAGCTCGTCTACTTAAAAACTGTGTCTACTTAGTTATATGTCTAAGTCTATTCATTCTTTCATTTTGCTCGTCCACTGACGTGGCATATCCTCTCGTCTACTGACGTGGCATATCCTCTCGTCTGCTCAAGTCTTTGGACTTGCTATATCTAAGTGAGTTATTTTGATCTCCGTCTCGTGACGTGGCATTAAAGTCCTTCTATTAACTTAAAAAGATCTCGTCTGATGATGTGGCAAGTTAAGGTCATCTATTCAATTTGAAACTCAGATTACGTCTAGTAGAAATATTTTAATATTTTGTCTACTTAGAAATTCTCATGCCTCGTCTACTTAAGTTTTAGTCTACTCAAATAAATAAATAAATAAATAACTTTACCAAGCTTTTAAGGAGCCTGTCTACACAGGTGGACGTGGATTTCTTATTTAAAGTCCAAGCAGATATACGAAAACTTTTTCTAGGTTTCCATAACTTATAAGATTCAAGTGATCCTGCAAAACTGGATAACCTTGTTAGATCTCAACTAACACTTTGCCAAGAAAATTTAATCCTTTTGTTATCATCAAAACTTAGAGATTAATTAAATCCAAATAACTTTGGTTCCAACACATCACAGGTTATCTCATGAAGCTGGGATTTATGCCTATCTCCTTGGAAACGAAGAAGCAAACTACTATTTCTAAGTCCTCAACTGAGACAGATTCCAGAACAATGTCCCATGCCACAAGTGAAATCATATGGTTACGCAACATCCTTTCATACTTGCAAGTTTATAGTTTTTGATCAGCCAACAACTCTTTTCTGCGAAAACCAATCAGCCATGGATCTGGCATCCAATCATGTTTTCCATGAACGAACGAAGCATATTGAAGTCGATTGCCAATTCGTTGGGGGAACACATTCAAGCAGGCACAATCACCACAACTTACATACCAACTACACATCAACCAGCTGAACTGTTTACCAAGTCCATGGGAACAAAGCAACTTCATATGTTGATGTCCAAGTTGGGTGTTTGAAATGTGTACTCCCAACTTGAGGGTGGGTAATATGAGATAAGGAGTATCAGGTACACCCATGTACTACACCCGTGTATGCAATCCAGTTGTAGAGATCTTTAGGATAGATACTGATAAACTTTTATCTGATAACCTTGTATATGTATCTCATTGTATCCACTGTGCAAAGTAACAAGAAAGATTTCTCTTTCTCTATCATTTTCTTTCACTTTTATCAGTTTCTTTCAATTTTATTAATTTCTATCGAAAATGATTTTTTAAAGAACTTTGATTATGATTGGATTATTAATGATTTTGTAACAAAAAATGTAAGGAAGGCAATCTTTAAATGATTATGAGGGCACGAATTTCTCATTTCGCCCAGGGCATCCAAAATCTCAGGACCGGTCCTGCACATGTTGTCTTGTAAATATGCACTCTAGCCTGTTACTCGTGCAACACATGTGAAATATCACAATATTTAGGTAATATAAAAAGGTAGATTTAAAAAAATGTTTGCATGTGGAGAAAAAATAAATGAAGAATATTGTTATTATGTTAAAAATTGATGTTTATTTGAAAAGAAAGTTTAATGATAATAAAAAAAGATGATGTATATAAACAAAATAAAAAAGATTGTGAATAATCAAAAACATGTTATCTCTTTCTTTCATTACCTTGTAAATTAAAATTTTCTGAATATTTAATAGAAAATATATATTTTCAAAGCAACAAATGCATTTCAAGGTTATTAATCATTTCTAGATGTTATTTATTTTAAAACTAATATTGAACACAAAGTATTAGTTTATTCTCTCTTCAAAATCTATTTGATTTATTTCTCATCTTTTCCCATGTAAGTTAATCAATTTTAAAAAATATATTTAAGTATCATATTATTATTTTTACTATCTTGAAAATCTATGAACATTTAATGTTATATATGTTTTCAAAGCAATAATAACTAAACTAAATTCAGAATGCCAATCAATTGACCGGTAATACAATGAAATTTTGAATTTGAATGAAAAACGCCTATTGCTTCAAATTTAAATGATATAAATTTTCTATTTTGAATTCAAATAAATTCTAATAATTTCCTTATAATAGTTTGAATTTGAAATTTTTATTAATTAATTTAATTTATTTAAGCATTAAATTGATTTAATACTAAATTGACAATCAATATATTTAATTTAATCAGTATTAATTGGTAATTGTATGATTTATTTAAGCATCAAATTGCTTTAATACTAAATTGACAATCAAACAAACCATTCAAACATTCATGAAATTTCAAAATTCAAAATTTATTCATTATTTTTTTATTTAATGAAATGCTGACTATTAACATCATTTATCTTCAAATCAATATGAACGCGACACATCAACAAATTTTGGAGGGAACACTTGTGGTGTTGCAATGTGTTAAAAAATTGCTTGAGGAGCATTGAACATATTATACATGTTGAACAAAGAACTAAGACAATAATTGTGTGCCTTGGAGGATTGAATTAAGAGTCCATTGATCTTGATCAGAGTTTGAAGGTAAACTGCTCTCCTTTCTAGTAGAAGTCTACAGCATGTGAAAATCTCTCAACGACTAGATATCTCTCAACGAGTTAACAATAATATAGTTCAGTCATCATTGGGTGACTCTCGATGTCAAAAAAAAATCATTGTGTGACTCTCAGTAGACATCATGCAATTACTCATTTCACCAATTGGTTAAGTGATTCAGAATTTTAATTATTAATTTAATAAATATTATTTATATTTTAATTGGAAATTAATGCAATCCACATAATTATACACATGTTAAATTTTTAAAAAAAAACAATTAACATTTCATTCATTCTATTGTTGAAGATAACCGTTTGCTACTGTAGATGAAGCTTATTATTATTGTGGTCATGTTGGCTTGATCATGATGGCTAAGGCTTCTACCCCAAACCTTCGATTTCTTCACTATTTCGTATTTCCGACCACTGTGGCAGCCATTGATGGCTATACTTGGAGTTTTCTGGGCCTAATTTCATGGCTATTCAGTGTGTGTATTATTCCGTAATTGATACTGCAACCAGGTTACTCGGTTGTAGATGAAAAATTAAGTTCGTCCATTTTATTTGATATTTATCCGTCAATGTCAGCCACACGATTTGAAGTGTGTACTGGTGCTCACTAAGTTGGCCAACTTACCATAAAATGAGCCATTCTTTAAAAGTTAATAATTAGGTAAACATAAAAAATTTAAATCTCTTGTATATTTTTTCTATTAGAGTTTTATAAAAAGTATCCGCTAGGATTCTTTTTATAATAGTTGGTTTAATACCTCATTAATTATCCATTAATTTGTGATCTTTCTCCTCTTAATTTTCTCAAATTATTCAATAACAAAATTCAAAAACAAATAAAAAGGGAAAGAAAGCTTGGGTTGCCTCCCAAGAAGCGCTTATTTACGGTCCTAAACTTGACCATACTCTCTTCAATCCTTTGTTGATGGATCAAGGAGGGAAAGTGCAACCTCCTGTTCAAGTGGATGTTCTCCAAGGTAGTGCTTCAACCTCTGTCCATTGACCTTGAATGTTCCACGTTCCTGGTTCCAAACCTCGACGGCACCATATAGAAATACTTTCATAACTTTATATGGTCCGGACCATCTAGACTAGAGCTTTCCTGGGAATAACCGCAACCTTGAGTTGTAGAGTAGCACAAGTTCTCCTTCATGGAATTCTCTACGAAGGATATGATTATCATGCCATTTCTTTGTTCTCTCCTTGTAAGATCTCGCGGACTCATAAGCATCCAATCTTAGCTCATCAAGTTCATGAAGTTGAAGGACTCTCTTTTCTTATGCGGCCTTGGTATCAAAATTTAGCATCTTAATAGCCCACAAGGTCTTATGCTCAAGCTCGGTATACACAATGACTTTTGACCCCACAAGGTATGATCTGAACTTCTCAAATGCAAAGACTTGCGAGCAACTCTTTCTCAGTGGTGGCATAATTGGCTTGAGATCCATATAGAGTTTTGCTTGCATAGTATATTGCATGGACCTTCTTGTCTATCCTTGGTCCCAACACCGCTCCCACGGCGTAGTCGCTAGCATCACACATTACCTCAAATGGCTCATTCCAATCCGGTGTTTGCAAAATGGGAGTGGTGGTCAAATCTTTCTTCAACCTACAAAATGCATTCAAACATTCCTCATTAAAATCAAATGGAACATCTTTCATCAATAGGTTAGATAAAGGTTTAGAAATTTTCTAAAAATCTTTGATGAAACACCGGTAAAACCCGACATGTCCCAAGAAACTTCTTGCTCTTTTCATATTTACTGGTGCGGACAATTTTTCAATAACATCAATTTTCGCCCTATCCACCTCAATACCTCTTCCAGAAATCAAGTGCCCAAGCACTATACCTTCTTTTACCATAAAATGACATTTTTCCTAATTCAATACCAAATTAGTTTCTTCACAACGCTGCAAAATCTTAGACAAATTTGTTAAACAATCATCAATGGTAGTTCCATAAACAGAAAAATCATCCATAAAAACCTCCATGATGTTTTCAATAAATTCAGAAAAAATTGCAGTCATGCATCTTTGAAAAGTAGTCGGTGCATTACATAGACCAAAAGGCATTCTCCTATAGGCAAAAGTGCCATAGGGACAAGTAAACGTGGTCTTTTCTTGATCACTAAGATGTATAGGAATTTGATGAAAATCGGATTAACCATCCATGTAACAAAAGTATGAATGCCTAGCTAACCTTTCAAAAGTGCCACGGTTTTCTTGATTGCTGTTCGTATCCTCGCCGCTCGCCTCCATCGTGTAACACCCTGGTGCCGACGAGGGCTAGGAGTGGTCATCGGTTCAAGAAGGCACGGAAAAGGAGCGGCTCCTGGCAGGCTTCTAGGCGGAGGGACACATGAATGAACCGATTACACACCCGAATGAGAGGGATCCTGAGACTGTGTAGGTATGGGACTATACAGTTGAGGAAGGCTTATATGAATTGATTGGTACTGCCTATACTAACAAGATGCATCTTCTTTTCGGGAGCCCATCACTTAAGAACTCCACAGTTAAGCGTGCTTGACTTGGATTCGCCACCATAGCCTTCTTTTGCCTCATTCGTTTGGTAATGTGGAGAGGAACAGAAGTTTCAAATTTGGTTTTAAATGATATTGTTTATAATAAGTGATTTGTTTTGGGTTTGGACTATTTGGGCTTTAGAAACAAGGGGTTTGCTTCACTGATGTGTTTTTGATAGTTTACTTAGTTTTATTTTTATTGAGTTCCTTTTTTTCTCTTTTCTTTTGATTTTTTATTGGGCCAAGAAATCAAAGCAAAAAAATTTTGGGTCATCCCTGTTAGGCCCTAGTTTGACTTTCTTTATCTTTTTTTTTTGTTGTTGTTTAAAGGTTTGCTACCGGGCCAATGATGTAGTGAGGCCCATTAGAAAGAAATATAAGCTATGGGCTAACTACTAGGTTTCTTTTTGTTTTTTTTTTTTGTTTTTTCTTATAAAGTTTGGGCCAATGGATAAGGTTCCAACAAAAATAAAATGTGTTCCCAAATTTTTTTACTGACATGGACCCCTTTCAAATTTGGGTCAAATTCTTCTTCATTTAGGAAAAACATTTTAGTAAAAAAAAAGAATTTATTTTTTAGGAAAAAAAAACAAAAGTTATAAAAATAAATAAAAGAAGAATCTTTTGAATTCACGTAACAATCTACAACATTGATGTATGATTTTCATTCTCAAGTATTGTATGAATTGTAAGGGTTGATCGTATAGCCTCGCTATCTTTAACCATGTGCAAGAGTGAATTCCTTTTTGTAAAAATTAAAATATTTTCAATTGACTCTTTTTAACAAAATTTTATCCAACTTTATAAAAAGTAAAATTTCCTTGAATTCATACAAAAATCTACGACGTTGATGTATGAATTTTCATCCTCAAGTGACGTATGAATTGTAAGGGTTTATCGTATAGCATTGCTATTTTGGACCCTGTGCAAGAGTGAATTTATTTTGATATAAAAATCCTTTTTTCAAAAAACTCATTTAAAAAAAAAAAATCCTTTTCAAAATTAAAATCAACCAACCAATCAAACATTTTCTATAAGAACTACGTGGCTTTGAGTTTCCCATTGCACCCGGGAATATGTAGGAGCAGAATCAATCATTCTGTCAAGCCAAAATTTAATTTTCCTTTTGTTGTGTGTATCTTTTTTTATTATTTTAAAAGCAGGGTAAAATAAATATTTTCAAAGGTTATTAAAATTATTTTGCACAATTAACTTGAGGTACCATTTTTAAAAGGGCGATGTAGGGTGTTAACACCTTCCCTACTCGTAACTGACTCCCGAACTCAAATTTCTATCTTTTTTTAAGACCAGTTTCCTTAAAATAAATGGTTTTTCCAATGTTTTCCCAATTAAAATATTGGTGGCGACTCCTCTGTTTTTACCTTCTTTTTCGCGGCATATATCATCCATTAATTAAATCATAACCAATTATCTCATCGTTAATCAACTTGTATCGTAGAAAAGATCCATTTGTAAATAAAGTATCACAGTACTCCTTGGTTGATGATTTCGGTAAGTATACCAAGTCGTACAAGTAGTAAAGAGGTAAGAGGGATATCGTTCCCACGAGGATTGAGACAAGTACTAGCACGTAACAAATCAACTACTATCTAAGCGGATATTTGGAAGGAAGGGAACTCAATATTAAATACCAAGCCAATTTAAAATAAACAAAATAAAAGGAACAGGTTCTTTTAGGATTTTTATCAAACACTTGGAATGCAGAAAGAAGGATTCTTCAAATATGATGAAAGATGTTGGGATTAAACTTCACTAAACCTTTGCCTCATGCAATACTACGACCACCAATCCAATTTATGCTTCAAATATTAAAATCAACCCACAAGATTACTCAAGTCCTAATTTCTTAGATGACAAGAGCCTAAATCCCCTAATTAGACCCTAATTCCTTAGGTGGCCTAATTAATGAATTTGCATTAAGAGTAGGGATTACACGATTACTAATAAACCAAAATCCATTCCTAGATGCAAGGCTTACTAGGTGATTAATTCCAGATCAAGAATTGATAAGAACTTCCCAATTGCAAATCAAATCTCAGAACAATTCATGGATGATCAAACCACAAAAAGCATTAAGCATAGGAATCAAACACTAATAAAGAAGCATAAACATAGATTAATAAATCAAGGCAAATACATGAGATTCGGTTTAGCTACATCTAATACCAACAAAAAGGGAATTTAGCTACTCATAGTCATAGAGAAAGCCAAAATAAAAGAAATAGGAACAAAGGAGAGAAGAAACTCCATGGAAGCTTTCCACAGCAGTCACAACAGCCCCTGGTTTAGAGAAAACGTCCTTTTAGGGTTTTTTTTTCCCTCTGTTCTGCCCATATGCCTTATTTATAGATTAGGTAAGTTTCAATCCCAATCTAACACAAATTCAGATCCAAATAATGCGCGTCACGGCCGTGATGGCCATCACGGCCAAGCCGTGACGGGTTCTGCCATTGGCGCTTCTTCAATTTTTGGTTTGTCACGGCCGTGATCAGTTCTTCCTGTTGAGGGTCTGGTTCAGCTGACATGTCACACCATCACGGCTAGGCCATGACCAGTTCTGACTTCTGCCTTCTTTTCTTTTTAGTTTTGCTTGATCATGGCCGTGATGGTCATCACAGCTAGGCCGTGATGGGCTCTGTTTAGCTCATTTTCTTCACTTTCCAAGCCCCATCTTCATGCAAGCTCCATCATGGTTGATCTTGAGCATTTAATCCTTAATTTCTGCAAAACAACACCACAAAACCGCCTTACCCGTTCCAAGGTAAAGACTAACAAAAATCAAATTAAAATTGCCTAAACTATATGAAAATGCATGCAAAATGTAAATGAAATATGAGGTGAAATCACACTCATCAAATCACCCCAAGCTTAAGACTTTGCTTGTCCTCAAGCAATCACCAAGGCCAGAAGATATAAATAATCAGAGCATGGATAGTGAACCAAGAACCCGAGTGACTAATCCAAGTAACAAGCATTTTCAAATAATTCACCAAGAGACAATCAATTTCAAGTCCAATTAGAAGCTTAGGTTTCCTAGACTCATATTCTCATTGATTCGGGCACTCTTTCTCACCTCACTCAAGTGTTTAAGGATATATGACAATTCGCTCAATTTCCTCAAGGAATGAATTCTACCATAAGCTTGACTATTAACCAAATCTCCACTTTATTAATGAAAACACATAAGAATCAAGAGGTATTTTACTTTGGTTGTAACGGGGTCATGGGATTAATCGTTAGGTGGGGAAATCAAGAAAAGGAAATTTCAAGAAGGCTAAACAAAATATCAAGCATTGCAAAGCATGACACCTTCTAAAATACCTTTTTGGGTTTTGATTCATTTTTCCACCTTTCTTTCTTTCTTTTTATTTTATTTCTCACTTCCTTTTGTCATCTCCTTCTCTCTCTCTCTCTCTCTCTCTCTCTCTATGTGTATATATATATATATATATATATATTTGGAGAAGGGGAGATTTTCAATTCAAGAGAAATATTTTTCTAACTTTCTCATCCCATACTTTTTCAAACTACCTTTTTACCCTTTTGTGCAATACTTTAGAAGGTCTCCTACCAAGCATCATTCATCAAAATATTTCAGGGTACCAAGGAAAGTATTTTATTCTTGTAGGCTCAAAATCAGGCAAATAAGGGGTAGCATTTAATCAATCAAAGCTCAGAAGGCCAGAAAAATACCTAGTGCCTCAATCATTTTCAAAAATGTTTTCAAAAATTTTTAAGCTTCAAAATGGTTTCAAGTCAAGTTCTAGAGAATACAATCCAAGAGGAATAAAACACTCTATCACAAGGAATGGGGTAGATTTAGTGAGTACCCCTTTTTGGCTCAAAAACCTCACATTTAGTAGTTCAAAAATCAATGAGAAACACAAATCTACGGAACCACATGCTAATTATCAACTATCAAAGATCATCTTAAGCATTTTTATTTGTAGCCTTATCACAAGAATAAAAAAATTGGGTTCAAAAATTCACTATCTCAATTTATTTGGCACTAAGTTCTCACAATTGGATGCATAATCTAAGCAAGGGGTAATCTAATCATGTGATCATGCAAAACTATGCCTATATGAATGCAACATGAAAAATGCAAAAATTCAAAAATTTGAAAAAATACCCCTACCCCAAGCTTAAAAACTTACATTGTCCCCAATGTAAATAATCAAGTCGGAGAGAGGAGAAAAATGGAACAACTCACCGAGGTGGTAGCGGGTGCTGGCTCACATGCCTAGTCAAAGAGATGCTGGAAAATGTGTCACGATCGTAATGCTCATCGCGGGCAGGCCGTGATCAATTCTGGTCCATAGGAGCTGGCCTGTCACGGCCGTGACCTCCATCACGGCTAGGCCGTGATACTCTCTGATCTTCAGGGTCTTTCTCATCATGCCCGTGATGGATATCACGGGTGGGCCGTGATCCTTTCTGATCTTCTCATTAAGCTGATCACGGCCGTGACCATTATCACGGCCTGGGCGTGATGACTTCTGCTTTATTTGTCCTTGCCTTTTTGCTCATCCTTCCTTCCAGAACCTGAAAATACTTGGCAAAGTCATCAATTAGTGACCTTTCTTTTCTTATCTTCTCAATTTATTCAGAAACAAAATTTCAAAAAAAAAAAACAAATGGAAAAGGGAAAGAAAACTTGGGTTGCCTCCCAAGAAGCGCTTCTTTAACGTCACTAGCTTGACGGGCCGGTGATCTCAAGGATCACGAAGGCGCACAGCTGTGGTCAATCTCTCGATGTCACCACCCAAGTAGGCCTTGAGCCTTTGGCCATTGACTTTGAAGGTCCTTTTTGAAGTAGGATCCTCCACTTCTATAGCTCCATGAGATGAGACTTCTTTGACAATGAATGGTCCCGACCACTTAGACTTCAACTTGCCCGGAAACAATCTCAGTCGGGAATTGAATAATAAAACTTGTTGTCCCGACTGAAATGCTTTCATCACGATCTTCTTGTCATGATAAGTCTTGACTCGCTGCTTGTAAATAACTGCATTCTCATATGCATTAAGGCGCATCTCCTCTAATTCATGCGGCTGGTGGACTTTTTTCTCGCCCGCCAAAGTGGCATCAAAATTCAGGAACTTCAATGCCCAAAAGGCTCGATGCTCCAACTCTACGGGTAGATGACATGTCTTCCCATAGACCATCTGAAACGGAGATAACCCCAAAGAAGTTTTTAATGCAGTCCGGTAAGCCCACAAGGCATCGTCAAGCTTCTTTGCCCAATCTATTCTTGAAGTGGCCACAATTTTTTCCATAATTCGTTTAATCTCCCGGTTAGAGACCTCCGCTTGCCCATTTGTTTTTGGATGATATGGAGATGCCACCTTATGCCTCACATCATACTTGGTCAACACATTTTTCAGTTGTGAGTTGCAGAAGTGAGATCCCCCATCACTTATAAGGACCCTTGGGACACCGAACCGGGCAAAAATGTTCTTTTTGATGAACTTAATTACTGTTTGTGCATCATTCTTCGGTGTTGCAACGACCTCCACCCATTTAGAAACATAGTCCACCGCCACCAAGATATATTGATTGGAGAATGAAGGTGGAAGTGGACCCATAAAATCTATGCCCCAACAATCAAATACTTCAACCTCCAATATGTTTTGAAGTGGCATCTCATCCCTTTTAGATATGTTCCCAGTCCTTTGGCACTTGTCACAACTCTTCACATGATTGTAAGAGTCCTTGAAGATTGAGGGCCAAAAGAGCCCAAATTAGAAAACCTTTGCAGCTGTCCTCTCCCCATTGTAATGTCCACCATATGGAGAGTTATGGCAATGCCACAAAATACTCTTCGCTTCCTCTTGACTAACACACCTCCTTCATAAGCCATCCGGTCTAACCTTGAACAAAAATGGGTCATCCCACATGAAATGGTTGGCATCCCGGAAGAATTTTTTCTTTTGTTGCCAAGTGAGGTGCTCTGGAACAATGTTGGCTGCCTTGAAATTTGCCATGTCGGCAAACCATGGTCTTTCATGCACTAGAAATAAAGCTTCATCCGGGAACTCATCCCGAATGTCCTTTTCTTTTGCAGTAACCTCTTCATTCACTAACCGAGATAAGTGGTCAGCCACCATATTTTCGCTGCCCTTTTTGTCCTTAATGACTAAGTCAAATTCCTGCAACAATAAAATCCACCTTACGAGTCTTGGTTTTGAATCTAACTTAGTCAACAAATATTTAATTGCAGCATGATCAGTAAAAATAGTGACTTGGGACCCAATCAAGTATGAGCGAAATTTTTCCAATGCAAACACTATGGCTAGCAACTCTTTTTCAGTTGTTGCATAATTTATTTGGTTCTCATTGAGAACCTTGCTAGCATAGTGAATGGCATGGGAAAACTTTTCCCTTCTCTATCCCAAAACTGCCCCAACTGCGTAGTCACTGGCATCACACATTAATTCAAATGGTGACTCCCAGTTGGGTGCAACAAGAATGGGAGCGGTGATCAACTTTTCTTTCAAAATCTGAAAAGATGTAAGACAAGCAGTATCAAACACAAATGGTGTGTCCTTGTTCAAAAGGCTACACAACGGCTTGCTTATCTTTGAGAAGTCTTTGATGAACCACCGGTAAAAGCCTGCATGACCAAGAAAATTCCTCACACCCTTGACATTCACTAGTGGAGGTAGTTTCTCAATTACATCAATCTTGGATCTATCCACTTCGATCCCCTTAGCTGAAATCTTGTGCCCAAGCACAATGCCCTCCTGCACCATAAAATGACACTTCTCCCAATTTAAGACTAAATTGGTGTCCATGCACCTCTTTAACACAACAGCAAGGTTAGACAAGCAATTATCATAAGAGGAACCGAAAACAGAAAAATCATCCATAAAAATTTCAATGTATTTTTCTACCATATCAGAGAAAATGGAAAGCATGCACCTTTGAAATGTTGCAGGCGCATTACAAAGACTGAAAGGCATCTTCCTATAGGCAAAAACTCCAAAAGGACATGTGAAGGCAGTTTTCTCGTGGTCTTCCGGGTTAACTGCAATATGGTTATAACCCGAATAACCATCCAAGAAACAATAATAAGCTTGCCCGGCCAACCTCTCCAACATTTGGTCCATAAATGGAAGTGGGAAGTGATCTTTCCTAGTAGCTTGATTTAGCTTCCGGTAATCTATACACATTCGCCAACCGGTGACCGTTCTAGTTGGGATTAACTCATTCTTCTCGCTTTTCACAACGGTCATGCCACCTTTCTTGGGAACCACTTGTATCGGACTCACCCAAGCACTATCGGAAATCGGATAGATCATTCCGACTTCAAGGAGTTTCAGCACCTCCTTCCTTACTACTTCTTTCATTGTAGGATTGAGCCTCCTTTGCGGTTGGACCACCGGTTTAAATTCAGCCTCCATCATAATCTTGTGCATACAAAATGTAGGGCTAATACCTTTCAAATCTAAGATGGACCTTCCAATAGATGTTTTATGCTCTCTAAGCACCCTTACAAGTTTCTCCTCTTCCAATTTGGACAATACATTGCTCATATGACAGGATTTTCATCATTCTCACCAAGAAACACATATTTCAAGTGGGGAGGTAGAGGTTTAAGCTCTAACTTGAGCTTCTATTGGACTTCATCCTTTTTGAGCTCTTCTTTCTTAGTATTGACAGCAAGTTGATTGGGTTGAGCTTCCAAATCACACAAACACTCCTCTATTTCCTTCTCCTCTTTCTCATCAAGATTTTCAATAGAATTCATAATTACCTTCTCAAGAGTAGAGGAGTGGTGCTGATGTACAAAGACTTCTTTAGCAACTGTATCCACAATGTCCATGCGGAAACAATTCTCTTCATCACTCGGGCGATGCATAGTTTCAAATACATTGAAAATAACCTCTTCATCTTGCACTCTGAGTCGAAGTTGGCCTCTTTGTACATCTATCAAAGCACGACCAATTGCTAGAAAAGGTCTCCCTAATATAAGTGGAACTTCTGCATCCTCCTCCATGTCTAATATCACAAAATCTGCTGGGAAGATAAACTTATCCACTTTAACCAAAACATCTTCCATAATACCAAGAGGACGCTTGATTGATCTATCGGCTAGTTGCAATGCCATCCTTGTTGGTTTCACTTCACCACCTCCAAGCTTGTTCAAGATTGAAAGCGGCATCAAATTGATACTCGCCCCTAAGTCACACAAGGCCTTCCCAATAGCAACACTCCCAATTGTGCAAGGGATTGTAAAACTACCAGGATCTTTAAGCTTTGGAGGTAGCTTCCTTTGAAAAATCGCACTACATTCTTCCGTCAAGGCAATAATCTCATCTTCTTTAAACCTCCTTTTCTTCGTAAGTAACTCCTTCATGAACTTTGCATAAGTTGGCATTTGCTCTAGTGCTTCAGCAAAGGGTATGTTGATTTGTAACCTCTTAAAGATGTCAAGAAATTTGGTAAATTGCTCTTCCTTCTCCTTCTTCTTGCTTAAGTGAGGATATGACAATTTTACATAAGAAGGGATCTCTTGAGGCTTGTCCCCATCTTTCAAAATCTGACTCTTACTCTTCCTCAAAATTGAATCTTCATCCACGAACTTCTCTCTGTTGTCTTTTTCACTACCTTTTTCTTCTTCCTCTATTACAACCTCTTTGCCTTTTTCCTCATTTTTCGCTCTTTTTTCAGCACTCAACTCAGTTTTTTCAGCAACTCTCTTATTTTTCAACAAAGGCTCACCGCTCACTTTCTCAAGACTTTTACCACTCCTCAAAACAACAACCTTACAATGCTCTTTAGGATTTATTTGAGTATTACCTGAAAAACTGCCGCTAGATTGTTCCGCTAGGTGCTTTGCAATTTGTCCAACTTGAACCTCCAAGTTTTTTATGGAAGCATCGGTGTTTTTCTGGTTTGACATGGACATTTGCATGAATTGATTGAGGGTGTTCTCCAAGATAGAAGTCCGGTCTTGAGGCGGTTGTGTGGGATGAGGCTTACTTGCTTGTCCGGCATCTTGTTTCCAACCAAAACTTGTTTGATTCCTCCACCCTTGGTTGTAATTGTTAGAATATTGGTTGTTACCTTGCCGCCCATAATTCCCCATATAATTAGCTTCCTCATGGGAACTAGGTGTGGCCTCACAATTTCCATTATCATGATCTCCTCCACAAAAATCACATATCATTACCTGTTGAGGTGGCATGGTTGTCCCTTGCATGGTTTGGAGTTGTTGTGGGAGTTGAACTAGTTGCTTGGTAATGGACTCAAGTTGTTGTGACATAATCTTACTTTGAGCCAAAAGTGCGGTTTGTGAGTCTAACTCCAACACTCCTTTTCTTGATGTGGTACCTCTATCATGATGCATCAGATAGTCATTAGATGCCATAGCTTCTATCAAAGTCAATGCTTCCTCCGGTGTCTTTGTGTTCATGGAACCTCCAGCTGAGGCATCCAACATAAGCTTGGTTGACGGCCTCAATCAATTGCAAAATGTTTGCATTTGGACAGGATCATCAAACCCATGATTTGGACATTTTCGGAGCAAGTCTCTGAACCTTTCCCATGTGTCATGAAGAGTTTCACCCTCTTGTTGAACAAAGCTTGTGATATCACCCCATGTCTTCACAAATCTTGAGGCGGGAAAGAACCTTGCAAGAAATTTAGCCTCTAAGTCATCCCATGTAGTGATGCTCCCCCTTGGTTGAGATTGGAGCTAAGCCTTGGCTCTATCTCTTAGAGAGAAAGGAAACAACCTTAGGTGAATTGCATCATCGGTAGCACCATTTATCTTCACCGTATCACATAACTCAATGAAGTTGGAGACATGATTATTAGGATCCTCCTTCTCCATCCCGGCAAATTGATTTTGTTGCATAATATTCAAGAAAGCCGGCTTGATCTCAAAATTGTTGGAATTCATTGGAGGCCTCACTATGCTAGTGACATGCCGATTGACATTTGTATTGGCATAATCCCCAAGTGTTCTCGGTGGAACACCCTCACCATTGCCTGCCATCTCAAGTGGTTCTTGATGAACTTGTGAAGTGGAGGTCTCTTGTTCTCTTTCTTGTCGTGCTAATAACTTCCGCTGTCTTGCTTGACTCCGATTCTCCCTAGTCATTCTTTCTATTTCAGGATCGTAGAGAAGTTGTTCAACTGGGATAGTACCTCGCATGCACAAAAGCCTAGAGACTATGAATGTTAGCACTAAATGATAGCAAAGAGAAACAGATAATAAAACAGAAAAAATAAAATTGTGCTTAAATTAGTAATCAAAATGGGTATGCTAATATTGAAACACAAGTCCCCGACAACGGCGCCAAAAACTTGTTGACGATTTCGGCAAGTATACCAAGTCGTACAAGTAGTAAAGAGGTAAGAGGGAAATCGTTCCCACAAGGACTGAGACAAGTACTAGCACGTAACAAATCAACTACTATCTAAGCGGATATTTGGAAGGAAGGGAGCTCAATATTAAATACCAAGCCAATTTAAAATAAACAAAATAAAAGGAACAAGTTCTTTTAGGATTTTTATCAAACACTTGGAATGCAGAAAGAAGGATTCTTCAAATATGATGAAAGATGTTGGGATTAAACTTCACTAAACCTTTGCCTCATGCAATACTACGACCACTAATCCAATTTATGCTTCAAATATTAAAATCAACCCACAAGATTACCCAAGTCCTAATTCCTTAGATGACAAGAGCCTAAATCCCCTAATTAGACCCTAATTCCTTAGGTGGCCTAATTAATGAATTTGCATTAAGAGTAGGGATTACACGATTACAAATAAACCAAAATCCATTCCTAGATGCAAGGCTTACTAGGTGATTAATTCCATATCAAGAATTGATAAGAACTTCCCAATTGCAAATCAAATCTCAGAACAATTCATGGATGATCAAACCACAAAAAGCATTAAGCATAGGAATCAAACACTAATAAAGAAGCATAAACATAGATTAATAAATCAAGGCAAATACATGAGATTCGGTTTAGCTACATATAATCCCAATAAAAAGGGAATTTAGCTACTCATAGTCATAGAGAAAGCCAAAATAAAAGAAATAGGAACAAAGGAGAGAAGAAAACGTCCTTTTAGGGTTTTTTTTCCCTCTGTTCTGCCCAGATGCCTTATTTATAGATTAGGGAAGTTTCAATCCCAATCTAACACAAATTCAGATCCAAATAATGCTTGTCACAGCCGTGATGGCCATCACGGCCAGGCCGTGACGGGTTCTGCCATGGGCGCTTCTTCAATTTTTGGTTTGTCACGACCATGACGCTCATCACGGCTAGGTCGTGATCAATTCTGCCTGTTGAGGGTCTAGTTCAGCTGACATGTCACGGCCGTGATGGGCATCACGGCTAGGCTATGACTAGTTCTGACTTTTGCCTTCTTTTCTTTTCAGTTTTGCTTGATCATGGCTATGATGGTCATCACGGCTAGGCCGTGATGGGCTCTGTGTAGCTCATTTTCTTCACTTTCCAAGCCCCATCTTCATGCAAGCTCCATCATGGTTTATCTTGAGCATTTAATCCTTAATTTCTGCAAAACAACACCACAAAACCGTCTTACCCGTTCCAAGGTAAAAACTAACAAAAATCAAATTAAAATTGCCTAAACTATATGAAAATGCATGCAAAATGTAAATGAAATATGAGGTGAAATCACACTCATCAAATCTTCCTTCTCGTCCAACGAATCCCACAATCAAAAGTGACTATCCTCAATTGTCGATGGTATGGCAGGATGGATAAAATATAACATTGATGCTGCTTTTTTCAAAGACCAGAACCGTTCATCTTTGGATTGTGCTTGAGAGATGACCAAGGCTGTTTCATGCTTGCAAAATCAGGTTGGTATGAGCCTTTAGTCAATGTCCAAGATGGAGAAGCTATAGCATTGTTGACAGCTATTCAATGGGTTCATGATCTGAGGTTGGAGAAGGTTATTTTTAAAGTTGACTGCAAATTATAGTGGACTCAATTTCTTCATCAATGCTTGATATGTCTTAATTTGGTGTTATTTTAGCACATTGTAGGGAGCTTTAAATTTTAGAACAAACTATGTTGTTGATGTGGACGGGTTCATCGATGCTGGGAACAAGACCGGCTAAGAGCTACTTGTTTGTGAGGAGGCAAAGTAATGTAGTTGCTCATAAGCTAGCTAAGGCTGCTACTAGTTATCCTAATCTCCAAGTCTTTGACTTTATTCCAACTTGTATTGTTGCTTCTATTGCTTTTGAAATGAAATAAGCCTATTCCAGTAAAAAAAAAAAATTGTTGATGGTAATGTCATCTTCATGACTATTGAAAATGATATATTTATTAGTTAAAAAAACTCATCAATGTGTTTTAACATGATGCTACCTAAATATTAATAAAAATGAAGAAATAAAAAGAAAATATTAGTTAAAAATAATAATAAAACTCATCATTAGTTAAAAAAAAAAATTTATCTGGAATAAAAAGAAAAAAAATCAAATTGTGGGGATGAAAAACCTAAAGATTACTTCAAACATGATACCTTTATATCAAATTGAAAGAGAAAATGAATCCACAATAAAAGATTCAAAATGGAGCATTAGTATAGAAATAAAAATCCAATCACCTATCAAGCACCGACTCTGACACGGACACTAACACCCCGATTTTTCCGCTTTCAAAGATCGGTATAAATATAAATAAACGTTTATATTTTTATCTAAAACTTAGAAAATGATTTTGGGAAAAACCAAAGTCATATTCATATCATACTTACTTTTATAAGTATACGGTGAAATTTTCGGTTGAAAATTCAGACGGAACCCGGTTTGCGTTTTCGCTGACAGTAAGATTTTAATGATCGGAAAACCTAATTTTGACCCGAGAACGAAATGAATAGATTTTATATCTCATTTCCAACGATATAGGTTATTTTGAAAATTTTCAAAATAATTAGGTTTTATACTTGATTCGGGCGTAAAACCCTAAATCGAGTAATCGACTTGAGTCGAAACGGAAATGCAGAGACCTGTCAAGAGATCGAGACAACGATTCATACATGATGACTCATGGAGTATGAGTCACCAAGCATATATGAGCATTAAATGCTAGTAATCATGACTTTTAGGTAAAAAGACCAAAATACCCCCAAGCTTTCGTAGGTATTAACAAGATACATCTACACACTTTTAACCACTTATTTTACATGGTTGTAAACCTCCCACGTCTCCTCAATCTCGTGCAGTCATATATACTTAACCATACCTATTTCGTTTTGCTTTCGTTTCATTATTTTCCTCTAAAAAACCGAAATTGGGTAAATGACGGAGCTGCGTACAAAATTTCCGGGAACTGCTAACGGATAGGATCAGTGACTCATTGGTGAGTCACTATGTGTGGACCGAAATCAGCCACACCTCCATCAAATATCAAATGTGAGCGACATATTATTAACCATGATTAGCCAAAATAACCTTAGTTAAGTTAACTATTAACTATGATTAATCATATATTAATTAAATATTCACAAAATCCATTATTTGGACTCTAAGGAACCAAACAAAGACTAAATATAATCCTATATAAAGGCTCAAAACAGCAGCTGCCCCTCCCCACTTCTGTTCATCTTTCTCACCAAGTTTTCTCCATTTCTCTAAGTTACAAAACTCATAAGAACACCGAATCTCCACCGAAAATATGACCCTCTTCCTTTCTGAAACTCGGAAAACTCTCAACATAAAACTTGTTCCTCTTTCTCTCTTATTTCCAACAAGATAAATATCATCAAAAACGGATAAGTGAATTGGGAGATATACTCAAAATACCGAAACTACCCAGAATTCTCAGCAACCCACGAAACATCAGAAATAAGGCCCTTTTCACCCCTGTTATGATCCGAAACAAATGAAAACTTTAACATAAAAGTTGTTCCTTTTCTTCTTATCTTTCTAACAAGACAAAGTTTGTGATTTTTGGATGAGTATATTGTGAGATAAACTCACAATACCATCACACCTTCAAGCTGTCCAGTTTTCAACTTAGTGAAGGTTGATCATTTTCTTCAATCTTCAAGAGGTAAAAGCTCATCTCCTTGATCATCTAAGCTTTCCTATTTATGTGTTTCTCATGTTTATGCCATGAATCATATTTTAACATTTCTAGATCTAGAACTTTGAAAATTCATAGAAAATCATAGAAAAATCCTTTTAAAGTGAAACCAGTTTCTATGATCTTAGTATCCTCTCTATATTTAAGATCCAAGAGAATACATCAAACAAAAATTTTGTGCCCTTTTATTTTGTCAAGGCCGAACCCTAGTTTCTAGTGGGGGAGGACTTTGTTCATTTTGTTAACTAGTCTTGCTTGATTCAATCTTATAATTTATATATATGTTGTGTCCATGATTATTTAATCAAAATTAAATCTCTAAGCCATTAATTTACTAATGGCCGAAATTATTTTCTTGATGAGTTGAAAGATTTTGTTTCATTTTTCAACTTATGATAACTTGTCTTAACTCTACACTACTCTAAGGTTATAGATCTAAGAGTATGTGAAATTTTGAAATCTCTAACTCAAATTTAATGTCATGGCCAAATTAGGGTTTTTGTAAGATTGAAGTATTTTATTTCAATCTTTGTATTCTAATCTTTGTTTTAGGGTTTTAAGTGATCAAGGATCACTAATCCAAGAGCTTAGGATTTTTAGAAATTTTTAGCTAATTAATTCCCACATGACCGAACCTAGCATATAGGAGCATAGGTGTATTTAGTGTTTGATTGATGATTATTTGTTGTGTTTTGGTGAAGGGTAATTTGTTGTGTGAGTCGTGTACGTGTTTTGCAGAAACCGGACGTTTGACGGAATTTCAATTCGACAAGAGAAAAATCTTCAAGAGGTAAGGGGAGTTTTGCCTGAGGAGCTTCGATAACTATGTGTATAAATTGTTTGGTGTGTCTGTAATCAATGGTTGTAGTATGTGGTGTTTGTTTTAAAATTATTTCGTAATATTATGTACGATGCATAATTTATCTATGAATGCATGCTATAAATTGCGATGTGTGAATTTATTGTTGGTTGTGAAAGCATGTGATAAATTGTGTTGTATGAAATTTTCTATTGATTTTTATGATTGGCTGGAAGCCTGACACCGGTCAGTGCTTATTGAAAATTAAGGATAAAACGTTAAGAAAATTTAAGGGAAATATTATGTTTTTGAAAATTGGTGGATTTACTTTTTAAGTTAAAAATAATAATATTTTAATGAGTTTTAATAAAAGAATAAGTTAATGAGCAAATGCGTATGTATGTAACCGTGAAAAAAATTTCACTTTCGCACTTGTTTCGAAAACGTTGGGAAAAATGGAAATAAAATCTTAATTTTGAGAAAATGTATTTTAAAAAGTGTTTTAAGATTGATAATAAATAATTTTTCAAGAAAAAAGGGTTTTTGCTTACCTAACGACAGTATGAGGAAAAACGATCTTTTTACATGAGAAAAATGAATATAATGGTTAGAAATGATTTTAAAATGAATTAACAGATTTTCAGAAATAAAAATAAAGGATTTAGGGGGAAAATGATTTTTGTTACGTTTTAAAACGAATTTCATCGGGAAAGTATTTTGTTGGAAAAGGATTTAAGGACAGCGGAAATTTCTGACAAACTTGGCTAAGTTTTCGGAGTTTTTGTTTTTGGTATTTGTAGTTCACTGAACGAAAATTCTTTGGGAAAAAAATCAAGGAAAGGATAAGGACCTAGATTGACGAGATGTCAGGCTAGTGTTCCTAAAAGGAAATTGCACTTGGAAGGGAAAAGAATTGGAATACCTAAGGAAGGGTAGTCGGGAGATTTAAGCCTCGACAGAGGAAAAACAAACGACAAAGAACAATTACGATAACAAAGGATTTTACATGCATAGTCTGGCAAACATGCCATATTTGGGCAGACATGCCTTGGGTATCGAGCTACAATTTCACAAAGGGTGAATTGGGTAAATTGGTTAGTTATGGACCAAAGATAAATTTTAGGGTCTTTGGGTCTTAGGGACATTGGGGCTTCGAAAATCCAACGAATACTTGGGGCCTTGCAACCTCGGGTCGTGGAATTCGGTTACCCGGCACGAATGTACTCAATAGGGAACTATTCCAATATTATTTTAGGTGATCCATCGTGATATTCCCTGAACAATTGGAGCCGGACCTAAATTTAGAGGCCGATCTCATGAGACAATTGTGTTAAGGGTATTGCAGCCTAATCATTGCTCGAAGAAGGGAAATTAGGAATCTCCGAAGAATAAAGGTCAAGACTCATAGGAATGGATATTGAAGTGTCATGTATTTTTGAAAAATTACGATTGGATGATCGGGTATGAATCCCATTGGTAGGAAATATTTATAATATGTATACATGATGTTTGTTTGAGTGTCGTGCATGTAGTTATCATGATGAAGATGGTATCTCACCCTTGTTTAATTTATTTTCATGTTGGGTTTCTACTATGATTCTATATATATATATATATATATTCAAGTACAGATGAGCCAAATGAGTCTGATATCATACACGAGAATACGTTCCCTGTACTTTGACGAGGCTGATGACGGAAGCGTGTGGAGGACTAACCTGGATACTTCTGCGGGCGGGGAGTTCTCGGGAGGACTTCCCAATGGGTATTCTTAAGTGTGACGAGCTGTAGAATTGATTTGGGTTTACTTTTGGTAAGTAGTCCCGCTACTATATAGGTTTAGTTTATGTGTGTTTTCCTTATGCTATGGCTTAAATAAATGATTGTAATATAAAAGGCCATATGTAAAACCTTATTGATGCATATATGTATTCGGTTGTTTGTTAATTATAACGGTTTGGGTTGTATTGTTTGAGGAAAAGAAAAAGAAAAATCTATCACTAATTTTCAAGGAAGTTAAGAAATAGAGAAAATTATATTTTTCCGAAAGCAACCAGCGTAATTATTTTCAGTCTTTTAGTTTCAACATGTAACGCCAAAGGGGTGTTACAGACACCGCGACACGACTCGACACGAACACAGTGACACGGCTAATGTCCAAAAATAAAGTTGTTAAGCTTTACAATTTTCATATGATAATGACCCTCACAAAAAGACTACTAAGACTAAGAGAGGACATTTTACAGTGCAATCCTTATAAAAGTAATCCCAAGAGATAAGAAGATGAATCATGTTTCATAAAACAACTAGTTAGGTCCTATAATAATGAGCCTCATAAAAAATTGCTAAGAGGCATCATTTTGCTTTATGTCTTAAAAAGTAAAAGATCTAATTTGGGGTTGATGACCCATGACCTTTTTAGAAAATATTTGTCTTACAAATATTTAGGAATGGTGACACATGATCTTAAAATGCTAAGTTTACTTTAAAAAAAAATTATGATAGGAGTGTCTGAGAAGTGTCCAAGACGTGTCCGAGAGGTCTCCTAGTCGAAAAAATTATTTTTTAATTGTGACACCGCTGAGGGGTGTCTGACACGTGTCCAAGGCGTGTCCGAGAATTGTCGGTGTCCGAGGCATGTCCGACATGCAACACGGCACTTCGAAGAGGTGTCCGTGCTTCACACCCAATCACTACATCCCGCTGGTAACCAAAAATAAAAGAAAAAAAATCATCAAAGTATTATGAACGAAGAAGTCTTGATCGAAGAGCAAAAACACTAAATGAGCAAACCTCTATGGAGATAATATTTGTGCTCATGTGTTGGTACCTGTTGCTTCACAATTGCAATAGCCAAAAGTGTAATGAAAAATAAGAGTGTGAAGAGTCAATTCGAAGAGAGTAGAATGAGAAGAAGAATAAAGAGAAGATCTAAATAATCATACAACTGAAGGGTTTGAGAGAAAAGACATGAGGAGACGCTCAAGAAATTATAACTGGATAGAGATAGCGTGATGAAAGTTCATGAATTCTTAGGAATTTAAAGGAGACGGAGAGAATAGAATACCTGATTTCAAATTAATTATGATCATGTATCCAAAAAAAATTTAATTATGAATCGAACTTATCTGTCATAAATAAATGATTTTCGAAATACCAACATGTGGTTGGTCCAAGTGGTAATGAGCTTGGACCCCTTAAGCAAGTGGTCAGGGGTTCGATCCTTGCTCGCGGAGGATACTTTGGAAAACAAAAAAAAAAAATCGAAATTCAAAATAGGCTTACATCATGTGAAATCAATAATATCAATTTGTCCTTTAAATAGACGGTTTTCTTTACAGCTTAATGCAATCACAAATATTTTTGTTTATAAGGTGACATTTGGTAACTGGAATGTTTTATTCCCAAGCAAACTATATTCCTGGGAATTACATTCCCGGGCATAGAGTCTTCCTACCTTTATATTACTCAACTATTATTCACTAATTTTATTCTCAGGAATCTTTTATGTCCTGATAATAAATTTTTAAAACTTGCAGCAAACATGGTAAACTTTCATTCAATTTGGCCCTAAGCCCTAAGGCCAGCCCATCTGGCCCACAATAATAGCCCAGCCCATTTAGCCCATAACTAGAGCTGTCAAATGGGCCACCCTAGCCCATTTAGCCCTAGCCCATGTGGGTCAGGGCCAGATGGGCCAAAAGGCCCACATTAAAAAAAGCCCATAGGGCAAAAAGCACTAAAAAGCCCTAGGGGCCAGGGCCAGCCCATGGGCCATATTTTTTTTGATAGTCCTATTTATTTTATTTTATTTATAAAACTTGACAAAAAGGACAACAATTATAATCACTATAACATTATGTAGTAATATCATTTAACCTATGAAATTAACTATCAAATATGTATTAAGTGCTATAGTTTTCTCTAAAAAAATTGAAGAGAAACCATTGTTTTATCTCTTTTCATCCTTGTCTTTATATGAAATGAATTGTTAAAGTAGATAACTGATATCAAATTATTGCAATAGATAATATTCCAGCTAAGGAAAACCATTCACTTGGATTACCTAAGTGGTTGTGCGGTTAGTGAAGGAAAAATTATAGCACGTAATACATATTGAAATAGATAATTTCATAGGTTAAATGATATTATTACATAATGTTAGAGTGATTATAGTTGTTGTTCTTTTTGTCAAGTTTTATAAAATAAAAAAAAAATAGGTCCATCAAAAAAATTATGGCCCATGGCCCGGCCCTGGCCCTTAGGGCATTTTAGGGCTTTTTGACCCTGTGGGCTTTTTTTAATGTGGGCCTTTTGGCCCTGTGGCCCATTTGGCCCTGACCCATACGGGCTAGGGCTAAATGGGCTAGGGCCGACCCATTTGACGGCAGTCAAAACTAACTCCTAACTACTTAACAGAAAAGTCAAACTACTCAAAACTAACTCCTAACTACTTAACAGAAAAGCGGTTATGTAGTTAAATAACACGTGTTTAATTACAACACTAACATGACTTTTCTTCAATGGGACTTTCACATCTATCAACACACACACCCTCATATACCTCCTCCCTAAGCTAGTGTTGTTGTTTTTGTCATACTCCATGAATTGGCCAATGAAATTTCCAAGATACGTACCAACTCTGACATTTAGGGAGATTATGAATCTGGATCCGAAAAGGAACATGGAACAATGGTATGGATGCCAGTGCTATCCCTATCTAGACTCTGCTCAATATCAAAATATGGCCATCAAAGCTCCAAGGGCCTCCTCCCTCCACTCTCTCCAAGTCAACCTGGTGAAAGAATTGAAAAAGGAATAATCCTTTCTCAGTTTCAGTGATATCCACCCCACTCCCTAGCCTCCACATATCTGGGAGAATCTCCCTCATCGCGTTAAAACAGATGTTCCTGTCAGTGAGGAAACGACCAATGAGACATAGGCTAAGATCCGTTCTTTACTGACTAGCATCCCCCTCTTGATTAAACACACCCCCCCCCCCCCCCCCCCTCATCATCCTCATCAGCCAAAGACAGACCTGGAAAGTTAACCTCCATGATCAACAGGAAGGATAGAAGAATAAGAAGAAAAACAAAACTCTAAAAGCGAGAGAGAAACAGAACTCTCAAAGCGAGAGAGAAGAGCTACTCTACAACCGAATAGAATATGTTTCTAGGTAAGTTTAGTTCTTGTTCTTTCAATCCAACACCTTCTTATTGTTTAAATTCTTTTATTTCACTAGCTTGTAATTGAAATCCAACTAAATATAATTAAAGGAATTTTTATTTTGAGGCAAAATATCTTTATTATTAAAAGGAAGGTGGTGATTGGGGCATATTTGTAAAATCACTTCAGAATGGCACATTTGTAATAATAAGATATTGACTAGGGCAAATATGTAAACACACATGTGTCAGTTAATAAGTACAATGGCAAATCTCGCACAAACCCTTTCCTACCACAAGTCTCGCACAAACCCTTTCCTCCCATAGAATCAGTTTAACCAATATTTTCCCATTATTTATTCCAACGGAACCGCTCCTTAAATAAGGAACGGTTCCTTAAGTTTAAGGAACTTGCTGCCACATAGGATTGCTCCAGTGGTGAAAAAAACTAAGATACGGTTCCTTAGCTTAAGGAACCAGCTAAGGAACCATGGATGGAGATGCTCTAAGAACCCTCACCGAGCTATTTTTCTCCTTTCTTTTTTCCTTTAATTCTTGGAGTTCAAAGGAACTTAAGGATTAAACAAAAAAAAAAGAACTTAAGGATAATAGGAGTAAGCAGGAAGATCTCAATCAACCAGCAAAAGAAATTAACAAAACATAAACCATACGGTCAATTGTCAAGTGTGTGTGTTTTTTTTTTTACAAAAGAAAAGTTAAGCAATTTCATTAATAATGGAGAACGCAATACAACTGGTAACATCATCACAAACTTCGAGAATAGTAATATATGTAGCCACCCCTAACAAAGAGTGAGCAACTACATGGACTTTCCTCCTATCAAACTCTACCAAAGAGTTGTTAACATAATATGATAAATGCTCCTACAATTTGAAAAAACAGCCCTATAATTAGCTTGGTTATCTTGAAGGAGACCTAGGGTTTCCTCCTTTCGCACCTGGAGTCTGGGAGAGTAACTATAAGATTTAGCTTTGAAGAAATATCCTTCCTCATCATGTAAATTGTGATCAAAGTTGATGGTTCGATCTACCTGCAAGAAAAGCTCAATACACTGCCAATTGTCCTCGACTTTATTTGCATAAACTAAAAATTCTAAAATAAAAAATAGAAAACAATAAAACGCGTTTGGCAAATAACACCAAACGAGGTATTTATGGATAGGAACTGCGCGCAGGTTACTCAGGCCTCGACAGTTCCTACTAAGGATACTTATGGCTTCTGGAAGGCCTGGGAACCAGAACCTGTCGATAAAAAATGCCCAGCTGAGTAAACAATTTGTGTAGGAAATTTTTGTCCTTCATCACCCTGCATGACTGCATCCGAGCCCAACGTAAAAAACATGTGCCTCTTTCTCTCCAAAGTCAACGCACTACTCTCCTGATCATTGACTGCATTATTAGCATTAAAAGTTAATGAAATGGGCATCACACCTTGCGCTTTAGTTGGGATCTGCTGAGCACTCAATCCCTAAATAACCGTTACCATATTATTACTCATAACTCCACCAATTAAGTCATTTGAATTTGGAGTAATATTCGGAGATCTGTTACCAACCCCTTGTCCATGATTCTCGGACTCATTAACTACACCTGCACTAGGGTTGTGCACATACCCTTTGTCTTCCTTCAACCAGCGACCCCAACAGCTATTTGCCGGCCGCCGAGGTTCTGTTCGTAAAGCAACACTCCATCCACGAATACCATCATCAGCTTCCATTGCAAAATAAACTTCACACTTTTGTTCTGTATGGCCTAGGCAACCACAAACAAAACAAAAAATGTCAAGTTTTTCATATTTGAAATCCACCACACACCACTCCCCACCAACCAACCTAACCTTCCTCTCCTTTTTCAATGGCAGGCGAACATCAACCTTGACCCGAATGCGCATATAGTTATGCCAAATGCTTGAATTATTTGCCAGATCGTACTCCACGAACTCACCAATAAAATCACCCAGCAGCTTACCAACCATCTCTGTCATAGATCCTACAGGGAGGTTGTGAACTTGCACCCAAAACTCGACGTGATACAGAGGAGAAACGAAACCGCCATCCCCCTCATCCAACAACGACAAACCCTCCATATGTCCCTCCATCAGAAAAAGGAGAAAGAAAAACCACATACGCCCCTCCATCAAAGAGAGAAAAAAGAAAAGTCAGAAACCCTCACAAAGAGAGAAATCACCAGAGCTCTCATCAAAAAAAAATTGTCAAAGTGTGTTGCTTGCCTATATTAATTAATTTATGGGTCATGCTAAGTGTTTAAGGAACAAAAAAAAAATTATTGAAAAACTAAGTGTTTCACCTTTTTAAATATTAAATACACTCATTTTCTATAAATACTTTCTTTTCTCCGTAGTTTATTCCGGTAACAGTAAGTGGTACGGTGTCATCCAATGGTTGGTATTTAGTTTTAATTATTCTTAAAATAAGCAGCTCTGACAATGTAGTGGTGGCTCCTCAAACCAAATGCCAATGTCATTGTCCTTAGCATATGATAAATCACAACATTACAAAAACGAGGGGTAATGGGGTGTACCATGATCTGAAACAAGTAAACGAATATACAACTTGAAAGATATCTCGGAGAATTGATCCATTATACCAATGATCGTGCAAACCATACCATATACTGCTATAGACATATTCTGTGTCGCCTTCGAGGAAAATCCTTTCCTTTTGAATCCTATTTCTTAGTACAGACCCTCCTTACCTTCTATGAATCCCCCCTCGTTGAGCATTTTCACTTCCACTTGACGTATATTTTTTAACATGAGTTCCCTCCTTGCCTGCGAAACAATGGACTCTTGACAAGTACGGTTCACTCAATAAAATCTTAGGCAATGGTGGTGGCGGCTGCGAGCTTCTTGGTTGAGTTGATAATTGGAGTGATGATGTGATGTCTAAGGCAATGGTTTCTGTATACAGTTTGGAGAGTAGGTGATGGTGGAAAATAAAATCTTTGTGAATTATGCACTTACAGAAAAGAATTCTTTGTGTGTAATGCTACCTGTGTATTTTCCCTATAATTTAATTTCTCTTTGAATTTTCAATTTTTAATGGGAAATGAATTATTTTCTTTATCTATTAATGATGATTGATTTCAACAAACTCAACTAGTCAACTTTTTTCATAATTTATTTCCTTTTTGAATATTCAAATTTTAAAAGGAAACAAATCATCTTTATCCCCCATTACATCCATATTCAACAATTATTTTCTATTCAAAACTTCCTTTTATGTTTTCCCCCTCTTTATTTTTAATTTTATTTAATTCATACATTTTAAAGGCCAAAATATTTTTTGCGATTTTACTTTTATACTTTTTTTATTTTTTTTATAAATTTTAATAAAAGTTAAAAAAACTCCATTGTTCCTAAAATTTAAGAAATTTTTATGATTTTCAATTTTTTGATTTTTATTTTATTTTTAAAAAAAATTAAAAGACAAACATAAAGAAAAATAAATGAAGGTCAAAATTTTTTTTATTTTATTTTTTTGGATTTTTCTAAACTCAAGTAAAAAAAAAAAAGGGATTCAATCAAGATGTTCACATTATAACGCCCCGATTTGTCTTTCTATAACTGTAAATACATGTGAATATTATTTATTTTTATTAAAATCCAGAGAATAATTTTAGATAAACTAAAATTATTGTCTTGTTCTACCTCACTGAAGCAAGTCACGGTAAAATTTTCGGTTGAAAATTCAGACGAAAATCAGTCCGCGTTTTCCCTGACAGTGAAAGTTTACTGAGCAGAAAACCTAATTTTGACCCGTGAACGAAACGGTTACTGTTTTTGTAGTGTTTCCAATGGTCTTGGCCATTTTTGAAAATTTTCGTTCGAAAATAAAATAAAATATTTTATTCGGGCAAAATCTGTAACACCACGATCGTCCGCTGTTTTCTTTTTCGATAATGAATGTGCTACTGTTTATATATTCATATGAGTATTATAAAATTATTTTAATTAAACGGAGGTTACCATTCAATTCTAGTTGAACGTAGAAGGCTACAATTAAAATTTAGGTTGAAACGACGGGCGAATCTCGGCTCGCTATTTTCACTGACAGTATATTTATCCTGACCAGAAGACCAAATTTTTACTCGTGAATGAAAAACTTAAGGTTTTTATTTAATTTCCTACAATTTTGGTTATTTTGAAATATTTCACTAAAAAGTGAAATATTATATTTTATCCGGGCGTCATATTGAATCGGGGAAGCAACGGAGCAGATTACTAGATTTTCGGGAGCCGCTAACGGATGATACCAATGAGTCACATATGGTGAGTCACCCATGTGAACACATTAATGGTGCACAAGGCCTCATGATGACAATTTCTATGAAAATTGCATTTTGGTTCTTAAACTTATTCTTAATTGCATTTTGGTCCCTAAACTAGTTTCTAGAATCTTCCAAGTAAATTGGATCAATTTTGGCCAATCAAAACTCATGTGGGGATGCTACCCTAATGTCCAATATCATGTTTAATATTTCAATTTCCCTAAACCAATTTCTTATCATTCAATTTCTTTTATCTTTAATTAAAGACTTAAACATGTTTTATGTTGAAAAATTGGTAATGGGCTTGGACTTCCACAAGCAAATTGTACAAGGCCCAAGGCCCATGGAGGCTTGGCTGCCCATAAGCTCCAAGGGGCAAGTTTCTACATCATTCCATCACTTTCTACAAGTGTCTTCATCTTCTTCACTTAGCATTTTCTCCATTTTCTTCTTAACCAAAAAGCTTGAGTTTGTGAAGAAAGTTGCCATTTCTTGCTCATTTCTTGTTCTTCAAGAGGTGATTCTTACTCTCTACCTTCATTTAATGTCATGTCCTTCATAAGTTTTCATGTTTTGAAGTCTTAAATCACCATGTTCAAACTAGATTCAAGTTTATGTTCATAACTTTGAAAAATCATAGTAAATCATAGAAAAATCCTAAAAATATGAAACCACTTTGTGTTCTTATTATTATCTCTACTATCGTGATATAAGATATTGTTGCAAACAAAATTTTCCTTCCCCTATTTCTAGCCTAGGCCGAATCATACAAAAAATGGGTATAGAAATTTGATTTCTTGTCATGGAAGTGATCATGTTAATCATCTATTGAACATGTATTAGTGATGAATCTAGGTTCTTATGTCAAACTAAGATTCCTAGCCATAATTTCATGTCTTGGCTTAATCTACCATTTAGGGGGTTATGATGGTTTTGATTCTTAACTTTGTTGTTTAGCCTTAATCCATTTCCTTAAGTATATTAGAATCATTAATCCATGACTTAAACAACTTTGGAGTTTCTTTAGTCCTTAAACACTATGAGGCCGTGACCAACATAGGAGGATTTTGATGTTTTGTTATTGTGTATTTATGTGGTTGTCTGGTTGTATTGATGAAGGTTAAGTATAAAGCGGTGTACGTGAGTTTCCGGCTTTCGACGAATTGAATTCAACTTGTTGTGAATCTTCGAGAGGTAAGAGGGGTTACCTGACGGATTATTCGGATGGCCAAATGTCCATGTTTGTGGTCTGTATACATTGGTTTATGTGGTTGTGGCATTTCTGGTTTATTTTATTTGGCTATGTGTTTCTAGCTATTTATCTGTGTTTCGGTTATTTATATGCCTTTAATTTATTTAATTATCCGCAGATATATATATTATATTGCTATGATGTATGAAATGCCTGGTAATATAGTTCTGATGATGATGTTGGATGTTGTTTGTGAAGCCTGACAGTGGTCAGTGCACAACCGATTATCAGATAAAAGCTTTAATAAACTGCATAAAATTATATTCAATGTTTTATGGGAAATATTGGAATATAATGTTTATGGAAAATATTATTTGGAAAAATAACAAGTATTTGAGAAATATTATTATTTTAATGATTTATATTTGAAAAAGTGAACTATGTGTCACAGAGAGGGGGTAACCGTGAAAATATTTTACTACTGCTAATTTTTACATAAGATATTCCACAATATTATAAAAAGTTATTTTGTGAAGTTAATCTGCGAAAATAACTTAATTGTGAATTTAGAGAATTGTTTAAGCGAAAAATGCTAAGTTTTACCTTAAAATACTTTAAAATGACTTCACGACGACAATTTGGAAAACCGATGATGGCAAGTATTTTAGAAACGGCAACGTGTATTTTTGATGAACTTCAAATCTTTGTGACCCTCTTTTCTGAAAATGATATTTTTCGGTAACCGGTGTTTTATGACAGAAATCTTCCCACTTAACAAATTTTTTGAAATCAAGTTTTAAGTTGAAACTTTTTTCAAGAGGTTTGAACTTAATAACCGAGACGTCGGGGTATTAAGGTTCGTTGTGTTGTAGACTGGGTATCTACTTAAAAGAGTTAAAACATTTTGAGATGTTTTCTATTACCACGAACCTAAGCCCGAGGCATCAGTCTAGGGTTTCGTGATTGAGCACTCGGACTTTGAGGTCCTGTGTTTTAATGAAAGTTTTAAAGATGTTTGAAATTATGTTTGGTCGAAAGCTTTTGAGAGCTTTGACAAAGAAAGATATAACACAAAGAAAAGTGTCGAGAATAAAGTGTTTTTCTTGCATGCATTTGGCAGAAGTGTTATGGTTCTATGAGTGATTACCTTGCGGCATCAGGTAGATCATGCTATGATGTTCTTCATTGTGCCGGGAGGACAATGAGACCCCATTCACAATGTTATCACTGTGCCACGATGTTGGACAGTGTGCAATGGGTTTTGGCTATGTGCCTGTGGCTGTGTGCCTTTTTGCTCGGTGTAGCAATCGAGTTTGATCAATTCATCACGAAGTTGGGATATCTCATGAGATTAAGTACGAAATTTTAGAGCCTGAATATTGAAGTGTTCATGCATTCATATTTTAAAACGACGATGTTTGGGTGTAAGACCCTTTGATATATTGCACTGTATGCTAATTTAATTATGAGAAATTAACTGATCTGGGTTTGTACATGTTTTGTTGTGTCGTACATATGGTTCTCGCATTATGATCCATTTGTCGGTTTCTCACTCTTGCATGTTTTATTTGTGGTTTCTCTTCTGGGTTCTATGTGTTGGAATTTAGATGAACCTCTTAAGGACTATGGCGTCTACAAGAAGAAAAATGTTTAGTTTGGGGCATGCTGATGCTGCTTCTTTTGTCGTAGTGTTTGACCAGCTTAGGTTTATGTTAAGTTATGTTTTGGGAATAACCTTTTCATTATAAATGTTTAAGTGTGAAACATAAGAGGCAGTATAGCTGTATGACTTATATATATATCGATATATCTAAGTGGGATTATGTGAACGTTGTTGTGAAGATGTTGAGAAGAAAAAATTTTATCACCCCATTTTGTTTAAGACAAACGTTGAGAAAACATTATTTTCCGAAAACAACCAGCGAATTTATGATTTTATTTTCTACAAACAGGTAATCATGTGATGACCCAAGTTAGGGTGTCACATTAGTGGTATTAGAGTTGGTCGAGTCTTTCGGGAATGTTGGGAAATAGGTCTGTTGTGTTGACGTTGTGTTTTCTCTGAAGTGAAACTTGTTTGAATCACTTCTTAGAAGTAATGTGTGGTAACAAGTACGTTTACGTTTCAGTTTCTGGTTTTGGTTTAACTGATTATGGCTTGTAGGTCAGATATGGAACCAGTTGTTGAAACAGATGCTGGACGTGGATGGGGACGTGGACGCGGTCGTGGAAGAGTCCATAGAGGAGATCGTGTTGTCGGTCGTGGTAACTTGAATGAGAACTATGAAGATTGAGTGGACTATGCCGCTCAGGCTATGGAGAACGTGGTAGCTGCGATTGCTAATCAAACTGCTACAATGACTGCCCAGAACCAGTAGGAGCAGGCTCGAGCCTAGCAGACAGCTAAAGGCAAAAATCTAACCGCTTTTAGACGTCAAGATCCATCACAGTTTCATGGAGAAGCGGATCCTGTGAAAGCTGACTTATGGATTCGGGAGTTAGAGAAAATTTTTAAGCTGATTCACAGTCCTGAGGGAGTAAAGGTATCTTATGCCACTTTTCTGTTGGTAGGCGATGCTGAGTATTGGTGGAAGGGCACCGAATAGCTACTGGAAGCAGAGAATCGGGAGATTACTTGGGAAGTATTCCGAACCAGCTTCTTAAACAAGTGTTTTCCTCAAAGTGCACGAGCTGAGAAGGAGCAAGAATTTCTACAACTTCAGCAGAGGGATTTAACTGTTGGAGAGTACACGGCAAGGTTTGAATCACTTGCCAAGTATTTTCGTTTTTTCCAGAACAACCCAAACGAAGATTGGAAGTGCGAGCGTTTTGAAAAAGGATTGCGTTTCGAGATTAAGGAATCAGTACTACCATTAGAAATTCAGAATTTCCAAGCCCTAGTCGAGAATAGTAGAAAAATAGAACTAATGAGGAAGGAAAAGGACAACAAAGGGACTGTAGGAGGACCGGATAGGTCAAAGGGTCAATTCCAGAACCAAAGGGGAAGACAAGCACAGAATGAACCTTCTTTTCGTCCACCGGGGAATAACCAGAATCAACAACAACATCAATCGAATTTTGTTGCATCGGAGAATGGTGGCCAAACAAACCAAAGTCAAGGCCAAGTTAGAAGGTGCTACAGATGTGGAGATCCAAGTCACATGATGAATACTTGCCCTGAAAAGGGGACTAAGTGTTTCAATTGTAATCAAGTGGGACATTTGGCGAAAGATTGCAATGCGCCAAGACGTGGATCGACTGTCAATAACACCAATGTTGTTAAACCGAAGACTGCAGGGAGAGTTTATACTATGGTCAGAGCTGAGACTCCAAACTGCGACGGTAATCTCTTAGCTATAATTTTCAAACTTGGGTACAATTCATACTTGTTTCGATGGATTGTGTGTGGATATGTTGAAATTATCTGTTTCTTTGATTTCCATTATGTCATTGTTTTAAACTTCAAGGTGGAATTCTATATGTTTAGACTGTCCTATTCTTGTTCGGGATAGACACTTTCTTGACAAAACTTGTTTCTCAAATAGACTTGCTCTAGTCACTTTTACCTTTGGTAGAAAGTGGTTCGGTCTGAATTCTTGTCTGACCATAGTTCTTTTAAATTGTTGGCAAGGAAATTCTTGTGAGAGGAGAAACTTTCTTAGATTCATGTTTGTAAACGTGTACCGATCATACATTTTTACTTCCCTGAACCAATCAAAGAATCTTTATTCAAGAGATATTCTTGTATTCTTTTCAGTTGGATGAACTTATTCTGTGTTTTTTTTTTGTGAGAGTAAAGTGTTGGGAATAAGAAATCCTGTTGTTTTTTGAGTCACAAAATTTCGAGGATGATTTTTTTTAAGAGGGGTAGTAATGTAACATCCCGATTTACCGCTGTTTTCTTTTTCGATAATGAATGTGCTACTGTTTACATATTCATATGAGTATTAGAAAATTATATTAAATAAACGGAGGTTACCATTCAATTCTACTTGAACGTAGAAGGCTACGATTAAAATTTAGGTTGAAACAACGAGCGAATCCCGGCCCGCTATTTTCACTGACAGTATATTTATACTGACCAGAAGACCTAATTTTTACTCGTGAACGAAAAACTTAAGGTTTTTGACGCGCTGTCGCGCACGCGTCAAAAAGCGAGCGATTGGAAAAAATATGTAGTTAGGGTGCGACAACTCGAGTATCGTCTCACAAGGACTCTTGGATTGTTGTTAACAGAAAAGTCAGTTTTTGGGGGGTTTTGGATTTGAAATTAAATAAAGAAAACAAAGCAGAAAACTATGCAAACTAAATAATTATCAAATAAGCTAAACGATCAACCTACTGCTTTCGGTTTCCCATTATCATCGGTTCATATAAATCCAGGACCTAAGCGGATTCTAATCTCTTTTCGATTGTAACATCAATTAACAAGCGAAACCGATGCTACGAGACATATGTTCCTAATTCCGAATTAAGCAAACGGATGAAGCCCTCGTGAATTAAGCAAACACGAATGAACACACGCGAATTAATCAAACGCGATTAAGTATAGGAACACACAATCATCGAAACAAATCAATACATACTCTATACAATTCTGAATTAAGCAAACAGAACATATAGAACAAATATTGAAAGAGAATAGCAATGAGTTTAGGAATTACAGAACCTCAAGTGTCAGCGGAACCCGATTACAGTAGATCAATCAAGGAGACTAGTTCTCCATTACAAAAGAAACACAAAAATACTAAACCTAATTCGCAGCCGCACTATCAAAGAGATAGGAAGAGGAAGTTTTCGTTTCTACCTCAAAACAGCAATTTATATCCATCAGACTCTGCGCGCGCTCACGAGGCAAGCAGCCTCTCGCGACGCGAATATTAATTGTGGCGCGAGTTCAAATTGGGTTCTCGTGAGGTGAGAGAGCAGTTCGCGAGGCGAGAGAGCAGTTCGCGAGGCGAGACTTCAAACTCCAGTTTGTCACAACCGTGATGCCTATCACGGGCAGGCCGTGATCACTTCTGACTTTGGGTGCTTATCTGTCATGGTCGTGACCTTCATCACGGCTAGGCCGTGATGGTCTCTGTCCTTTAGGGTTTGGATTTCTCGCGAGGCGAGATGGTTGTTCGCGTGGCGAGGCAGAGAAGATGACACTTCTGGCACAGTCTGGTCTTCAGTCTCGCGGGGCGAGTGACCTTTCGCGGGGCGAGTAATTCCAGAATTGCTTCTCTTTATTAACCTTAAAACAAGAAATAGCAGTAAGTGCTTTATTTGACTCTAAATCAGCTAAATTACCCTAAAACTACTTTAGAGACTCAAAATGTTGCTTGAAGACAATCAAGTCTAATTTGGGAGAAAACGAGATTAAACTCGAATAAAACCATGGTCTTTACTAGTCAAAAACTAGTCGAGCCAGAGGCTGATCAAAATACCCCAAACTTAAACCTTGCTTGTCCCCAAGCAAACTAAAACTCAAAAGGGACTCAAACTTGGCAAGCTTAAAAGATTCAATCAAATTCGCACAAATTTCATGCAATTTCAACAAAACAATTTCTCTTCAATGTTTTCCCCCTTTTCAACAATGCAATCCCCACATTCATCTACTTTAAACATTGAGAATTCCATCATTCATGCAATTAGTAATCTAAGCAAGGGATCAAAGTTACACACAAAAGGGAGATCACCAAATTCAAACAATTGCCTTCCTCACAAGGGGGTTTAGTGTTTCACTCAATCGCTCAATTTGTCTAGGCTATCAACATTTCACTCGGTTTCACTTTTAAGAGCACTTCCCATGAATTTGATTTTTATCTCGAACAAGGTTCCCACTAAAATATGCATGCAACATCAAAAGGTCTTTAAAGGTTGTAACGAGGCCTGGCTAAGGGTAGGATATTCAAAGGTACTAGGCTTAAGTCCCTAGGAACTAAGAGAGCATTAGCATTTTGACATATTGAATTCTCACTCAAGTTCCTTTTTCCATTTTTCTTTTTGCTTTGGATGACTACAGCCTTTCTCTTCTAATACCTTTTGACATTTTTGCACTTTTCTCTTCTTCTTCTTTTTTTCTTTTTTTTTCTTTCTTTTTGCCTTTGGCTCCAACCTTTATATTTTTCTTTTTCTCAATCCCAAACAACACATCATATCCTTGTAGCCACCCCAAACTTAGTTTCTTGCAGCCCTTATCTTGCTAAGTTTCCATGCTCTCCTAATCCTAAGATTGGGTTAACATGGTTCTTTCCAGATTTTAGGCTCATAACATAAGGTCATCAAGAAATAATAGGCTAATTAGGCTCAAAGGGGCTAACTAGGGAACATGCATTAGGGACTGGTTCAATTTAGGCCAAGTAGCTAATTCAAAGAAAATTGCCTAAATCATTCGATGCAAACACATAGACATGCAAACCAAGAAGAGATTCAAGCAAATTCGGGAAAGTGCAGCTCAAAAGTTATTCACACAGTTAAAAGCATGTTGGAGGCTCAAATCCTCACCTGGACATTTTTGCAAATTGTTTGACCGAGATTCAATCCCTAGTGTGTGCATCCCTTCACCCCAAACTTATCATAAATCATGCAATCACAACAAAATATCTCAAAGCTCGGTTTTCAATTTTTCACATGGGGATCAATTTTTCACTTTTTCAAAATCTAGGGGAAAATCATCAATGGTCAACAAATATCATGCAATCATCTATGCAAATTCAACAAAACCCAATCAAGCTTGCCGACACAAGACTCAACACACAAGCTCTTGATCTTCTCAAATTATTCAAGAGCTAAAAGAAAACAAAACAAAAACAAGCAAGGATAATTAAAAAGAAAAGGGTTTAGAGAAAACTCATGGAGGTGGTTCCACCGGGATCCCATTGCTTGTAACATAAGGCCCAAGTGATAGCCAAAGGACGGAAGCTCATTCTATGCTTCCATAACTTGCAGCCTTGATATGGGAGTGAGCACTTGACAGTTATGGTGACCTCGCCAAGTGCGGCAGACTTCTCACTCCCTCTCGGGTCAAAGTTGACCTCCTGGTCAACAAAGTCCTCCCAATAAAAATGGGATTCAACCTCTTGGACTGACCATAGTGTCTTCATATTCAAGGATGCAAAATCCAATCTCTCAGGCAGAGGTTTGAACTCCATAGCTGGTTGTTCCACAGTGGGAGGTGGCAAACAGGTAGCGAGGATCTCTGGTGCTGCTTCAACTTCTGTACGTTCTTCATTCACTGCACTAACCAATCCATCACCTGCTATACATGCAGAAATCTCAGCACACACCATACAAAGGTTAGTGTTAGTACAGTCAATACATATAGTACAACAAGCTGAATCAGAAAAGGCTTGAATGTCTGGAAATTCAACACAAAGTTCATCCATCCCATCACATTCAACACATGCATATGAATTAATAGAATCATCTAGTTCCAAAGGCTCTTCATCATCCTCAAGCATGGTGAAGCAGACGTCCTCCTGATCCTCATCTTCTGTGTTTCTTGGCTGAACAGGGCCCTCAACCTCATGTGTCCCATGTTCCATATGGATGTTTTGCTCCTCATACCCTGAAAAGAATGAGCTTTAAAAACACGCTACACATGAAGTAAATTCATTACAATCAGCACATGAGGTATAATAGATAGAATCAGGAAAGGTGTGAATATCTGGAGATTCAACACACAGTTCACCAATAGAAGTATTCTTGACATCATTATCAAAATTATCCTCAGAGGAGGTATTGTCAAGAACAACTATTTGTGAATCTGTATGTTCTTCAAGGAGATGTGGAGTTTGCAGTGTAGCTAAGGAGGAAACAATGAGAGCATTTTGAGTGGCAAAATCCTGACGACTTGCCTCCATCCTCTATTGGAATTCAAGATTACTTGCTTCCATCCTCTGTTGGAATTCAAGATTATTCTTTGCCATTTGTTGTACCATTTCTTCCAGACTGAGTTGGCATATTGTGAGGTCAAGCTGATATTGCTGGCTTATTGCCATTTGATGCACCAAAGAAGCTATCTCATCCAAAACGCCCTGTCCTCCACTATGTTGGCTAGAATAATCATTCACTCCAAACATGCCAAAATCATTACTAAACTCGTAACTCCCAGCAGAGTTAGGATAATATATGCATGGTGGTGGCTCATAATAAACATTAGGCATATAACCATACATGTAATTATCCATGGGAAGTACTAAGATTCACAACCAGACAAAGCAGCCATAACTAATTCAGCAATGCAAATTTTTTTTTTTTATTTTCTGTTAATAACAACAAGAGTCCCCGGCAACGGCGCCAATTTGACGCGCTGTCGCGCACGCGTCAAAAAGCGAGCGATTGGAAAAAAATATGTAGTTAGGGTGCGACAACTCGAGTATCGTCTCACAAGGACTCTTGGATTGTTGTTAACAGAAAAGTCAATTTTTGGGGGGTTTTGGATTTGAAATTAAATAAAGAAAACAAAGCAGAAAACTATGCAAACTAAATAATTATCAAATAAGCTAAACGATCAACCTACTGCTTTCGGTTTCCCACTATCATTGGTTCATATAAATCCAGGCCCTAAGCGGATTCTAATCTCTTTTCGATTGTAACATCAATTAACAAGCGAAACCGACGCTACGAGACATATGTTCCTAATTACGAATTAAGCAAACGGATGAAGCCCTCGTGAATTAAGCAAACACGAATGAACACACACGAATTAAGCAAACACGATTAAGTATAGGAACACACCATCATCGAAACAAATCAATACATACTCTATACAATTCTGAATTAAGCAAACAGAACATATAGAACAAATATTGAAAGAGAATAGCAATGATTTTAGGAATTACAGAACCTCAAGTGTCGGCGGAACCCGATTACAGTAGATCAATCAAGGAGACTAGTTCTCCGTTACAAAAGAAACACAAAAATACTAAACCTAATTCGCAGCCGCACTATCAAAGAGATAGGAAGAGGAAGTTTTCGTTTGTGCCTCCAAACAGCAATTTATATCCATCAGACTCTGCGTGCGCTTGCGAGGCGAGCAGCCTCTCGCGACGCGAATATTAATTGTGGCGCGAGTTCAAATTGGGTTCTCGCGAGGCGAGAGAGCAGATCGTGAGGTGAGACTTCAAACCCCAGTTTGTCACAGCCGTGATGCCTATCACGGGCAGGCCGTGATCACTTCTGACTTTGGGTGCTTATCTGTCATGGTCATGACCTTCATCACGGCTAGGCCGTGATGGTCTCTGTCCTTCAGGGTTTGGATTTCTCGCGAGGTGAGATGGTTGTTTGCGTGACGAGGCTGAAAAGATGACACTTCTGGCACAGGCTGGTCTTCAGTCTCGCGGGGCGAGTGACCTTTCGCGGGGCGAGTAATTCCAGAATTGCTCCTCTTTATTAACCTGAAAACAAGAAATAGAAGTAAGTGCTTTATTTGACTCTAAATCAGCTAAATTACCCTAAAACTACTTTAGAGACTCAAAATGTTGCTTGAAGACAATCAAGTCTAATTTGGGCGAAAACGAGATTAAACTCGAATAAAACCATGGTCTTTACTGGTCAAAAACTAGTCGAGCCAGAGGCTGATCAGTTTTTATTTAATTTCGTACGATTTTGGTTTTTTTGAAATATTTCACTAAAAAGTGAAATATTATATTTTATCCGGGTGTCATATTGAATCGGGGAAGCAACGGAGCAGATTACGGGATTTCCGGGAGCCGCTAACGGATGATACCAATGAGTCACATATGGTGAGTCACCCATGTGAACACATTAATGGTGCACATGGCCTCATGATGACAATTTCTATGAAAATTACATTTTAGTCCTTAAACTTATTCTTAATTGTATTTTGGTCCCTAAACTAGTTTCTAGAATCTTCCAAGTAAATTGGGTCAATTTTGGCCAATCAAAACTCATGTGGGGATGCTACCCTAATGTCCAATATCATGTTTAATATTTCAATTTCCCTAAACCAATTTCTTATCATTCAATTTCCTTTATCTTTAATTAAAGACTAAAACAAGTTTTATGTTGGAAAATTGGTATTGGGCTTGGACTTCCACAAGCAAATTGCGCAAGGCCCAAGGCCCATGGAGGCTTGGCTTCCCATAAGCTCCAAGGGGCAAGCTTCTACATCATTCCATCACTTTCTACAAGTGTCTTCATCTTCTTCACTTAGCATTTTCTCCATTTTCTTCTTAACCAAAAAGCTTGAGTTTGTGAAGAAAGTTGCCATTTCTTGCTCATTTCTTGTTCTTCAAGAGGTGATTCTTACTCTCTTCCTTCATTTAATGTCATGTCCTTCATAAGTTTTCACGTTTTGAAGTCTTAAATCACCATGTTCAAACTAGATTCAAGTTTATGTTCATAACTTTGAAAAATCATAGTAAATCATAGAAAAATCCTAAAAATGTGAAACCACTTTCTATGTTTTTATTATTATCTCTACTATCGTGATCTAAGATATTGTTGCAAACAAAATTTTCCTTCCCCTATTTCTAGCCTAGGCCGAATCATACAAAAAATGGGTATAGAAATTTGATTTCTTGTCATGGAAGTGATCATGTTAATCATCTATTGAACAGGTATTAGTGATGAATCTAGGTTCTTATGTCAAACTAATATTCCTATCCATAATTTCATGTCTTGGCAGAATCTACCATTTAGAGGGTTAGGATGGTTTTGATTCTTAACTTTGTTGTTTAGCCTTAATCCATTTCCTTAAGTATATTAGAATCATTAATCCATGACTTAAACAACTTTGGAGTTTGTTTAGTCCTTAAACACTATGAGACCGTGACCAACATAGGAGGATTTTGATGTTTTGTTATTGTTTATTTATGTGGTTGTCTGGTTATATTGTTGAAGGTTAAGTAAAAAGCGGTGTACGTGAGTTTCCGGCTTCCGACGAATTGAATTCAACTTGATGTGAATCTTCGAGAGGTAAGAGGGGTTACCTGACGGATTATTCGGATGGCCAAATGTCCATGTTTGTGGTCTGTATACATAGGTTTATGTGGTTGTGGTGTTTCTGGTTGATTTTATTTGGCTATGTGTTTCTAGCTGTTTATCTGTGTTTCGGTTATTTATCTACTTTTAATTTATTTAATTATCCACAGATATATATAATATATTGCTATGATGTATGAAATGTCTGGTAATATATTTCTGATGATGATGTTGGATGTTGTTTGTGAAACCTGACAGTGGTCAGTGCACAACCGATTAATCAGATAAAAGCTTTAATAAACTGCATTAAATTATATTCAATGTTTTATGGGAAATATTGGAATATAATGTTTATGGAAAATATTATTTGGAAAAATAACAAGTATTTGAGAAATATTATTATTTTAATGATTTATATTTGAAAAAGTGAACTATGTGTCAGAAAGGGGGTAACCGTGAAAATATTTTACTACTGCTAATTTTTACATAAGATATTCCGCAATATTATAAAAAGTTATTTTGTGAAGTTAATCTGCGAAAATAACTTAATTGTGAATTTAGAGAATTGTTTAAGCGAAAAATGCTAAGTTTTACCTTAAAATACTTTAAAATGACTTCACGACGACAATTTGGAAAACCGGCGATGGCAAGTATTTTGGAAACGGCAACGTGTATTTTTGATGAACTTCAAATCTCTGTGACCCTCTTTTCTGAAAATGATATTTTTCGGTAACCGGTGTTTTATGATAGAAATCTTCCCACTTAACAAATTTTCCGAAATCAAGTTTTAAGTTGAAACTATTTTAAAGAGGTTTGAACTTAATAACCGAGACGTCGTGGTATTAAGGTTCGTTGTGTTGTAGACTGGGTATCTACTTAAAAGAGTTAAAACATTTTGAGATGTTTTCTATTACCACGAACCTAAGCCGGAGGCATCAGTCTAGGGTTTCGTGATTGAGCACTCGTACTTTGAGGTCCTGTGTTTTAACGAAAGTTTTAAAGATGTTTGAAATTATGTTGGGTCGAAAGCTTTTGAGAGCTTTGACAAAGAAAGATATAACACGAAGAAAAGTGTCGAGAATAAAGTGTTTTTCTTGCATGCATTTGGAAGACGTGCTATGGTTCTATGAGTGATTACCTTGTGGCATCAGGTAGATCGTGCTACAATGTTCTTCATTGTGCCGGGAGGATAATGAGACCCCATTCACGATGTTATCACCATGCCACGATGTTGGACAGTGTGCGATGGGTTTTGGTTGTGTGCCTGTGGCTGTGTGCCTTTTTGCCTGGTGTGGCAATCGAGTCTGATAAATTCATCAGGAGGTTGGGATATCTCATGAGATTAAGTACGAAATTTAGAGCCTGAATATTGAAGTGTTCATGCATTCACATTTTAAAACGACGATGTTCGGGTGTGAGAACCTTTGATATATTGCGTTGTATGCTAATTTAATTATGAGAAATTAATTGATCTGGGTTTGTACATGTTTTGTTGTGTCGTACATATGGTTCTCGCGTTATGATCCATTTGTCGGTTTCTCACTCTTGCATGTTTTATTTGTGGTTTCTCTCATGGGTTCTAAGTGGTGGAATTCAGATGAACCTCTTAAGGACTATGGCGTCTACAAGAAGAAGAATGTTTAGTTCGGGTCGGGCATGCTGATGCTGCTTCTTTAGTCGTAGTGTTTGACCAGCTTAGGTTTACGTTAAGTTATGTTTTGGGAATAATCTTTTCATTATAAATGTTTAAGTGTGAAACATATGAGGCAGTATAGCTGTATGACTTACATATATATATATATATATATATATATATATATATATATATATATATATATAAGTGGGATTATGTGAATGTTGTTGTGACGATGTTGAGAAGAAAAAATTTTATCACTCCATTTTGTTTAATACAAACGTTGAGAAAACATTATTATCCGAATGCAACCAACGAATTTATGATTTTATTTTCCGTAAACGGGTAATCATGTGATGACCCAAGTTAGGGTGTCACAAAATCGTTGAAAACTACGATCGGAAACCTTAACCGGGTATGCAATGGAGCAAAATAGGGAGGTAAAAAGGGTTGAAGTGACTTATTGGAAAAGTGGGACATGTTGATGGAAGTCTCTAGTCACATCCTAGAGAAGTGTCATGATTACACTTTTCAAATTATAATATACTTTAATCCAAAAATCACTTTTCTCTCACTTTTTCCAACCAAACACCTCCCTGACCAAAACTTGCTCTCCAAGCTCACTCTTCTCCCCCCTACATGCCACTACCTCTCTCTCCCTCTATATAAACACTCATTTTCTTTCATTTTCAACTTTACTTCACTTAAGCATACTTTCTTCACTTCAAGCTCCATAGTTCTACTTCTTCAAGTGTTCATCCTCATCATTTTCTTCAAGTTTTCAAGGGTAATGCTCTATACTCTTACTCATCTAAGTCTTCCTTTTCATTCATTTTGAGAGTTATGCCATATTCACTCATTTTTTATTCTTAGATCTAGAAACTTCAAAAATCTCTAGAAATTAGTAGAAAAATCCATTTGAGTTGAAACCAATTTCGATGGACTCACAATGATATCTATATTGTTTATCTAAGAGCTTGCATCAAACAAAAAATTCCTTCCCTATTTTCCTAAAAAAGCCGAATCAAGGTGTTGATGGAGCAAGGAAGTTTTGTTTCAACTTTTGTTAAATGATCATTGATTTGGACTCTTTGGTACCTTTAGTTGTTAAATCCAAGAGCTTGAAAAGTTTGAAAATTTCTAGCCTATTTTGAAGGTCAAGGTCGAAACCCCAAGCTTGTAGCTTAGAGGAGTTTTTGTTCAATCCTTATTAAATGATCATTGTTTATAATACTCCAATACTTAAGGATCATTAATCCATGAGTTTGAGAAATTTTGAAATCTCTAACCCTATTTTCATGATGAGGCCGAATCTATGTCTTAAGTAGGAAGGATGTTTTTGGTTGCTTTTAACTTATGTTATGTGTTGGAATCTTTAGACTTCCATCACGAAGCAAGTCGAGGAAGATCGTAGCACTCAACAAAGAACGAAATACCTTGTTTGCTTTGGAATCAGATAAGGGGAGCTTACTTGAGGGATTTTTCCCGATAGCTATATGCTATTATTTGGGAGCTATATGTTGATGTGAAAATTATACAGTTGCGGATTGTTGTCTGAGAAGCCTGACATTCGTCAGTGCTCAATCAATTATTGAGATAAAAGCCTTATGAGGAACTTTGACAATGATAATATTTAGTTGATGATTTCTTTTGATAAAATAGGAAGTAATGGATAATTACAAGGGTGAAATCGTAAAAATATTTCAGTATGTTATCTTTTTCAAAATGTAGATGAAAAGTTATTTTAAGAAATTTATGTGTCAATTTCTTTTGATGAAAGAAGAAGAATAAGAATGGAATTGAGAAAGAAATACATTTTAGTATGTTATCATTTTCAAGAATGAAGTGGAAATTCATTTTAAGAACTAAGTGTTGAAATATTTTGAAGTTAGAGGAAAATCATTTGACTTATAAATCGTTCTAGTATAAATGAAAACCATTTGGAAATATATTTTTGAAGAAAAAAAAAACCTTTGAGGAAATAATTTGTATTATTTCAGTCAGAAATGGATTTAAAAGGATTTTACAAAGTATTGATGCTGTTTCGGAAAAGGAAGAATTTCAAAGGAAAATGGATTTGAGACAAACCAGGAATTTCTCAATAATTTAGTGTTTCTAAATGAATTTGAAAGAAAAATATTTTTATGAAATACTCTTGTTCAACAAAAATATTCTGGTAAGCTTGGATAAGCTGTGGAGGTTTCATTTTTAATTTGTTTTTCACTAAACGAACAAGAATAAAAACGTTGGAAAGTGAATCTAGTATACGAGATGTCGGAATACTAGTGTTCTGTAATTTACCCGTAGATCTTTGATCCATGTCATGTTGTTGTCGACCATGTGTCCTATTCATGTTGTTGTGACTGTGTGTCCTATTCACGTTGTTGTAGACTGTGTGTCCTAATCATGTTGTTGTGGATTGTGTGTCCTAATCACGTTGTTGTGGATTGTGTGTCCTAATCACGTTGTGATAAACGTTATTAAAGGTGAATGTTGTTTTCTATGACCACAAGTCTTGACTGGTGCATCGGTCTAAGGTGTTGTGATTGAGCACTCGGACTGCGTGTCTCGTGTTGATGTTGATAATTTCAAAACGTTAAAATTTATGAAAAGTAGTTAGCTTTTGAGGTTCGACAACGAAAGAGAATGAACATAGGGAAAATGTTGAGAACAATTGTTTTACATGCATTTTAGGCAGACGTGCCTCACGTTGATAGGAGTGATGCCTTGATGTTCAGGTATTCACAATACGATGTATCACTGCATCCTGGGATGGGACGGTGTGTTATTAAATCCATGAGTATGGAATACTGCATCCTGGGATGGGACAGTATGCTATGGATGTTTAGTCACTTAACGTGATGCCAAAGAGGTGGCGATTTGAGTTTGATCAACTCTTAGAATGATGAATGGATCTCAGGAGATTAAGTTAGAGCTTGAATATTGAAGTGTCATGCATTTTTTTTAAATAACGATGGTTGTTCGGGTATGAAACCCATTGATATAATACTTGTTTACTTCTGAGAATTTTATTATATATGACTTTATATGTCTATATGATGTTTTGTTTGTCATACATGTGGTTATCGTGTTTAAATCCATATATTGGTGTCTCACCCTTACAAATATATCAGATTTCTACAGGTTTTGCTATTGTAACTTAGTACTCTAGTACAGATGGTGCAGAGGAGTTTTTCCAAGTCACTCGGAGACTTAGATCTAGATGTTTGAAGAAGCTTTTGATCGTGGGATGCCCACGGGGGTCTTTCCAATAAATGTCTTGTAGGGCGACCAGCTTAGGAGTCTTGGTTGGGTTGTATATTTGAAAAGGGCAGTAAATGTGGTGTTATACATTAGTCTTTGGTTTAATTTTCTCTTTTTGAAAATTGAAACTTTTTGAGAGAAGTTGTATGTCGTGGTGACTTTGTTATGAATGTGATTTTACTGTTTAGATGTATGTATCTTGGTTTTTCAAAGTTATCCGCAGAAGAAAATTTTTATACCCCAGTTTTCTGACTTAAAAGAAAACAACTTCCCTAAAACAACCAGCAAATTACTTTTTAATTTATTTTCGCATGTGTTTACATTGTAATGCCCAGGGGGGTGTTACAAGTGGTATCAGAGCTGGTCGAGTCTTTCGGGAACCTTAGGGAATAGGTCTATTATGTTTTTGTTGTGTGGTCTCTAGTTGGTCATCACTTGAATTGTTTCCTTGTCGAAACAATATGCGTTGGTCTATATGTGTGTGTTTATCTTGATGGGTTATATGAGTTTTGACTTGTAGGAACCCATGGCTAGTGATTTGTGTTTCGATCCATGTGTGACACATTTGGTTATCCTTTCTGGATTGTGTCAGACATTTGGATAGTATGCCTGTTAAAGTCGATTTTCTTGGAATGTTCGATGAGAATGTTCCAGGAGAATCATGTGCGAAAGGACTTTCCGGGAGTGTTCCCTGGAAATGTTTTGGATGTGCTTCTAGAGAAGGATATTGAGTTATCAATCGATCTCGTTCCTATATAAGGATTGACCTCTATCACTTTGTGTAGGATGCCACCTACAAAGTTAATCGAGTTAGATGACTTGATCCAAACTAGAAGACCTGTGGCCTAAACAGTTGATGAGACCGAGTCTTTTCCGTAGGCTCCAATTTTGTTGAAGATTTGAGAATCTGCATGGATTTCTAATGACTCAACAAAGTGACGATTATGAACGAGTATTCTCTGTCGTGCGTAGTTGATATTAACAAGGAGTTGTTGTCTACTCAAATATCGACTTGAGGATGAGTTATCATCATGTTGAAGTTAGGACATATTAAATATTTTGCGTCGTGGATTCAACTCATGCAGAAAGGTCAACTCTTCGTATGTTCGATAGATTGATTAAGCTGTCCATGATCGTGTACCATTCAGGGTAACCATACTAAGCGTGTATGGAAAGATATGTGTGCTGATTGGAACCAAGGCAAATCAAGTTGAAATTTCGACCTTAAACGAATGTCTCATGATTAAGAAACTCTTCATTGTACTATTCGATTCTTACGAATTTGTAGGTCAACATTTGTTCCTCGAGTCCCATGGTTGTATTAGACAATCACAAGGGTGAAGTTTGTGCGTGTTAGACAGATTTCTCTGATTTTGATTTGAAATCTATCAGGACTTATGAACTGGTTATGTCAGTCCATAAATTTCAATTTATTCTAATTGTTTTCCTCATTTGTGAGCAGTTGTACTCACACTTCTAAATAACCCTTAGTGTATTAGACATTTGAGTAGATGGAATTGATATCATCCATTGGTCTGGATATTTTCACGTTTCGTTGAAAGAATTTGTTATGACCATTTATCGAGTTATAACACAAACAACTTCTTGGTGACACAAGTTCCTTGATGAAACTTAGTCTAATCACCTTTACTTTGGTAAAGGTGACCCAGTCTGATTTTTAGCCAGACTGTTTTTCCTTTTAAATTCATCATTTTGTAAATTCTTTGTACTAAGAATGAATCCTCTCGGGATTAGAAACTATTCACCCTTTGATTTTCTAAATCCGCTGGAAGTTCTTGTGGAAGAATGAACCCTATTAGATTCATGTTTGTAAATATGTATTGATCATGCATTTTTACACCCACGAACCTAATTGAAGAATCTTTTTCTATACTGGATGTTCCTGTATCTTTCAAATTGATAAGATTCTTCTCAATGTCTTTCTAAAAGTGAGATCAAGAAATTTCTTTTCTTGAAGATTTCTTTCAGCGATTTTTAAGATCGTGTCTGGTGGTAGTTCGATAGAACTTATCACTTGTTGATCAATTTTTACCATATATCTTTTCAAAAATGTCATTGACGTGTGACCTATCTCATGAGTCTTGAGAATGGGTATCTAATTCATACAGGATGTCATAGTTAATTGAGTACAGTGAAAGAGAGATAACTGAATGATGAGATCTTTCTTGTTAAAGATGATGGCGTCACAATGAATCTAGTTCTAAGTTTACACAGGACCTCTAAGAGTTTGTAATTTGTTTGGATGATCGATGTCATGCTAACGAGGAAGGCACCTTGCTTACCTGTCAGGATCCACTATGCAGTGGAGAAGTAAATCGAAGAATGTATCAAAGGACTGTTCAGACTTCATGGAGTATCTTCCAATATCATTCTAAATGAAGACCCAAAGTTTACCAACGTTTATTGGTAAAGTTTGCTATGAGTGTTGAGGACCCAGTTGAGGCTAAGTCCAACTGATCACCCTCAATCCAATGGACAAATAAGGAACGATCTATCCTTAGAAGGTTAATGGAGGAGTAAGTTTAATACCTAAGTACGATCATTCATATAGTAGGAATTTTACTGAGATGTAGAGTTGTTTGTCAAGTAAGAACCCCTAAGCTTGATGTCACGAAGTTAGGATGATTTCAATAGATCTTATCATGATTTGAGACACAATGTTACTAAAGGAATCTAGAGTAATGATCAGATGCTTGTAGTTAAGATTGACTGTATGAGTGGAATGTTTGAAAGGAAAGTATCTATAGTAATTTTACTTAAGTTTATTCGAATCGAATGAGGTAAACTCGTGTGTTATATAAGTTGTTAGGAAAATTCAAAGTTGATGAGTTGGATAATCCAACCTGGCGGGTTGTTTTTTGATTTCAGTTTATCTTAAGTATTAAGATGTTTTGATTGGAGACTTGAAGTACGAGATGTTGATAGAATCTGGAAAATCAGATTATGTTCAGAGGGGGTGAGACTACAATTGTATACCTTGGGTAGGAAGTTGATACATGTTGTAGTAAAGTTAGTTTTGATCTTGGTGATAACGATGAGAGTAAGATGTGTGGAAAGCAGTTTTCTAGCATACCAGTAATTGAGAATAGGAATGATTAAGTTTTGATTTTACTCTTCATGTGAGAGGAATGTAAATCTAAGATGGAATCTTGGTGTTAACCGTGAGAATTAAGGATGTAGAGAATTTTTTTATGGATTAGTATTTACGGAAGTAGAATATGAATTGAGGATAATCGATTTGATGTTGAGGATGAAGAGAACGAAGAATAAGTATGAATATTGCTATTAAGTTAAATCATCTAAGGGAAAGTGAATACAGGAAGTACGATGTAGGACCTTGGGATTATGATATAATTACCAGACCCTATCTGGTTTCGAGTTACGTAATTTCGAGGATGAAATTCTTTTTAGTGGGGTGGTAATGTAATGCCCCGATTTCTCTGTCTTTCTATAACTGTAAATACATGTGAATATGTATTTATTTTTATTAAAATCCAGAGAATAATTTTAGATAAACTAAAATTATTGTCTTGTTCTACCTCACCGAAGAAAGTCACGGTAAAATTCTCGGTTGAAAATTCAGACGAAAATCGATCTGCGTTTTCACTGACAGTAAAAGTTTACTGAGCAGAAAACCTAATTTTGACCCATGAATGAAACGATTAGTGTTTTTGTAGTGTTTCCAATGGTCTTGGCCATTTTTGAAAATTTTCGTTCGAAAATAAAATAAAATATTTTATTCGGACGAAATCGTTGAAAACTACGATCGGAAACCTTAACCGAGTACGCAATGGAGCATAATAGGGAGCTAAAAAGGGTTGAAGTGACTTGTTGGAAAAGTAGGACATGTTGATGGGAGTCTCTAGTCACATCCTAGAGAAGTGTCATGATTACACTTTTCAAATTATAATATACTTTAATCCAAAAATCACTTTTCTCTCACTTTTCCAACCAAACACCTTCTTAACCAAAACTTGCTCTCCAAGCTCACTCTGCCCCCCCCCCCCCCCCCCCTACACGCCTCTTTCTCTCTCTCCCTCTATATAAACACTCATTTTCTTTCATTTTCAACTTTACTCCACTTAAGCATACTTTCTTCACTTCAAGCTCCATAGTTCTACTTCTTCAAGTGTTCATCCTCATCATTTTCTTCAAGTTTTCAAGGGTAATGCTCTATACTCTTACTCATCTAAGTCTCCCTTTTCGTTCATTTTGAGAGTTATGCCATATTCACTCATTTTTTATTCTTAGATCTAGAACCTTCAAAAATCTCTAGAAATTAGTAGAAAAATCTATTTGAGTTGAAACCAGTTTCTATGGACTCACGATGATCTCTATATTGTTTATCTAAGAGCTTGCATCAAACAAAAATTTCCTTCCCTATTTTCCTAACAAAGCCGAATCTAGGTGTTGATGGAGCAAGGAAGTTTTCTTTCAACTTTTGTTAAATGATCATTGATTTTGACTCTTTGGTACCTTTAGTTGTTAAATCCAAGAGCTTGAAAAGTTTGAAAATTTCTAGTCTATTTTGAAGGTCAAGGCCGAAACCCTAATCTAGTAGCTTAAAGGAGTTTTTGTTCAATCCTTATTAAATGATCATTGTTTATAATACTCCAATACTTAAGGATCATTAATCCATGAGTTTGAGAAATTTTGAAATCTCTAAGGATTTTCATGATGAGGCCGAATCTATGTCTTAAGTAGGAAGGTTGTTTTTTATTGGTTTTAACTTGTGTTATGTGTTGGAATCTTTAGACTTCCATCGTGAAGCAAGTCGAGGAAGATCGTAGCACTCAACAAAGAACGAAAGACCTTGTTTGCTTTGGAATCAGGTAAGGGGAGCTTACCTGAGGGATTTTTCCCGATAGCTATATGATATTATTTGTGGTATGTTAAGTTGTTTTAAATTTTATTGTGATTTCCTGAATTTATCTAATGTGATTAAAATTGTTTGTTTTACATATCTGAGCTTGATGATTTATTTGAAGAAATGTGTTAAAGCTTGGAGATATGGCATGAATTGTATTATCTGAAATGATGTTGATGAGATAATTATACTATTGCGGATTGTTATCTGAGAAGCCTGACATTCGTCAGTGCTCAATCAATTATTGAGATAAAAGCCTTGAAAAGCCTTATGAGGAACTTTGACCATGATAATATTTAGTTGATGATTTCTTTTGATAAAAGAGAAAGTAATGGATAATTACAAGGGTGAAATCATAAAAATATTTCAGTACGATATCTTTTTCAAAATGTAGATGAAAAGTTACTTTAAGAAATTTATGTGTCAATTTCTTTTGATGAAATAAGAAGAAGAATAAGAATGGAATTGAGAAAGAAATACATTTTAGTATGTTATCATTTTCAAGAATGAAGTGGAAAATCATTTTAAGAACTAAGTATCGAAATATTTTGAAGTTAGAGGAAAATCATTTGACTTACAAATCATTCTAGTATAAATGAAAACCATTGAAATATGTTTTTGTAGAAAAAAACCTTTGAGGAAATAATTTGTATTATTTCTATCAGAAATGGATTTAAAAGGATTTTGCAATGTATTGATGATGTTTCGGAAAAGGAAGAATTTCAAAGGAAAATGGATTTGAGACAAACCAAGAATTTCTCAATAACTTAGTGTTTCTAAATGAATTTCAAGGAAAAATATTTTTATGATATACTCTTGTTCAACAAAAATATTTAGGTAAGCTTGGATAAGCTGCAGAGGTTTCATTTTTAATTTGTTTTTCACTGAACGAAAAAGAATAAAAATGCTGGAAAGTGAATCTAATATACGAGACGTCGGAATACTAGTGTTCTATAATTTACACGTAGATCTTTGATCCGTGTCATGTTGTTGTGACTGTGTGTCCTATTCACGTTGTTGTGGACTGTGTGTCCTATTCACGTTGTTGTGGACTGTGTGTCCTAATTACGTTGTTGTGGACTGTGTGTCCTAATCACGTTGTGATAAACGTTATTAAAGGTGAATGTTGTTTTTTATGTCCACAAGTCTTGACTGGTGCATCGGTCTAAGGTGTTGTGATTGAGCACTCGGACTGCATGTCCCGTGTTGATGTTGATAATTTCAAAACGTTAAAATTGATGAAAATTCATTAGCTTTTGAGCTTCGACAATGAAAGAGAATGAACATAAAGAAAACGTTGAGAACAATTCTTTTACATGCATTTTAGGCAAACATGCCTCACGTTGATAAGAGTGATGCCTTGATGATCAGATATTCACAATATGATGTATCACTGCATCCTGGGATGGGACAGTGTGTTATTAAATCCATGAGCATGGAATACTGCATCCTGGGATGGGACAGTATGCTATGGATATTTAGTCACTTAACGTGATGCCAAAGTGGTGGCAATTTGAGTTTGATCAACTCTTAGAATGACGAAGGGATCTCATGAGATTGGGTTAGAGCCTGAATATTGAAGTGTCATGCATTTTTTTTAAATAACGATGATTGTTCGGGTATGAAACCCATTGATATAGTACTTGTTTACTTCTGAGAATTTTATGATATATCGGGTTTCTTCGGTTTCTGTTGTTGTACCTTGGTACTCTAGTACAGATGGTGCAAAGGAGTTTTTCATAAGTCACTCGGAGACTTAGATCTAGATGTTTGAAGAAGCTTTTCATCATGGGATGACCACGAGGGTCTTTCCAATAAATGTCTTGTAGAGCGACCAGCTTAGGAGTCTTGGTTGGGTTGTATATTTGAAAAGGGCAGTAAATGTGGTGTTATACATTAGTCTTTGGTTTAATTTTCTCTTTTTGAAAATTGAAACATTTTGAGAGAAGTTGTATGTCGTGGTGACTTTGTTATGGATGTGATTTTACTGTTTAGATGTATGTATCTTTGTTTTTCGGAGTTATCCGTAGAAGAAAATTTTTATACCCCAGTTTTCTAACTTAAAAGAAAACAACTTCCCGAAAACAACCAGCAAATTACTTTTAAATTTATTTCCGCATGTGTTTATGTTGGAATCTACCGTCCAAATATTATCCACCGTCCAAAGGTTCATGGACTGTCATTAATGATGGTATCCACCGTCCAAAGGTTCATGGACTGTGTTGGTATCCACCGTCCAAAGGTTCATTAATAGTTTAGGAAATAGTCATTGTAATTAGGAAATAGCCATTGTAATTGTCAGTTGTATTTAATTCTCCTAGTGTATAAATACAATACATCTATGCTGTGTGAAATCAACACAAGCAATTCAAAAAATACTTGTTTTGTTCCTCCTTTCAATTTGGTATCAGAGCTCCCGACCTTGGGAGTCTCTGCCTTTGCTTTTCCGCTGCCTCGGTCTTCATTGCTGAGTGACCTTAGGTGCCTTGCCTTCATTGCAGGACCTGTTTGTCTTGTGCCTTCATTACATGTTCAACACCTTCATTGTGCTTTATATTTCTTAGTTACAGTACCCAAAGTCATCTTCACCACAAACCCTCTTCTTTGTTGCTGCCTTCATTGCAGCTTGTGTTTTTTACACCTTCATCGCACTCTTGGTTGTTATCACGCCTAACCATCATGTCTAACACTGAGATTACCAACATCTCAGCTATCACCCATTACTCTAGTAAGCAGTCTTGCACTTCTTCAAATGGTGTAAATGGTAAGAATCTATGTTCTTTATTTTCTCATGCTTCTAGTACTGTCCCCGAGGATTTTTGGATTATTGATTCTGGTGCCATCGATCACATGGCCTTTTGTTCTTCTCATTTTTCATCCTATCAAATCCCCATCGATAGTCATCACATAACTGTAGCTGATGGCTCTCATACATCAGTTGCAGGATTTGGTAACGTTAAAATTAGTCCTTTTCTAATTTTGCAAAATGCGCTTCATGTTCCTAAACTGTCATCTAACCTTCTTTCTATACATAAACTTACCAAAGACCTTAATTGCGCTGTAACATTTTTCCCTTCTCATTGTGTATTCCAGGACAATACTACGGGGAAGACTATTGGAGTTGCCAAGGAACAGGGAGGGTTGTACTACCTTGAGATGGAAACTGCAGGTGAATCTGGTGTGAAGTTGCAACATTCCTGTCATCAATCCAAGTCTTGTTCCTCCCAAAATTGGCTCCAACATAATCGTCTTGGGCATCCCCCATTCACTCTACTTAAGTCCATGTTTCCTTCTTTGTTTTTGAATGAATCGGTTTAGTCCTTTCAATGTGATGTTTGTGAATTTTCCAAACATCATCGGGTAAGTTTTCCTTCAAGTGCTAAGAAAAGTGATGAACCTTTTTCTCTTATTCATACTGATGTTTGGGGTCCAGCTTCTGTTCCTAATATTTCTGGTGCAAAATGGTTTGTGTCATTTATTGATGATTGCACTCGTGTTACTTGGATTTTTCTAATGAAAAATAAATCAGATGTGTACCATTTGTTTATCCAGTTTTATCATATGATTAAAACTCAATTTGATAAAACAATTAAACGTCTGAGGTCTGATAATGGTAGAGAGTATGTGAACCAAAATTTCTCCACCTTTCTTAAACAACATGGCATTGTTCATGAACTTACATGTGTTGATATCCCCCAACAAAACGGGGTTGCTGAAAGGAAAAATAGACACTTGCTTGAAATTACTAGAGCTTTATTGTTTCAGGTATGTCCATTTCCAAATTCATATTGGGGGGAAGCTGTTTTAACTGCTGCTTATCTAATAAATAGAATACCCTCTAGAATCCTTGGTGGTTTGAGTCCTGTTCATGTCATGAAAACATTTTTTCCATCTGTTCCTATTATGCAAAGTCTTGAATCTCGTGTTTTTGGTTGTGTTGCTTTTGTTCATGTCCATCATCAGCATCGGGGCAAACTTGACCCTCGTGCTATTAAATGTTTGTTCATTGGTTATGCCCCTGACAAGAAAGGATACAAATGTTATCACCCTTCCTCTCGTCGAGTGTATGTCTCCATGGATGTCACCTTCCAAGAAAATCAATCATTCTTTAGTTCCTCTCAGCTTCAGGGGGAGAATAATACTTCTGATTTGGAAGCTGAGATTTTTTCAGAAGGCAGCATTCCCTTGCTCCAATCTTATGATATGCTCTCAGATACACAGGAATTAGCTCCTCAGACTAGAGCAAGCTCGCCAAAACTGGTCTATCAAAGGAAGAAACACCCCTCCCTGGTCCAGCCGCAACCCCAAATATCTGAACCCATGGTAAGTATTGAAAACACTAGTCCCATTCATGTTGAATCTATTCCTTTCATTCATTTTGAACCTATTCCTTTGGATAATTGTGATCCTAACATTGATGATGACTTACCTATTGCTTTAAGAAAAGGAAAAAGATCTTGTGCTAAGTACCCTATTTCCAAATTTGTTTCCACCACAAACCTTTCTTTGTAGCACCAAAGCTTTATTGCAGCCATTGACTCTATCAGAATCCCTAGAACAGTACAAGAAGCATTGAAAGACAAGAACTGGGTTCAAGCCATGAATGAGGAGATGCAAGATCTAGAAAGAAATGGAACATGGGAAATTGTTGAGAAACCAAAGGAAAAGAAACCAGTGGGGAGTAGATGGATCTACACTGTAAAGTACCGGTCAGATGGTACCCTAGACAGGTATAAAGCAAGACTAGTGGCAAAGGGATACACTCAGACCTATGGCATTGATTATGAGGAGACATTTGCTCCAATGGCAAAGATGAACACTGTTCGTATTTTACTCTCTCTTGCTGCCCACTCTGGATGGGAACTACACCAGTTTGATGTCAAAAATGCTTTCTTGCATGGAGACTTAGAGGAGGAGGTGTACATGGAGATTCCCCCAGGGTTTGGTCCCATAAGTGGAACAAACAAAGTTTGCAGATTGAGGAAGGCTTTATATGGGCTAAAACAGTCTCCCCGAGCATGGTTTGGAAGATTTACAAAAGCTATGGTGTTACTCGGTTACAAGCAAAGCCAAGGAGATCATACACTTTTCTTCAAACATTCACAAGGAGGAAACTGACTGTACTTCTTGTTTATGTTGATGATATAATTATTACAGGAGATGACCTAGTTGAGAGACAACTGCTTAAGGAAAAATTATTTGCAGAATTTGAGATGAAGGACCTTGGGAAACTGAAGTATTTCTTGGGGATTGAAGTGGCCTACTCTAACCAAGGCATTTTCATCTCTCAAAGGAAGTATGTGCTTGATCTTTTGAAGGAAACAGGGAAACTTGGATGTAAACCTACAGGTGTTCCCATTGAACAAAATCACAGGATGAGCACTGAAGAGGAGAGTGCCAAGGTTGACAAAGTCCAATACCAGAGACTTGTGGGGAAGTTGATTTACTTGGCACACACTAGACCAGATCTAGCATATGCAGTCAGTGTTGTGAGTCAGTTCATGCATGATCTGAGGGAGAGACACTTACAGTGTAGAGAACGTATATCTGCAGTATCTCAAAGCTACTCCCAGGAAGAGGACTCTTGTTCAAAAAAGGTGGAAACTTGACTATGGAGGCTTATACAGATCATGCAGACTATGCGGGTTCGATGTAAGTGATAGAAGATCCGCATCAGGCTATTGCATGTTCCTATGTGGGAACCTTGTTACTTGGAGAAGTAAGAAACAAAATGTAGTGGCTCGATCAAGCGCAGAGGCAGAATTTAGAGCTATGGCACAAGGAATCTGTGAACTGTTGTGGATGAAAATTGTGCTTGATGACTTGAAAATAAAGTGTGAAGGTCCTATGAAATTGTTTTGTGATAATAAATCGGCCATCAGTATTGCTCATAATCATGTTCAGCATGACAGGACAAAACACATTGAGATAGATTGACACTTCATCAAAGAAAAGTTGGATAGTGGAATGATAACAACAACCTACATTCCCTCTGGGCAGCAGCTTGCAGATGTGTTAACAAAAGGTTTGCCAACGGATCGATTCAATCAACTTACTTACAAGCTGGGAATGATTGATATCCATTCCCCAGCTTGAGGGGGGGTGTTGGAATCTACCGTCCAAATATTATCCACCGTCCAAAGGTTCATGGACTGTCATTAATGATGGTATCCACCGTCCAAAGGTTCATGGACTGTGTTGGTATCCACCGTCCAAAGGTTCATTAATAGTTTAGGAAATAGTCATTGTAATTAGGAAATAGCCATTGTAATTATCAGTTGTATTTAATTCTCCTAGTGTATAAATACAATACATCTATGCTGTGTGAAATCAACACAAGCAATTCAAAAAATACTTGTTTTGTTCCTCCTTTCAATTGTTTACAATCCACTGCCCGGGGGGGGGGGGGGGTGTTACACACATTCCTAATGGAGGATTTTAATCCAAACATCTCGACTATTTACAATACCCTTTTAATGTTGGGATCCATTTATTTATAACAGCTTGGGCTTGATTATTGGATTATACATTAATTATCAAGATTATTATATGAAATCATATAACTTTTGGTACAATTAATAAACTTAATTTTGGATTTTCATATATGATTTAATAATGTAGATTTACTCCTCCAACCTCTCACAACAATTCGGTACTCCTATTAAATACTCCTTTATATATATACCTAATGTAAACGAATAAATTTAACAATTAGTGCACTAGCAAGTAAAGCCTTTCCTTTTTCAGCTAGCAATGGCAACCACAACCCACTTTATCATTTTGATGCATGTTTACGCTATTGTTTTAGTTACAAGCAAAATTAATGCCTTGACATTCCTCGAGTTTTCATCCAATCTAGTCTATGTGGATCCAGGCAACAACAACTATATCATAACATCTGGCAAGGGAAATCATATGCCTTATGGCAGGGATTTCCTTGATCATGTGCCCAATGGTAGATTCTCTAATGGAAAATTGATTCCTGACATCATTGCGTATGTGTTGAACATCGAAGACAATGTTTCTCCTTATCTGGACCCAAACATATCAAATGAACAACTTCTAACAGGTGTTAGCTTTGCATATGGTAGATCAGGCTATGATGATATAAATGTAGCTACAATAGACGGCGGTGCCATAACAATGCCCAAGCAAATTGAATTCTTAAAAACTTATATAGAAAAACTCAAGGGAATTGTAGGGGAAGATAAAGCTAAACAGTTAATTGGATACACTCTAGTTATTATTAGTGCAGGAAGTAATGACCTCTTTTTCAATATTTATGACCTCCCTATAAGAAGGATGTTGTTCAACATGGATCAGTACCAAGATTATTTGCAGAATAGGTTTCAAATGTTCATCAAGGTAAACCAAAGTCTATTATTATTAATTTATTATAATTCAATTATTCATGTTTGTAAAGTAATTAATAAATATTTTGATTCCATAAGATAGTTAAAAGATTTTCATATGATTTTACTATTAAGTTATTTGATAAAAGTCAACTAAAATGATCTCCTTAAGAATCAAAGAGTTTGGAACAAATAAAAGGTGATGCAATTTTAATGAAATTGATGGCAATTCCATGCGTTTTACCTTTTTTTCAAACTAGTGTGTGTACCCGTGCCATGCACAGGGAACATGCTATTTTTAAGGATTTCATCAGAAAATATGTAATTGTTGATTTTATATTTTTAGTTTATTTTTTATTTTTAGAAATTATATACCAAAAATTGTTGATTTATAATGTTAATTATACATAAATATTTGAAAATGTTGTTATGTAAAATATAATTGATAAATATTCATATAAGTTTAATTATAAGGTTTTTTTTGTAATCTATTTGATTTAAAAACCTTCTCTCTTAAAACTGTGGATATATGCCTTGATAGGTATTTTGGTGTTGATGATGAGCAAAAGGGGAATTTCAAGTTCAAGGACCAACATGCAAAATCCAAAGCTAGAAGGATCAAATTGCAAAAAGCGTGGAAAGGACCAAACAAATAAATACGGGGGTTAAAAGGGAATTTTCCTATTTGTATTGTTTGTTTTAGAGAAAGTGTAAATGGGTGTGTGTCTCTCAAGGGTAAATTAAATCATACACACACACAAAAAAAAAAAATTGTTTTGAAAAGGTCTTCGAAACTAATTTTATCATAATTTTTTTAAAAAAAACCTTAAAAAGATTTTCAAAAACCATTTTACACGAAGGATAATCGATTATGCAGCTCCTATATGTGTTTAAATGAGTTTCCAAAATAAAGAGCTGTCAGGTTTTTGAAATTCAAAATTCAAACAGGGATAGTCGATTATGGTAATCGATTATTCAGCTCTTAATTACACGTAAGTGAGTCTTTAAATGATAGAGTTGTTGCCTGTTGAAAATTCAAATTTTAAACCTGATATAATCGATTACAGTAATCGATTATGTATACTTACAACACGTTTTAAACTCAGCTTTTAAATGGCTTAAATGTGCTTTAATGGAGATTTGATTCTGTCTTAGCCGTTGAGTTTAAATTTTGAATTATAATTGATTATGGCTTGGCAAAAAGTCGATTATTGTTTTTCAGATCAAAAGTCAGAGGTTTCATAATAGATTATGCTTAGTTGATTCAACCTGAGTTTTTTCACCGAGACCTTGTAATCGATTAATATAATTGATTATCACCTGATTGTTTCTTCATGCGCCTTTTGACTTTGGTTAAAATAATCGATTATGCTTTTCTAATAATCGATTATGGTTCGTGAAAAATGAGTTTTCAAGAGTTTTGACCTAATCTTCAAAGAGATATATATTGGTCTTTTGTAGAGAAAAACATACACAACACCTGAACTAAATTCTGTGAAATTTTTCTCTAAGCTTTCTATACTCTTGAACAAAACTCTATACCACTCTCATACTCTTACACTTGCATATCAATCTATTACTTGAGAGAGACATACACACCATATTGGTGATTGTTGTTGAGCTTCAATTTGTTTTATATCTGCACTTGTGAGTGCTTTCTGATTGTAATCCTTTTGGTAAACTTTTGTGAGTCGTTATCTCACATTTTTTAGATTCTATCACTGGGGGATCGTATTGTCCCTGGTCTGTGAAGGGTTTCATTGTAAAGGTTCTAGCTGTGTAACGCCCTAAACTGGGGCGTCACTTTGTTACCCGTTGTGGAAAATAAAATAATTAAATTGATGGTTGCTTCTGGTAAATGACATTTTCTTAATAAGTGAGTATTCTCAAAATGGTGATATTTTTTTAAAAAAAAACAAGGGTAAGTGATGAACACTCAACATGAAATGTAAACATCATATATATATATATATATATGTATATACATATATATATGTATATACATATATATATATATATGTATGTATATATATATATAATCTATCCTACTGGGATTCAAAGTTTAGTACATAAACTAGGGCCTGATCAGGATGGTCATTAGTAACAGAGTTACAGAACATAAAGTTAACAGCTGTAGACTAAGTAAAGCAAAATAGGGGAGGGTCCGGAACCACATATCAAAAGGGTGGCTCTAAGAAGCCAAATACAGTCGGACCGAGACAGACCAACCACAAAATATACACCCTTAAGCTGCCCATTACTAATGACTAAAGGAAGACTCGCCACGAACACTTCCACAAGAAGAGACCCCGGGTGATGAGTCCACGGCGTCTCCGCCCTCATCAGGAGATTCGGAATCATAAAAATATGGATCGTCATCAAGCACGCACTCCGACACCTCATCAAGATCATCGTCGTGATCCAAGACGTGGTACACGGGCTCATCCTCCAGGTACTCCTCGGGGTCCTCCTCAATCGGTGAAGCCGGCTCAACTCCATGTAATGGTACCCCTAGAGGCGTGTGCTCATGTAGCTGTCCATTCATCTGTAGCACGTGTAAGTAGTACCAAGGTGGTGGGAACGCAATCCTCCTCGTCTCAACTGTCTGAACTCTGCGACATGGTTCGCCCTCGGCATTCTTCTCCAGTGTGGTTATCAGTCCATGATAGGTAGCTGATGTAGATCCGAGGTGAATCTGCCACGCCCCTGCATTCCCCGCATCATCGAAGATCTCAGTCTTCCATTCAGGCGGTACCAATGGGATGTTCGGATCCATCTAAATTCATAGATATACAGCGAGGCCGAAAAGCAAAGAGAAATAACAAGAAGATATGTAAGAGTGAGATACCAATATATGGATAGATTACAATAACCATATTCATGATACATGCATCACATCAACATTTTAACATTTGCCAAATATTAATAGACAAAGCAACAAGTATCATATCAATGGGTGTCATACCCGTACAATCAGCTTTTATAAAGATTATGCATGACACTTCAATATTTCGGCTCTATAAGCTTAATCTCATGAGATCCCTTCAACTTTCTAAGAGTTGATCAAACTCAAAGCCCCCACTTGGGCATCACCGTCGTGACTAAAGTCCCTGTTTGGACATCACCATCGTTCCTAAATGCATGAAGAAAAACATTCGTTCAAGATGTTTTCTTTGTGTTCAGTCTCATTCATTGTCGAAGCTCAAAGCTAACGACCATTCATAATTTTCATCACTTGAAATTACTCAACATCAACACAGGACACGCAGTCCGAGTGCTCAATCACAACACCTTAGACCAATGCACCAGTCAAGACTTGTGGTCATAGAAAACAATATTCACCTTTAATAACGTTTATCACAACGTAATTAAGACACACACGATCCACAACAACGAGAATAGGACACACAGTCCACAGCAACATAATTAGGACACACAGTCCACAACAAAGTAATTAGGACACACAGTCCACAACAACGTGACACGGATCAAAGATCTACATGTAAACTACAGAACACTAGTATTCCAACGTCTCGTATACTAGATTCGATTTCACCTGTTCTTACTTTTCGTTCAGTGAAAATAAAATACCAAAATAAAACCTCGGTAACCCATCCAAGTTACCGAAATATTTTCGAAAGCATTTCTTTACAGGAAATCTTTTCATTGGAAAATAATTTGTAAACTATTATAAGAAATCCATTTTCTCTTGAAATCCATTTCTTAAAATCATCTCTATTTAAGGTCAAATATTTTCCAAAGGCTTTTCCTTCCGTAAAAACACATATTTTCTAAATGATTTTCTCTTGTACAAAAACTTAGTTTATAAGAAAATAATTTCCTTTAACTTGAAATTATTTAACACAAGTTCCAAAGTTTGATCCTTCCGGAATACATACAAGTAAGATCACTTACTTTCCAAAACACATACTTTTCTAAAGAACATTTTAAAATGAGTACCATTACTTTCAAAGTTCTCTTTAAAGCTTATTTAGGCTTTTAATCATATGATTAGTTGAGCACCGACTAACGTCAAGCTTTTCAGACATCAATCAATATCATCATAATCTCAATCAACAATATAACAGTTAATGACAGTTCATAACATATATGATTCACAACACTTTAAATCAAGTAAGGATTAACTTCAAACAGTTATCATAACAGTTCAAGTATACAAATCATTCAAACTTTGAATCTAATAACAATATTCAAATAAATCGAGCAAACCACATACACACATGCACATAGCTATTGAATATCTCTCAGGCTGTCCCCTCTTACCTTTTGTGAAGGTAAAGGTACGTGACGCTTGAGGAAGTGTACTACGAATGTCCTCGTCTACTCCACGACGAAAGTCTAGGTTTATGAACACAAAACCACAAGTTAAAAGTTAATCAAGAACACTAAACCAAGAAGGTATGGGTTCAGCCATGCATAAAATAGGGTTAAAGGTTTTCAAAAGAGAATACAACTCATGGATTAATGATACTTAAGTGTTAGGAGTTCATAACCAAGGTTCACTTTACAAAGGTAGAACAAAATCCCACTAAATCCATGCTTAGGGTTTCTGCCTCTTTAGTATAAGTAGGCTAGAAATTTCCAACCCCTCTAAGCTCTTAGATTTAGCTTTAAAAGATACTAAGAAGTCTAAATTCATGATTATATTGGAAAATGAAAACAAAACATCCTAGGTTCACAACCATCATAGGATAAATAGGCTTGAAATCTTTAAACTTTCCAATATCTTTAGACTTAGCATCCAAATGTATTAAGGATCTCAAGTCCATGATCATATTGGAAAATGAAAACAAAACATCCTAGGTTCACAACCATCATAGGATAAATAGGCTAGAAATCTTTAAACTTTTCAATCTGGTAGACTTAGCATCCAAATGTATTAAGGGTCTCAAGTCCATGATCATATTAGAAAATGAAAACAAAACATCCTAGGTCCACAACCTACTAGGTTCGGCTATCATGGGATCAACAAGCTAGGAATTTTCAAACTTTCCAAGACTTTAGATCTAAGATCAAGAAGTATCTAGAAGCTCAAATACAAGATCATCTTTCAAAAAGTTGAAACAAAACTTCCTAGGCCACTAATACATAGTTTCGGTCATCCTTGGAAAAATAGGTTAGAGATGTTTGTTTGACACAATCTCTTAGAATATGAAAGTAGAGATTAATAGAAGTCCATAGAAATTGGTTTCAACTCAAATGGAGTTTTCTAACATTTTCTAGAGATTTTAGAAGTTAAAAGAGCTTTAAGAACATTTTAAGAAGACATAAAGTAAACTCATGAAATAAGTGTAAAACTTGAAACAGAAGAGTATGAGAGTGTTACCCTTGAAACTAGAAATAGAAAGTATGAAGAACTTGAAGCTTGAAACTAAGTAAAAATGAAAACTTTAAGTGTTGGAAGTTTTGAAGTAAGAATGGAGAAGAAGAAAAATGGAAGAGATGAAATGAAGTGGGTATTTTATAGAAGGGGAGGTGAGAGTGGCATGAAAGAGAGAAGGAGAAGCAAGTTTTGATGGCCAAGTTTTGGCTTATGCCTTGTTTGATTGAAGAAGAGAGAGAAAAATGAGTTTTCAGCATATAATATGTTATAATTCAAAAAGTGTCATCATGACAACTTTTTAGGATGTGACTTAGGCCATCCCCCTAGTAAGTCACCTCACTCTCACATGTCACCTCATCACTTTTGTGCTCCTTACTCTGCTCCATTGCGTATCCAGTTCAAGTTTCCGATCGTATTTCGCCCGGAATAAATATTATATTTTATTTCCAAACTCAAATTTTCAAAAATTTCCAATATCATACAAAACATCACAAAAACACTAACCGTTTCGTTCACAGTTCAAAATTAGATTTTCTGCCCAGTAAACTTGTACCGACAGTGAAAATGCAGACCGACTTTCGTCTGAATTTTCAACCAAAAATTTAACGTGACTTCCTATGGTAAAAGAACATAAGAAAATGATTTTAATTTATTTAAAATCACTCTCTGGATTTTATCAAAAATTAATACATATACACATGTATTTACTACTACAGAAAGACACAGAAATCGGGGCATTCCAAGCTGCGCCTGTTTTAAAAGGCAGGGATTGATAGAAAATCCTTGGTGGTATTGCCTTGGGGACTGGACGTAGGCCACGTGGGTAGTCTGTGGCCGAACCAGGATACATCGTCGTGTCAATTTTCTTACCTTTTACTTTTCGCTTTGTTTTTCGCAGATCGTTTTTACTTGTACGTGCTTTCATTAATTGATTTCAACAAGCACTTTTAATAACAGAAAGGTTTCAACTTTATCAACTTTTCAAAAATCACAATTCAGTCCCCCCTCTTGTGTTTGGAGTCACTTGTCAACAAAAACCTATTTGATTTTTTTACTCTTTTCCCCTTCAAGTTAATAATTTTTAGAAAGTATATATATCTATCATATTTTTTCTTATCTCTTCAAAATGTATTTGATTTATTTCTCCTCTTTTCCTCATGCAAGTTAACAATTTTTAGCCACTAAAAAAAATTAACAATTTTTAGAAAATATATTTATATATCATTATTTTTCTTCTTCTCGTTTGAAAACTTGTTTATTTTATTTTCTCTTTGTCCTCTGCAAGTTAACCATCATATTTATATATCATATTTTTTCTTTTCACTTGAAAATCTATGAGATTTATCTCCCCTCTTTTCCCGTGCAAGTTTACCATCTTTAGAAAATATGTTTATCTATTATTTTATTATTTTTCTTCTCTTTTGAAATTCTATTTGATTTAATTATCCTATTATCCCCATGCAAGTGAACTATGTTTACAAAATATATTTATATATAATATTATTATTGTTATGCTCTCTTTAAAATCTATTTGATTTATTGATCTTTTTTTCTTGTGCAAGTTAATCATTTTAAGAACATACATTTACCTATCATATTATTTTGTTTTCTTCTCTTTTCAAAATCTATTGGATTTATTTTTCATATTTTCTCGTGCAAGTTGACCATTTCTTGAAAATATATTTATCTATCAGAATGTTTTTCTTCTTCTATCTTAAAAATATATTTGATTTATTTCTCCTTTTTGTTCAGTGCAAATTAACCATTTTCATAAAATATATTTATATATCATATTATATTTTTTTCTCTCTTGAAAATCTATTTATTTATTTCTCATCTTTTCTCGTGCAAGTTAACCATTTTTAGAAAATATAATTATCTATCATATTATTTTTTTTCTTCTCTCTTAAAAGTTTATTTAATTTTGTTTCTCTTTTTCTTGTGCAAGTTAAGCATTTTTAGAAAATACATTTATCTTTTGTATTATTTGTTCTCTTTCCTCGTGCAAATTAACAATTTTTATAAAATATATTTATCTATCATAATATTGATTTTATTATCTCTTGAAAATTTATTTGATTTATTTCTACTCTTTTCCGTGCAAGTTAACCACTTTTATAAAATATATTTATTTATCATATTGTTTTTAATATTTGACATTTCTCTCAATACGTTGATAATATACTTATCTCAACATTCAATTTTATAGTAAATTTAATTTTTCAAAAAAAATATAAATTATTCCAAACCATTTATTATATCACTATCTTGTTAATGTATTTTTCTTAACATTTAATATTATATATATATATATATATATATATATATATATATATATTTATATATACATTTGTTTTTAAAACAACAACTGTTTTTTTAAGCTATATAAACAAAAGATATAGTATGCATTACAATAAGAAATAAACATTGACCATAAATTATTTTTTAAATTGACTTGCATAGCCACAGGTTCCCTAAACAATATAAAGAAAACTGATTTCTTATAAGTGATCTAAGGCATTCAATTTTATTGATTCAGTGTCATCACCGAAGCAATATTTTAGTTATATTCTCAATCAATTCCCAATTGTATTGAATTGATTCATCTTAACTATTTCATTCTAATTTTGTTTCTTCTATTGACACAATCAATTGGAGATATATTTAAAAAATGATTCATTAAATTTCTTAATTTCTCTATTCCAAATCAATTCCGAATTTGATTTGAATTAAATCATCTATTTCATTTTATTTTTCATTTCTTTTGTTCTATTTAGCAATCAATTGGTGATATATATTTTCAAACTGTGATAGAATCAATTGATTAATTCCTCTATTACCAATCAATTCCCAATTTGATTTGAATTGATTCATATTTTTTTATTTTACTAATTTATTAAATTACTCAACCCCGCTCTAAATCTTAAAAACTAATTCAATCAATTAATTAATTGCTATATTCCCAATCAATTCACAAGTTGATTTGAATTGATTCATCTTAATTATTTAATTTTATTTTCATTTCTTTTGTTCTATTGATGCAATCAATTGATGATATATTTAAAAGTGATGCATTAAATTTATCAATTGTTCTATTTCAAATCAATTCCTAATTTTATTTGAATTGATTCATCTATAATATTTTGATTTTTATTTTAATTGTGCTTTTTGTTTTAAAATTTGTTCAGTTTTTAAAATTTGAAATACTCTTCTCTAGCTATGACACTTGACAAATTGTCCTTTTTATGATAATGTACGTAAATGAAACATTAAGAAATAAAATATAGAGATAATGCTTGAGAATGTGCTTTAGAAATATATTATCTTAATTTAAAATTTGAAATTAATTAATAATTAAATTAATGATGATTTATATACGAATGGAAATATTTTCATTTATGACAGATATATCTTACCATTAATGCTTTGATTCTTTCATATTCTGTGAGTCAATCAATATTTACCATTAATGCATTGTTTTAATTTCAAATTTCAAAATTTATTGATTAATTTTTTTAATTTAAAAAATTCCGAGAATTAAATCATATTTCTCTTCAAATGAACCACATTGCTTCACATAAGCAAAAATATGTTTCAATCCTTATACAATTAATATAGATTTTCGAATTTTATCTATTACACATAGTGCTTTGAAAACATTTGCAGACAACATTAAATTTGAAATCCTAGAATAATTAATGATTAATATTGATTAAAATTTTAGAAACCATATATTTCTATTAAGTACAATGCATCGCTTTGATTTCAAATTTAATGGTGCTTTTTAAATATTTGAATATTTATCCAATCAATGATGATTTTAAAAATTAGGATATTAAGCCTTCAATGCCTATAATGGTTTATTTCCACATTTTAAGTGATGCAGTTAAATCTTGATAAAAATCTGTTTTCATGCAAAATTTATGTATCAAGTCAGCTTCATGATAGGTTGATTCATAAAGTATTGTTTGAAGTTTCACATAAATGGTAAATCAGTATCACACATCGATATAATATTTAAATTTTTAATATAATTATATTTATAAATTAAACCCTTGGTAGTGATGTTATAAGAGTATGTTTTCCGTGATAAACTAAAGGTATTTTAGTAATATTATTAATTTTGAAATTTGTATTATTATTTTAATATACATATCTTCCAATTAATTGACAAATTTCATAATAAAATCACATTTTTGTGAAAAAATTAATGATTAATATACCTATCTTCCAATTAACGATTGATATTAATTTGTTGAAAAATCAATATTGTAAGTTAAAGTTTAATGTTGCACTTTTTTGTTTAAAAAAAATTATTTAACTAACTACTTACCAAATATTAAATATTTTAAATTTTAAAATGAATTATTTTAATCACGGTTGAAATGTAAAACTTACAATTTTCCACATTAATAATATGCATATTTTTCAATTAATTGACAACAATTACAATTCAATCAATTTTTTGGAAAAAATTATTGATAATAATATATCAAAAAATCAATATTGTAAGCTAATTTAAAATATATTGTTGGCTATTTTTATTTTTGATGAATGGAGGTCATTTGACTTTGGACTATATATTTATTAAGATGGCGAAATTATATAATTCATTAAAAAAATATCTTCTATAAAAATAATAATTATATAGCATCTTGTTATATATAGTTTTTTATTTTTTGGTTAGGTGAAAAATAAACAACATGACACAACTAATATATGGAAAATTTTACATAGTAGACGATGGAGATCAAAAGACCCTTACCTTTTGAAGATCTGGGATGGTGCTTTGGAAAAATCAAAAAGAGCAAAAATTAGGAGGTTCCAATTTTCAGAACATTGCAATGATAATAATAAAAAAAGGGATATAATCGAATAAGCAAGGAGTAGAGATGGTTTTAGATGGAAATGAAAAAGAGAAGGGAGCCTTACCTTTTTTTTTGTTCTCTGATTGGTGGTAGGTGGTGGCCTTCGGTGGAGAGAGAGATGCAGAGAGGTAGAGAGTGACAATGGTGTTCGGTGGAGAAGGATAGGAGGAAGTAAAAAGCAAGAAGGAGAAGCGAAAAGGAAAATAGTTTAAAATATAAAGAGGGAATGCATATAAAGTGGTTTAAAATTGGACAATAATTATTCCACCAATTTTTAGGTGAATTTTAATATTTGATTTAGTCATCGTCAACAATTAAGGTGCACACATCTGAAAAGACATGGAAGATGAGAACACATGAATTAAAGCAAAAAAAAAAAAAGATGAAGAAGAAGGAGAAGGGGGGAAAATGTACCTACATGGACAAAGGTGTTTAGTGCCATCATTCAACTCCATCCATGACAACCTTGACCTCGTCTCCATGATCCCTAAAATAAATAACGACAAAGTAAATTAAAGCTTGCAATACCCATAGCTAGAGAGAAAATAGATAGACAGTGAAACAATAACAAATAAAAATATCAATATTGGATATTTATCTCCAAAAATCAGAATCATCGTATGCAGTGAATGATTTTGAAATTAATTAATTCAGATTTTTTTTATTAATGCTATTTCAAGACAACGAATTCAAATTGGAATTTGAATTTGTTTTCATTATCGTAATGCCCCTTTATAAAGCCAATTACGTTGTATAAATTCAAATTTGAATTTCCATGTCAAATTTGAAATTCAAAATATTTGAAATTCAATAGAGCACATTTTTCTTGTAACACCCCCCTTGGGTATTACTATACTAACACGTGCGGAAATAAATTAAAAATAATTTCGCTGGGTGCTTTCGAAAAAATTTGATTTATTTGGAGTCAGAAAATCTGGGTGTAAAACAATTTCCTTTGAATAGGGTAGTACGTAACGTACTTATCTCAATAGTAAAAATAAAACATATTATTCACAACAGAATTTTAAACCATGTAAAGGTTTTCAAAATACCTACACAAACTTTCTTAGATCATACTACCCCAAAGAAACCCTAAGGTGGTCGCTCTAAAAGACACTCATTGATAAGACCTCGTGATCCTCCCTATGATCACACATCTTTTTCCGCAATCCAAACTTAAGTCTCCAACTGACTTAAGGAACTCTTCGCAATATTCTGCATTCGTGTACCAAGGTACGATAGCAAAAGAGAAGAACCTGTATATGCAAGGGTGAGTTCTAATATATGGATTTTAAAACGACAACCACATGTACGACTCTCAATTACCACTTAATCATAAAAATTAAAGACAACAATATATTTAAATATATCTCAAAGGGTTTCATACCCGTCAGTCGTAACCGCTTTAAAAACCATGACACTTCAATATTCATCAACTAACTTTGAGACCTAATCTCCGGAGCTCCAACCAACCAATAGATGAGCTTATCAGGCTCTCATTGCCGAATAAGGCAGAATATAAACATTGCCAGATATGGCAAGTTTCAAATAATTTGGCCTGTCAAGGTTCCGAGTTCCGACTATTTTAGTAAATAACTCGGTAGGATACGAGCTCCAACCATCATCGTAAGTAGTTCACAAGAACATCCAACGATAGTCGTAATTAACTTGGCCTATAAAATATGAGTAATATCTGAGCTCCCGAAATAGTCGTAATTAGCCCGGCCTTTCCTAGACCCCTATTCATTTCACCCAAAGGTGAAATGTACCTCATAACATGGATACCTACCAAGGTACCACGCATAAAACCTTTAGGCATATTTGCCACAGAAAAATGCAAAATGCATGTAAAACGTTTTGTTCTCGCAGTTTTTCTTTGTGTTCATTCTTTATATGTCGGAACTAAAAAGTTTCGCGACAACCCATTGTCTTAAACTGCTAAGTTTAATATCTCAATTAAACCATAACTGACCTTAAGTCAAAAGTGTACAAATCACGAAATCTGGACCGATACACCGGTCTTAGACATGTAGATTTTAGTGCACAAAATCAATACACTGATTATAGGACCTCTAGTCCATTATTCCACTTTCTTTAGCCCCGGGCCATATCTTTAGGAACACTAGGTCCGACGTCTCGGCGGCTAGGTTCATTTACAACTTTAAACTATGATTATTCTGTGAAAACAGAAGTAAAACCAAACCTTTCTTAATCTGACTGAAATAATCCACTGTTTACCTAAAATCCTTTTACATTGAAAATTCACTGTTTTATTTAAAACTCACTAATTTAAACTCAAAAATCTTATTTAAGACTAATCCTCAGTAATAATAAATTTTATCTCTTTTTAAGACTACTAAAAACATATTGACGGAATTGTCCGCCGTTTTCCGTTTTTAAAACGCAAATAGGCAAAAACGTCACTCCTTACTGTTAATTAATTTTTCTGACACTGTAATAAAGTTATTTTTGAAACATTTCTTCATAAAATAATATTTTCTATTATTTAGAAATTCCTTGGGTGAAAATTAGCAGTGTTAAAATATTCTCACGGTTACGTCCTCCCCGTAACTCTTAATACGCTCTTTCGCCGTTAAATCATTAAAATAATATTATTTCTCATAAATTCCCATTTTCATCAAATAATTAATTAAGTAATATCATATTACTATTTCCACCTAAATTAATTTCATCATTTCATAAAAAGCTTTTAAATGCTTTTAACCGCATATTTAATCAAGCTCTAACCACTGTCAGGCTTTCAAACTCACAATCCACATCAACAAGTATTTCATATCAATAATATGACACTTAGAAATTTAAAACATATCACCAAATATAACAAATAATTAAATGCAGTTAAATCAAATAATTAACAGCAGATAATCAATAAGCAAATAATTCTAACTACAAAATAAATACATACACACCATAATTAAGACACACAATAATAATTACACATGGTTATCGGAAAAATCCCTCAGGTACTCCCCTTACCTCTTGAAGATTTTTCTCTTGTCGAATTGAAATTCCGTCAAACGTCTGGTTTCCGCAAAACACGTACATGACTCACACAACAATTTACCCTTCATTAAAACACAAAAATTAATCATCAATCAAACACTAAATACACCTATGCTCCTATATGCTAGGTTCGGCCATGTGGGAATTAATTAGCTAAAAATTTCTAAAAATCCTAAGCTCTTGGATTAGTGATCCTTGATCACTTAAAACCCTAAGTCAAATATTAGAATACAAAGATTGAAATAAAGTACTTCAATCTTCCAAAAACCCTAATTCGGTCATGACACTAAATTTGAGTTAGAGATTTCAAAATTTCACATACTCTTAGATCCATGACCTTAGAGTAGTGTTAAGTTAAGACAAGTTATCATAACTTGAAAAATGAAACAAAATCTTTCAACTCCTCAAGAAAATAATTTCGGCCATGAGTAAAATAATGGCTTAGAGATTTGATTTTGATTCAATAATCATGGACTCAACATATATATGAATTATAAGATTGAATCAAGCAAGACTAGTTAACAAAATGAACAAAGTCCTCCCCCACTAGAAACTAGGGTTCGGTCTTGACCAAATAAAAGGGAAAGAAATTTTTGTTTGATGTATCCTATTGGATCTTAAATATAGAGAGGATACTAAGATCATAGAAATTGGTTTCACTTTAAAAGGATTTTTCTATGATTTTCTATGAATTTTCAAAGTTTCTAGATCTAGGAATTGAAAAATATGATCAAGACTTCAAATCACAAAAATCAATGAAGAACATGATGATGATTGAGTGAGAGAATCATTTTATACCTCTTGGAAATGAAAAATGGGCAAGGAATCACCTACTTCCTTCACAAAATCAAGCTATGTTACTTAGAGCTTTAATGGCAAAAATGGCAAAGCTTGATGGAGAAGATGAAGATGGCCTTTTATAGAAGTGAAAATGGGCATCTTGGCTGCCTAGGGTCGTGGACTTTGAGGGGTAAAAGGGTCCAACACACAAAAATTCAAGGACAAAGTAGTAATCTCACAAAATGGCATTTTTGTGGTATTATGACAACATAAGGACAAAATGGTCATTTCCCAAAAAGCAATTATGACCAACATGTGGTGAGAATAAGTGAGGATGTGGCTGATTTGTGTCCACAAATTGTGGTGCAAACTTGTCATTTCGTTGAAAGTTCAAGGGTAAAATCGACCAAGGGCAAAACGGTCTTTACACTAGTTTAAAGAAATATCTAGATATTTTGTAAAAAGTAATCATGACATGGGTGACTCATCCATGTGACTCACCATCCTAGGTGGCAAGAGGTGTCAGCATCCGACGTTGGGTTTTGTCTCTGTACGTCCGTTCTCGACCCCGTCGATTACGCGATTTAGGGTTTTACGCCCAAATCGAGTAAAATCACTTATTTATTTTGAAAATTTTCAAAATAACCTTTATTGTTGGAAATGAGATATAAAATATATTCATTTCGTTCTCGTGTCAAAATTAGGTTTTCTGATCAGTAAAATCTTACTGTCAGCATAAACGCAGACCGGGTTCCATCTGAATTTTCATCAAAAAATTTCACCATATACTTATAAAAATAAGTATGATATGAATATGACTTTGGTTTTCCCAAAATCATTTTCTAAGTTTATGATAAAAATATAAACGTTTATTTATATTTATACCGATCTTAGAAAGTCGAAAAATTGGGGTGTTACAATACTACCCCACTAAAAAGAATTTCGTCCTTGAAATTCGGGACTCAAAACTAGACATGATTTCCTCAATCCCAAGGTCTTACTTTCACAAGAAGGTAAGTAATCACAGAAGAACTTTATTAATCCGAAAAGAACACAGGAATGTCCAATATGCAAAAAGATTCTTTAATAGGTTTGTGGGTGTAAAACTGCATAGCTAATACATATTTACAACCAGGACTCTAATAAAGTTCCTTCTTTAACAAGAACACCTAGTGGATTAGAACTCACAAAACGACTAGTTCCCACTCTGAAGAGAATTTATTATTTGAACAAGGAATTTATCAAACAACGATTTAGAAATAACAACAGTCCGATTAAAATTCAGACTGAATCACTCTTACCAAAAGTAAAAGTGACTAAACTAAGTTTCATCAAGAAAATTCTTTCATCACAAAAGTATCTATCCCGAACAATAATAGGATAGTTCACAAAATAAAATTCCATGAAATTGATTCAACAATTGTAGTTTGAAAACAATTCACAATTGTTGGGAAAGAAATGATCTGATCCCAAAAATATAGACTGATCACATCAATCAAAACAAAAAGGATCGGAATGAATTTCCTTCTAGAAACCTTCATTCTCATAAAGTCATGGATACTATATATTACTGATGTCAACTGAAAGACTAACAACATAAAAGACTTTGAAGAGTCAAATACTCAAGAATACTTACATATGATCCTATTTAGATCTTATTACAAACTTAACATGTACTAGTCATTAAAGCACGCATCATACATATATTATTCCTATGCGTAACTACATCTTGGTTCCTGATCCCGTTGTTGACGTGAATCTACACTATCTTTTATAAAACCCCCAAGTCGTGAAGCATCAATCTTGTTCTCGGTGTAAACCTTCCGCCCTTATTACCCGTTTCTCTTTTGCCACCTTTTTAGCAGCTCGCACTTTGTTTCTATCTGCTTCAGATTTCTTTACATTACAAACCCTTGCACTATGCCCGATATTTCCACATTGATAACATAGAATCCCTTCAAATGGACAAGCATCTTCCAAGTGGTCTTGCTTTCCACACTTTGAGCATTGACGAACGGAGTCTCGGTTCTTCTTCCCATCATATGGTTTGTTCTGATTTTGTTTCCCCTTCTAGTTCTGGTATTTGTTCTTGAATCTAGATGATCCTCTGGTGTTACTATAGTTGTCCTTCCCTTTCTTCATCAATTCCACCTTACGACATTTCTCAACCAACACTTGAAAATTGTGAATCTCTAGCGGTAATACAGATTTCTTGATACCATATCGTAAACCTCCTTCAAAATGTTCACACTTCCATCCCTCATTTGACTGAACTTGGAAGAAACGAAAATATTTGGCTAGTGATTCAAACTTCGCCGCGTATTCCCCAACAGATAGATCTCTTTGTTGTAAATGTAGAAATTCTCATTCCTTCTCAATCCTAGTACTTTCTGGGAAATACTGGTTCAGAAATGCATTTCGAAACACATCCCAAGTAATTTCCTGCTGACCAGCTTCCAGTTAAGTGCCCTTCCACCAATACTCTGCATCTCCTAAGAGCAAGAATGTAGCATATTGAACTTTTACTCCTCCAGGGCTATGGATAAGGTCGAAAATATTCTCCAACTCTTGTATCCATAAATCAAACTTCTCAAGATCAGAATCCCCACAAAATTGTGGTGGATCTTGACGTCCAAAAGCAGTTAGATCTTTGCCTTCCGCCGGCCTTCTTTGAGTACGGCGGCTATAGCGGTATGCATAGCAATAGCAGCCGCAATGTTAGCACCCATTTAATTGACGTACAATTGATTGTAAGGGGATAATTTTGTAACTGAAATATTACACCAAAGAGTCTACAAATATTGCATGTTATTGTCATCCAGTATAAGAAAAGACTTTCCAGCGAACCTAATTTTGTAAAACTGCTATATCTTAATTGTATATAAAGATTAAAATACCACTAATGTGGTATTAATAAATATAAATAGCTTTAATTTTGTAAATTGATAAATAACTATAAAAGTGTGGTAACTCTATAAGCATCAATTGTAACACTGTTTTCTAATCTTGCACCCATTCTTATTCTTCTTTTCTGGATAATAGACATTTTCTTCTTTTCTGGAAAACAAAAGGTAATAATGTGCTTGCACCCATAATACCTTCATACATTCTATGATTGATCCCATATGAAAAGTAAAACAAAGCCCCCACATATGGAGATAATTGAAGTTGATGCTATTATATTTTATTTATTTTTATCTATTCCAATTGTACTTTTATTATACAGGGCAATCTTACTAGAAATTATCCGAAAGAATTTGACTCCATATCAGAAAAAGAAATGCTATTCAAGGTTGACGGATGACACGGACTTGATTGAGGAATTTAAGAAGCAACCATCCATTAAAGTTATTTTATGAGTTAGTTATGAGTTAGTTTTCCAATTAGTGTTTATATAATATAATTCCCTCTAACTAAGAACATCATTCAAAAAATGTAGGATTGTGATGAAGATGACAATGCAAATTTAAGGACCACTAATTTTACAAAAGTGGATGACAATATGAAGGTGGTCATTTATGCAATATTAGTATTGAAACACGTGTTTGTAATAAATTTAGTGTTATTGATGTTACCAAATTATTTTGTGTAGCTTCGTACTAAGGAAGGAGACTCTACTGTTAATGACCATCTGTCTCAGCAAGAGACAATTGTTATGGTAAATTTTTTATACTAACTAAACACTATTTTGGAAATAAACGAATTTTGTATTGGAATCTACTCTTAATCAATTTTACCATGCCAATGTGCAAGAAGATGGTATGGGACAAACTCCTACCAGTAAAACAACTGGAAAGAGATGTGCTGTTAACATAGAGTGTTATAAAAAAGATGATGGATATGTAGGTCAGTCCTCAAGCATCAAGATTCGGAAACTTTTGGAGGTTAAAAAGGAGCCACTTGATTGAATAATATAGTTAAAATATGAAATTTGGAGTCTGATTTCATGAGGTTTTTAGTTTGTTTTTAATGATGGTTTTTTGGCAAAATTTATGTTGCCATTTGGACACATTTCAATTCAAAGAATGTTAAATTTCATAATTTCATAATTCATAATTCATAATTTCACATGGATAGTTATAAGTTGCCATTTCAAGGGTAACATTGTTGGGAATTTGCGTATAAAACAAAAGAAACGCAGCGGAAAAATTCCCATCGAAGGATCCTTGCGAATGGTCATGATTCATGATTCGAAAGTTTACTTCTTGAAGCGATGGCTGTTTGTTGAAATTCGTCTATCACGAACACCGCACGAGCGGTGTCTCTAGAGGTATCCACACGAGCGGATTCCGTGAGCGTCCAACGTCACGAACCGAAGCGTCTCTGTCTCACAGTGCTAGCTTCAAAACCGAGACTTTGTTGTTCACACTTACTCTCTTTTGTGCGGCTAGGTTATCAACCGTGTAGGCACAACAACTTAAGTTGTCTACTTATAGTAGCACCTCCTTAAGTGAGTTAGTGAACAATATTTGACCTAAGCCCATCTACTATGCGCTAGGCCCAATAGGAAAGTCCAACTTTCTTTTAATGCTTCTTTTAATACGCTCTTTTGTGTGTGACCCTATAGGTTCCCAATACGTTAGCAGTAATATTAAATCCCATTTAATATTACAAACAGTGAGCGGTATCTAGCAATACATCACTGCTACCTAAGTAGTGAGAAAGTCAGTGATTTGACGAAACCTTTCTGTGACAAATATTCATGTGCATTGTTATCCCTTTATCCATATATCTATATTGAACACAAGGCATAGAATGTGTCACCCTTGTATGGTTCAATATCATGTTCCCTGATACCCGAGTAGACTTAACAACAAATGAGGTCAATATCTCATATTGACTCATTTCAAAGATGGCCATGCATTTTCTGATCTCACTCTATCGGGGGCCCAGAGATATTACTCCTGTTATGTAGGAGGGACAAATTCCATCTAGGTCACTCACATCCCTCTGCATGGCTCGTGGTATGCCCAATGACCGTCTTTATAATCATCCTATTACAGATGACGTTTGACGATATTAAAGCACACACGACTCCTCATGTAGGGATCGTAGTGATTTCGGTCGAATGATTACATACACCATTGTCACTATGAGAACTACTTATGACACTCACATAACGCTCCATGTAGTGTTCTCATGGTGGGTCAATCCCAAGACATCATTACCTTAATGCGTACCTATGTGGCAACTCGATATCTCATATCTATGACCCGTGAGATGTGGTCATCGACCTGCACACATAATAGTCTCAATTGTATTATTATTGTCCTTATTAATAAAATACTTGACTACGGATATTTAAGAATAGGATTTCATTGTTCAATAGTGTCTCACGATCAAGTCATATACTTGATATTCTATTGAACTGAAATTTCTATTCTAAGGACTTTATTATGTTTAAACAAGTAACACAATAAACTGGAATGCCTCATATCATATATATATATATGAAATAGCAAGATACAAATGTAAGTCTAAAGAAATACATTGGCCTCTAGGGCTTACACCAACAATCTCCCACTAGCACTAGAGCCAATCAGGCATCAACCTAATGCCCATCGATCTAGTGTGACCTTCATGCTTCTGTTGAGCAAGAGGTTTCGTAAGTGGGTCGGCAACGTTATCAAGCGTTGGTACTGCTGATATCTTCACATCTCCTCTATCGATAATCTCTCGAATGAGATGGAAGCGCCTAAGTATATGTTTGGATCGCTGATGAGATCTAGGTTCCTTAGCTTGTGCAATGGCCCCATTGTTATCACAATAGAGATCAATGGGGTCCACAATACCAGGAACCGTACCAATCTCACAAGAATGAACTTCCTGATCCAAACAGCCTCCTTTGCTGCATTGGAGGCATCAATATACTCAGACTCTTTAGTAGAATCGGCAATTGTCTCCCGCTTCGAACTTTTCCAGCTCACCCGCCATTCGAGCAGAACACATAACCAGATTGCGATCCTGGAATCATCCTTATCGGTCTGGAAGCTAGCATCGGTGTAACCTATTACATCAAGCTCTTCCTCACCTCCATATACCAAGAACGAATCCTTAGTTCTTCTCAAGTACTTAAGGATGTCTCTTGACAAGCAGACAGATGACTTTCACGGGATCAGGATCGGTACCGCTCGTTATGCTTAAAGCATACGATACATCTGGTCGAGTACATAACATGGCATACATGATAGATCCAATTGCGGATGCATATGGAATCTTACTCATGCGATCCCTTTCTTCTTGAGTGGAAGGGGATTGTGCCTTTGATAGGCATATACCATGTGACATAGGCAAGAGTCCTTTCTTGGATTCATGCATGTTAAAGCGTCTCAACACTTTGTCTATGTATGTACTCTGACTTAGGCCAAGCAATTTCGGCGATCTATCCCTATAGATCCTGATTCCCAATACATAGGTAGCCTCACCCAAATCTTTCATAGAGAAGCAATTCCCTAACCATGTCTTTACATTTTGTAGTGTAGGGATGTCATTTCCAATGAGTAATATGTCATCTACATATAACACCAGAAAAACAACAATGCTCCCACTAACCTTCTTGTAGACACAAGGTTCATCTTCATTTTTGATGAATCCGTCATTGTCTTACAAAGATCATCAAAACGAAGGTTCCAACTTCTGGAAGCTTGCTTCAATCCATAGATTGACCGCTGCAATTTACATACCTTTCGGGCATCCTCTGAAATGTCAAAGCCTTCAGGTTGTGTCATGTACACATCCTCAAGAAGCTTTCCATTAAGTAAGGCAGTTTTGACATCCATCTGCCATATCTCATAATCATGGTATGCAGCGATAGCAAGTAAGATCCGGACGGATTTAAGCATCGCAACAGGTGAAAAGGTCTCATCATAGTCGACACCATGAATTTGCTTGAAACCCTTAGCGACCAATCGCGCCTTAAAGGTGTGTACCTTACCATCCATGTCAGTTTTCTTTTTGAAAACCCATTTGCACCCTATAGGTTTTACCCCTTCAGGTGGCTCTACCAAGGTCGATGCACGGTTTGGTGTACATGGAATCCATCTCAGATTTCATGGCCTCAAGCCACTTCTCAGATTCTAGGCCAGTAATGGCCTCCTGGTAGGTCACGGGCTCATCTTGATCCATGAGCAATACATCACCTTGTGGAGTCATGAGAAATCCATATCTTTCAGGCTGGTGACGTATCCTGTTAGACCTACGCTGGTCTTGTGCTCTTTGGAGCGGGTTGTTCCTCCACAAAGATTCTCGTGAAGGTTGCTCCTGTTCCACCAATGGTAGGTCACTACTCTGTGATTCTTGAATTTCTTCAAGTTCTATCTTCCTCCCACTGGTTCCTATGGAGATAAACTCCTTTTCTAGGAATACACCAGTCCGTGCGACAAACACTTTGCCTTCGGAAGGATTATAGAAATAGTATCCCTTGGTTTCTTTGGGATACCCCAAAAAGAAGCATTTATCAGATTTGGGATCAAGCTTATTAGAAACTTGACGTTTTACATATGCTTCACAACCCCAAATCTTCATAAAAGACATGCTGGGTCGTCTACCAGTCCATATCTCATATGGTGTCTTTTCTACCATTTTGGATGGAACACGGTTAAGTGTAAAAGCTGTTGTCAATAGAGCATATCCCCAAAAGGAGTTTGGAAGGTTTGCATGACTCATCATAGACCGAACCATGTCCAACAAGGTTCGATTTCTCCTCTCAGAAACACCATTCCATTGTGGTGTTCCAGGTGGAGTGAGTTGAGATAAAATCCCACACTCTTTCAGATGATCATCAAACTCTAGGCTCAAATATTCACCACCTCGATCTGATCGAAGAGCTTTAATATTTTTACCAAGTTGGTTTTGTACCTCATTTTTTAATTCCTTGAACTTTTCAAAGGATTCCGATTTATGTTTCATAAGATACACAAATCCATATCTACTGAAATCATCAGTAAATGTGATGAAGTACTGAAAACCACCTCTAGCTAATGTGTTTAGGGGTCCGCATACATCACTATGTATAAGACCCAAAAGATCGTTGGCTCTTTCACCTTTGCCGGTGAATGGAGCTTTGGTCATCTTTCCCAACAAACAAGACTCACATATCTCATATGATTCATAATCAAATGAGTCCAAGAGTCCATCTTTATGGAGCTTCGAAATGCGCTTCTCATTTATATGGCTTAAACGACAATGCCAAAGATAAGACGGGTTCAACTCATTTGGTTTGGACCTCTTAGTATTTATGTTATAGATGGGCATTTCAAGATCAAGGACATAAAGCCCATTACTCATGTGTGCACTAGCATAGAAAATATCATCCAAATAAATAGAACAACTTTTGTTCTTTATTATAAAAGAAAAACCACTCTTGTCCAAACAAGAAACGGAAATGATATTCCTGCTAATTGCAGGCACAAAATAACAGTTCTCTAACTGAATAGTAAGCCCAGTGGGCAAAGTCAACACATAAGTCCCTACGGCTAAAGCAGCAACCTTTGCTCCATTTCCAACTCGTAGGTCGACTTCGCCCTTTGCCAATGGTCTACTCCTGTTTAGATCCTGCACATTTGTACAAATGTGAGAACCACATCCGGTATCTAATACCCATGATGCAGAAGTAGATAAATTGACTTCTATAACAAACATACCTGAAGTGGAAGTCTCACTTCCCTTCTTCTTCTTGCTTTCTTCCAGGTATTTTGGGTAGTTCCTCTTGCTTGCTTGCTCTTGGTAGAGCAGCTTGAGGTGCACGATCATATCGTACGCCTCCATGGTCTCATGTTGCTTTTGCAGCTCAGAGGTCATGGCAGCAAGCATAAGACAGCCCACGTCTAAGGCGTCATCCTGATGCTTCTTATAAGCATCCCTGTCAGCCCTAGGAGCACTTGAAGCCGGTGGCTTCTCAGGAATAGGCTCCTCAAGAACATACAGCTTTTTCTCATGTTTGAGGACAATCCTCAAGTTTCTGTACCAGTCCAGAAAATTCGTTCCGGATAGTTTGTCCTTCTCAAGGACGGATCGCAATGACAGGTTACTTGATGTGTTTGATGCCATGGTAATCTACAGAGATAAATATGCAAAGTATAAGTATCATGCCATGAAGTTATTTAATAAGGTCTTTAATTAAATACGCCTCCCACTATTTTACTCAAAACAATGACCCTCATCATTGATTCGGAAAATCCCGTTGGAAGATTTTCTAGTGGGCCAAGATCCATATTTCACCTAGCTTTAAGTCAGCTTTGGCTGATCACCCAAAATTCGGTTATTTAGGTAGGAAACACTTTCCGATTGCATCTCATGCAACTCTTGGATAGTTGGGTGAATAACTCTTATTCTAATCCATCACATGGACTAAAGCCCAACTTATGAGCCTCTAAGCCTTTCAATCCAATTGAAGTTGGCTTAGTTAAGTCAGACCCAATGGATAGCAGTTGAACATTACATTTGTCCCATCGCACCTTACTATTATAGATAAAGGTACCCCGCTTTGGCGGACCCACACTTAATCGATAGTAGTCTTGACGAGTGCCATGCATCAGAAGGCCTTTAAATGTGACTTAATATTTCCTTTTGAGGGATTTGATTAAAACTTGATCTCATCATTTGTTAAACTCTTTAACTTACTATTTTCATACATGCATCTCATACATATATTAGTTAAACATCTTTTAACATACTATATACATACATGCATCTCATACATATATAAGGTAAATAAATGTGATATGGTTATGGCCCCTAACGCATTGATTCTCCCAAGCCAATGAGAGAATCTAAACTAAAACCTAGGAGCGTCCAAGCTTCTCCAAGCAAGATCTCCCACGTGATAGCGTCTTCTTGTCTCCATCATTACATTACATAAATAGAAACCTCATTTTACATATGAGGGGAGTGAGATGAGAAAAGAAGATACATATGGAATATAAGAGAAAGGCACGGCACGCAGGCCGTATTTCAAAATATAAACCAAAAGGTAAAAGGACTAAGGCCATAACCATTCACCATACATCACCAAATAAATAGTAACAACCAATAATAACACATAATCATTATTATTATTAATTTCATAAATTAGAGATTTCAAAATCTGAATTTTGAAAACATAACATATATATATAATAAATCACATTTATTATAATAGATGTTACTATAAATCATATTTATTGCAATTGTTGTTACCACAAATCACATTTATTATAAATCATATTTATTGTAAATGACATAAATCACATTTATTGCAATTGTTGTTACCACAAATCACATTTATTGTAATTGACATAAATCACATTTATTCAATTAACATAAATCACATTTATTGTAACAAATCACATTTATTGTAATTGATATAAATCACATTTCAAAATCTGAATTTTGAAAACGTAACATATATATAATAAATCACATTTATTATAATTGATGTTACTATAAATCACATTTATTGTGATTGATATAAATCACATTTCAAAATCTGAATTTTGAAACCGTAACATATATATAATAAATCACATTTATTATAATTGATGTTACTATAAATCACATTTATTGTGATTGATATAATTATTAAATGGTGACATAAAATTTCAAAATTTGAATTTCGAAATTACACACTACGCAAAGGTAGCACGGGGGTCCCGCTGGAAATTCCGAAATTCCGAAGTGTGCCTCGCTTCCTTGGTGGCTAGGGCGTCAACCTTTCAACCCTAAAACCGCAAGGCCCGTGAACACTTCACGTTGCAAGGAACGACGGCTACGGTTTCAACACTTGGAACCTCAGCCGCAACAACATGAACTTTTCATGTCTGAAACCCCTTAATGCCGCCAACACAGAACTGAAAACAATCATGTTTAACATCAACATTTGATGCCATCGCAGAACATAATAAGGATTCAGAACCAATGTACATATCGCATATATACACAAACATGCAATAGACATATATATCATATACATACGAAAATCACAGAAACAAGGTTTCGCAAACCAGATGCAAACGATTTTCAAAAACAATTTTCAGAAAACAATTCACATTACAAACATGTTATCATACATAACAGATAAACCACGTAATAGAATCATGGTTTCGCAAGCGGCTCTGATACCACTGTTGGGAATTTGCGTATAAAACAAAAGAAACGCAGCGGAAAAATTCCCATCGAAGGATCCTTGCAAATGGTCATGATTCATGATTCGAAAGTTTACCTCTTGAAGCGATGGCTGTTTGTTGAAATTCGTCTATCACGAACACCGCACGAACGGTGTCTCTAGAGGTATCCACACGAACGGATTCCGTGAGCGTCCAACGTCACGAACCAAAGCGTCTCTGTCTCACAGTGCTAGCTTCAAAACCGAGACTTTGTTGTTCACACTTACTCTCTTTTGTGCGGCTAGTTTATCAACCGTGTAGGCACAACAACTTAAGTGGTCTACTTATAGTAGCACCTCCTTAAGTGAGTTAGTGAACAACATTTGACCTAAGCCCATCTACTATGCGCTAGGCCCAATAGGAAAGTCCAACTTTCTTTTAATGCTTCTTTTAATCCGTTCTTTTGTGTGTGACCCTATAGGTTCCCAATACGTTAGCAGTAATATTAAATCCCATTTAATATTACAAACAGTGAGCGGTATCTAGTAATACATCACTGCTACCTAAGTAGTGAGAAAGTCAGTGATTTGACGAAACCTTTCTGTGACAAATATTCATGTGCATTGTTATCCCTTTGTCCATATATCTATATTGAACACAAGGCATAGAATGTGTCACCCTTGTATGGTTCAATATCATGTTCCCTGATACCCGAGTAGACTTAACAACAAATGAGGTCAATATCTCATATTGACTCATTTCAAGACGACCATGCATTTTGAGGTCTCACTCTATCGGGGGCCCATGAGATATTACTCATGTTATGTATGAGGGACAAATTCCATCTAGGTCACTCACATCCCTCGGCATGGCTCGTGGTATGCCCAATGACCGTCTTTATAATCATCCTATTACAGATGACGTTTGACGATATTAAAGCACACGACTCCTCATGTAGGGATCGTAGTGATTTCAGGTCGAAGGATTACATACACCATTGTCACTATGAGAACTACTTATGACACTCACATAACGCTCCATGTAGTGTTCTCATGGTGGGTCAATCCATAGACATCATTACCTTAATGCGTACCTATGTGGCAACTCGATATCTCATATCTATGACCCGTGAGATGTGGTCATCGCTCGCGCACATAATAGTCTCAATTGTATTATTATTGTCCTTATTAATAAAATACTTGACTACGGATATTTAAGAATAGGATTTCATTGTTCAATAGTGTCTCACGATCAACTCATATACTTGATATTCTATTGAACTGAAATTTCTATTCTAAGGACTTTATCATGTTTAAACAAGTAACACAATAAACTGGAATGCCTCATATCATATATATATATGAAATAGCAAGATACAAATGTAAGTCTAAAGAAATACATTGGCCTCTAGGGCTTACACCAACAAACATCAGGTCATGGATTAAAGTTACTAATATGTGACGAGGAAGATCAAGTCTCCAACATCACTTCTAATGTGGTTTACAAAGAGGTTTTTCAGAATTCAACATAGGTAACTCATACTTAATCTATTGTGTTTACGACTCCATTTCCTTGGTTGGATAAAATTTATAAAACATACAAATGAGTCCATTAGTGAAAAAATGAAGAAGGTCTGTAAACTTATATTTACATTGACCTTTATGTTTGATTTTTATGCCTCAGGAGAATTTATATAGGTTCTATACAAACATTAACTTTAGCTATTTATACAATCTCTTTCTAATTTATGTTTTTAAATATCAAACATAAACTATTTCTAAAAATTAACGAATAAATTATAAAGTGAACAAGGTGGGCCAATCATTATAATGCTCAAACTGAGTAGCAAGTTGATAGCATACATTTCTTAAAATAATGACAGCAACTTCTCATCATTGGAGGTATGTTACATAATTATGTTAATATGATAATAGACTCTCAGGGTATATGCAACAAAATTAAACAAACTCTATGGTTGAATGTAGTCTAATTTATTCTCTGTATTATTATTATTTTTGTTTTCTCCAATGACTTGTGGTTCATTCGTGAAGTTTTAGCGTTTGGATGACTGAATAGTCATAAATATATTATCATTTTAATTGGTTATATCATACAACGAAAAAATGTTTCCTTTCTATCCTCATTTTCTAATATAAACATGGTCGTTACTATTTCCAAAATTAGGATGGTGCAACCTGCATAAAAAATTAAATAAAATTTACAATTCATCGAATTCAATACCACCTATAATATAAGGATCTTTACTATCTAGCCAACTTACTCAACATGAAAACATATTTAAAATTCCAAAACACATAACACAAATCCAATAATTTTTCATTTCCTAATATAAATCATGGTTTTTATTATTTCCATAATTGGTATGGTGCAAGCTGTTAATTTTAAAAAAAAAAATTACCGATCATCGAATTCGATCCCACCTATAATATAAGGATCTCTGCTATCTATCCAAGTTACTAAACATAAAGCAAGAAGGTAAGAAATGTATCCCGCCCATCCTTTATTTTTTTGGTAACCATGACATAGGTACTTCGTATCCACCACCGTTAGCAGTGACTACTCTCCGTCGGGGAGCCTGCCGGACACGCAGGGTGGGTTCTCCCATCCCAACCATGTTTTCTACATTCACAAGATTCATGATTCGAACCCTTGACCACTTGCTTAAGGTGCCAAAGTCCCTTTAAAATAAAATAGATTTATCCAAAGATTAAAGCATAAAAATAAAAGAACATTTAATTAACCAAAGAGAAATAAACACAATGTTGGAACCAACACTTTAACCGTAATTTTCGTTTCATGTCGTGTTGTAGAGTAGAGACAACACATACAAAGATGATTCCCTTATCTCAATTTGGAAAAAACAGTGGCCATGGAGTTGGAAGAAGAAGAAGAAGCAAGAGACCAACAATGCCACGATGAAGATGATTCACAGTGGCATCTCTATGAAGCTTACAAAGAGCTCCACGCTCTTGCTCAGGACCTCCACACTCCGTTCGACGCCTCGGCGGTGCTGGTGGTTGGCCACCAGTCCGATGGGAAGAGCGCCCTCGCTGAGGCCCTGATGGGTTTCCAGTTCAACCACGTTGGCGGCGGCACCAAGACCCGGTGACCTATCACTCTCCACATGAAGTATGACCCTCAATGCCACTCGCCTTCATGTTACATTGTCTCTAACCATGACCCTTCTTTGTCTCACCAAATCTCTCTTCCTGAAATTCAGGTTTTCTTTCAACCTCTTATTGTTAATGTTACCCTTTCCCTTACTGTATTGTATTGTTACAGTTTTTGATTCACTAGTTTTATTCCATCTACGTTTTATCCCTTTATCAAATACAGGGAACTTTTATACTTGTATCAATTTCTCGGGAATATTGAAATATGTCTGATACCAAACATTAATATTTAGTCTCAAAGAAGGACTAAATTTGACTTTTGTAAATAAAAAAACTAATTTAGGGACAAAACTTAAGTAAAGAACAATTTTAGGGACTAAGTTGTTGATTTACCCGAATTGAAAATGTTGCTAAGTTCATTTATAAAAAGTGCAGAACTAATCAGTTGAAATGTTTTCCCATGATTTTTAATCTCGTATATGGTATGACTTTTTACAGGCATATATTGAAGCTGAAAATGTAAGGTTGGAGCATGATTCTTGTCAATTCTCAGCTAAGGAAATAATTATTAAAGTGGAATACAAGTATTGCCCGAATCTTATAATCATAGACACTCCTGGACTTATTGCTCCTGCTCCAGGTCGGAAAAATAGGACATTATAGGTCAATCTTCAAGTTGTTTAGACCTGTCTACTTGATTTCCTCCATGGACATTGTTTTTGTTGGTGATGGTGAATTTTGTAGCCTTCTTGACTGGCAGATGCATATGAAAAGGGAAGGTATGGGGAAAGAGCTCTCCATGTTCTTCATGTTACTGCCACAAACCAGAGGCTCGACGCCATGCACCACCACGCTCCGCCCAGCCGCTGCTCCATCCTCTACCGTTGTGGCTGCCTAACCACCATCAATCCACGATGCGGCAAGCCCCTAACCTAGAGATAAGACGAGTACCGTGCATTTTCGGGTACCCTTGCATCGTTGCCGTTCTGGTTCGAGGGGAAAGGGAAGTGAAGGGGAAGAGGAAAATGGGGGTAGGGTGTGTTAAGATAGGGAAGAAAATACTGCATTTTTTATTTCAATAGGGAAGAAGATCAGAGCACGGTAGAGTGTGCTCACACCACCGGAAAATGACGTGAACAAGACGTTTTACATGCAATTTTGGGGCAGACATGCCTATGCATAGGACTTGAATTCTTGATGGCAAGTATTCATGATGTTTGCATCACGGTGCCTTGATGGACAAATGAAACGAAATCATATACTATAAATAGTAAACCATTGTGCCTCGTTTTGGACAGTGCTATGGTTAATTTAAAACCTGCCATATCGGCAACGATTAAAACCTACCTTATTTGGCAACGAGAGCCTGATTAGCTCATTTATTTGGTGGTTTAAGCTCCGGAGATTGGGTACCAAAGTTAGATGATGAATATTGAAGTGCCATTGTTTTTAAAATGACGACGACTGTTGGGTATGAAACCCTTTGATAAATAAATTGTTTATTGTTGAATATACATGTTAAATGTTATTTGTGTGTCATACATATGGTTATCGTTTTAAAATCCATATATTGGAACTCACCCTTGCATATATGTTCTTTTGGCTTTGCTGTTGTACCTTGGTACACGAGTGCAGACGTTGAAGAAGAGTTCCTTAAGTCACTTGGAGACTTAAGTTCTGATTGCGGAATGAGATGTGTGATCGTAGGGATGATCACGAGGTCTTATCAGTGAGTGTTTTGTAGAGTGGCCAGCTTAGGTTTCTGTTTAAGGATGTATATTTTCAAAAAAAAAATTGTACGTGTGTCTTGATAGTTTTCATATCGTTTATAAGAAAAGATTTTTAAGAAAGACTTGGGGGTTGTGGAAGGTTCGTTTATAAATAAATTTTGTGTATGAGTGTTGTGTAGTATAGTGTGAACGTACTGTTTTTGCTATGTATATCACAACCTTCCGAAGTATTAGGAAGAAAAAATTTTATAGCCAGATTTTCTGACTTAAAATAAATCAATTTTCCGAAAGCAACCAGCAAAATTTTCTTTTAATTTATTTCTGAAAGTGTTACAAATCAATACCCAAGGGGGGTGTTATAGAGTGGTATCAGAGCTGGTCGAGTCTTTCGGGAACCTTGGGGAATAGGTCTGTTAGGTTTTTGTTGTGTGATCTCTGGTTGGATCTTGCTTGAATTGTTACCTTGTCGAAACAATTTGTGATGGTATACAAGTAGGTGTGTTCCGATGGGTTTTGAGGTAGTCGAGACCTTTTGAGAATCCATGAACAATAGATGGTACTTTGACCAAATTACTTCTTAGAAGTAATGTGTTTTAGACATATAAGTATACGTTTCAGTTTCTGGTTGCGGACTGACTAAGTTTGTCTTGTGGTCAGTTATGGAACCAGGAATTGGACAAGGACGTGAATGTGATCGGGATGGTGATCGTGATTATGTCAGCAACAAAGATGTGATTGAACAGATGAACCAGGCCGTTCATGCTATGACTAGTGTTGTTGCTATCGTAGTTGCCCAGAATGAACTGGACCAGGTTCGGGCTGAGCTGGTAGTCGAGGCGAAAAATCTGGTAAACTTCAAAAATCAGAAACCTCAACGATTTTATGGAGATGACAATTCTGAGAAGGCTGACTTGTGGATACAAGAACTGGAAAGGATTTTCGAGCTTATCAATAGCCTAGAAGAATCAAAGGTTCTGTATGCTCGTTCTCTACTTTTCGGAGATGCAGGATGCTGGTGGGCGGATATTAGACACATACTGAAAGCGGTTAACCAGGAATATACTTGGAGTGTTTTTCGCACTGTTTTCCTGCATAAGTTTTTTCCTCAGCGTGCCAGAGTTGAGATGGGACACGAGTTCTTACGATTACAACATAATGAACTATCCGTGGATGAATATACCATAAAGTTTGAATTTCTAGTCAAGTATTGCCGTTTCTTCCAAACTGAATCTGATGAAGGTTGGGAATGTAAGAGATTTGAAGGAGGCCTACAATACGAAATCAAAGAGACTGTGCTACCACTTGGAATTCGCAACTTTCAAGCTTTAGTGGAAGAGTGCCGGAAAGTGGAGCAGAAAGGGAAAGGTAAATACTATTGGGGTACTACCGGCGGACCATCTCGATTCCAATTCCACAAGCCAAATAAGAAAGGGAAGAAAAACCAGAGGAAACCTTATTTCCGACTCCCAGGAAATGATCAGAATCAGGAACCTTATCATTCTAATGTCTTTGCATCCGGAAGTGGAGGCCAAAAGAATCAAAGCCAAGGCCAAGTCAGAAGATGTTACAATTGTTGAGATCCAAAACATATGGCTAAAACTTGTCCAGTTAAAGGAGTTAAATGTTTCAATTATAGTTGAGTGGGTCACTTAGCGAAGGATTGTAATGCACCAAAGCGTAGACCAGTTGTCAACAACACAAGAACCAATGACAAAGGGAAGAGTCTACATCAGTAGTGTTGAAAACTGCACAACCTGAAGGTCTTATGGAAGATAGATACAGAGTTCTTTAGAAGCTTTTTTACAATCGACTAATGAACCAAAGGTGTAGTTGTGCATAGGAATATTATATGTAAGATGCGTATTTTAATGACTAGTACATGTTAAGTTGGTAATGGGATCTAAGTCGAATCATATGTAGGTACCCTGTAGTATTTGACTCTCGATAGTCTTTTATGTTGTTAGTCTTTTCAGTTGACGTCAGTGATGTATAATATCAATGACTTTATGAGAATAAAGGTTTCTTGAAGAAAATTATTCCAGTCCTTTTTCTTTTGATTGATGTGATCAGTCTAGATTTTTGGGGACAGATCATTCCTTTCCTAAAAATTGTGATTTATTTTCAAACTTCAATTGTTGAACCAATTATTGTGGAATTTTATTTTTGGTGAACTGTCCTATTGTTGTTCGGGATAGACATTTTTTTTGATAAAGGAAGTTTCTAGATGAGACTTAGTCTAGTCACTTTTACTTTTGGTAAAAGTGATTCAGTCTGAATTTTATCGGACTGTTGTCATTTCTAAATTGTCATTTTATAAATCCCTTGTTCAAAGAATAAATCCACTTAAGAGTGGGAACTATTCATTTTGTGAGTTCCTAATCCACTGGGAGTTCTCGTGAAAGAAGGAACTTTATTAGAGTCATGGTTGTAAATATGTATTAGCTATGCATTTTTACAAGGTTGTGCAAAAGTAAATTTAAGTTATATATTAAAGAAATTTCTACGATATCTGATGGGCTGATTGAGTCCTGTTTTTTACTTTGTGTATAAATCTTATAATATGACATCTCTATCTTATGAAAATAGGTAAGAAAGAAAGCCATTGAATATTGTTATTTTGAAAATAGGTAAACTTGGTTTAAAGAATGTTATTTAAGAGACTCCTATGTTCACCCTTTCAATAATTGGGCACTATCATGTATCAACAACAAAATTCTTGCATCCAGTAATGTATGATTTGAATAAATTCAGACTTGAATATGCACCAATTATGTGTTCTAATGTGTAACATTTTGTTAGGGCTAAAAGGTGTATATGAGAACAACTGTAGGGATAGATTTTTGTGTTTTCCCTTGGATGGAAAGTGATATATACAAAAAAAGAAAGAAATAAAGAAATAATCAAGTTATGTTTTTCAAGTGATTATAGAATTAGGCTTCTGGTAATTACACAAACAAGGTCTTGACGGATATGAACATTTAAAGGAAATTTGTACACATTTCAATTGCTTCAATATTGAGTTTATTTTTTCTTTTAATTCTAATGATATGTTTGTTAAATTGTATATGATTTTGTCTCTGATAATCATGTTGGACATGCTTTTGGTTTGTGTATTCTCAATGGGAAATTCCTCCACGTATAAAATAAACAGAGATACTTAACTTGCATAACTGACTTGATCCTGAATGCAAACTCTTAATCGAGGGGGCATTAACATTTTATGATTTGCTTCAACATACGTTACTATTCTACTTTCCCGTGGATCATACATTTTAAAAGTAAGGGTAGTTGTCAGAGGGAATGATGCCTGTCAAACGATGCAAAAGAAAGGAGGGTAGCTGCTTGCAAAAGAAAGAAGCGCATAGAGAGGAAAAAAGAAAAGAAACGATGCATATATGATGGTAGCAATTAATATTTGGTATATTTTAGAAAAGAAAAGGATCCTTGTGATGAAGTGAAGAAAAGAAACGGTGCTTGGAAAAAAGAGAAGTGCAAGTTCCCACAGGCAGCAATTAATATTTGATTTATTTTACAAATTTAGCTTCAGATTCTATAAAGATATAAAGATTACATTTGAATGCATTTGAATTTCTCTCTATTCTCAAAGTGCTTTTAATGTCTCTTTAATTGTTGGGCTTTGAAAAGATTGAATAAGTATTGAAAAGATACACACATCATTTATTTTCAGCAGATAATAATAAAATGTATTATTTCCTAGTTTCGTTTTTTTATTTTCCTTTTTTATATCAATTTAAAATATTTTTTATTTCTAATTAGGGAAAGGATTTAGAAGCTTATATAGGAAGCCATTTCATGACATCGTGACACCTGTCCATACTTTCCTTCTAATAGGGATTAGTTTATATATTTTATAGATAGATGTATGAATTAATTAAAATAAATGAAATAATACTAGTATATGTAGCCGAATAACGATTGTGAATTTTGTAAAGTGTATGTAAAAGTTTGTTATAAAATTCTTTTAAAATAATTGTTGAATTGATTATGAAACTAATTGTCAAAAACAGTATTAAATTAACTGTATATATTAAAATAATCTATAATTTAATTCACAAAAATTGAAACGTTTTTAGTAAAATTCTATAAATAAAAAAAAAGTGCAGTTATTTATGTTAAATCCTGTTTTTGAATAAAAAGATTTTCATGTAGTTGAGTTTGAACAATAGCATTGCGTTACAAATATTAATATATTAAAGTTATAATCAAATCATCAATATATTAAAACTGGATAAAAAGGAAACAAAAATTATCAAACATGATCTAAGTATTTTCACGAATAATTAAAATAAGTTTCTACTAATAAGATGGGAGATTGTTGTCCATTGACACAACTGAAGTCATAATATAACAAACGTCAATAGAAATGTAATACAAATATCATCAAATGGAACTACTAATAAATAGAAAATGTTCTACTAAATTATGCCAGAAGGATTGTCACAATGAAATCATTGTCAACATGAACAGAAAAAGTAAGAGTAAGTTGGCTACCAAGGAATAAGATAAAGTGCCTAAAACTATCATGGTGAGATGTATTGTACATTTAAATTTAGAAAAGAACATATAAATGATTGGTTCGCAAAGTTAGTGCCCTCAAAGCAGAACCAACAATCCGAGTAAGCAAGTTCTTGAAGTACTACTTTCCGTTGATCACAGTTTTAATGCTAAAAAGGTCTAGCAGCCCTGTTTATGATTATTATAGAACAACTCCAACCAATATTTCCTGACATTAAACCATGACAAATAAGAAATCTCTGGCAGTTTGAATGATGCCCTACATCCTCTGATATTCTACGCATGCATGTCTGTGCATATAGATTGTTAAAGAAATATGATAATCATGACAATTAATTCTACATCGCACTACTCAAACTACATATGACCCATGATCATAATTAGCAAAGACCCAAAATAAGGAACCAAAGCATAAGCCTTTCCTTGGCACCTTTTAATTTTTGCATCTCAAAATCAAGTTCTCACATTGCAGTATTTAGCTCAAGCACAAGAATAGAAAATATAGCCCATGCTTCTTCTTGCCCGCTAACAACAACAACAACAACAACAACAAATAAAGAAACTTCAGTAAAAATATATTTAAAGAAAAAACAGGATAAGATATAAAACAAAAAGATAGACTGTTTCATTGCAAAATAAAGAAATGAGAAAATTCAGGCAAGAATTATACTGCAGTACCATGTTAATCACTTGTAGCTTTACCCTTTTTATTCTTCAAAACCACTGATCACTTGTAGAAAACAACCACCATAACCATACCACCATATTGGCAACAACTATATGCAAAGAATCCGTGACATCCTTTTAAAAACCCAAGAATGCTAAAGACTTACAATAGCATAAGGACTTGAATGGAAATTATGCAAATGCAGGCCCTTTTTTCACTATACTTGAATATCCACCAATTCAATACCCATTTGGTTTTAGAAAGCCCGCAAATTGTCATCAAGAAGGACGATGCTAGCCTTTATATCACGATGGATTATGCAATTGGGAGAGTCATGGATAATTAAGGTATTACAGTAAAGGTAGATCCTTAGTAATAGGGTGTAAAAGGTTTCCTTAAAATAGCCATCATAAAATTTAGCTTTAGTGCAGTACTATTTGTGTCAATCAACCTATTGCCTGCTAAGGATATAAAACAAATGCAATGATTTAGCATAAGCTTAATATTCCTTTCTCTCCAAGAAATCTAGTTTTACATCATTACCTCGCCACTCCCCCTTTGGTCCTTCTCCAAGATACACTATCCATATCTTAATTTTTTTAATAAATGATAAAAAACTTTGGCAGCCACAGTCAATATAGAAAAGAAGTATTGTAGAAGTCATTACCCTCTCTTTCTCACATTTGCCCTCAAATTCTGAAGTTTAATGCTCATCAATATGAAGGTGCCATACCTCATGCTGTTGTAGTTCAGAATTGAGATTCTTATTGGTCCAATGCACCAAACCATGTTCACCAGAATTAAAAGAGAATAAGTACTATTACACGATCAAAAGCCCTTAAATCCATAACATAAGTACATCTCTGAGCAATAGAAGCAAATTTGGATATCAAACTAAATACTTAAGGAAATTGCATATTCTTTATTTTTTGTAAAAACATTTAAATTTGTCAAATAGGAAGAGGGAATTCGGATGCCCTCTCAAACATGGTAATAAAATTTAACTGTGGTAATGTACAAAGAAACATGCAAAGTGTAACACCCCGATTTTCGCTGTTTCAAAATAATCGAAATGCGGACGATTATGTGTATAAAATTATATGAGTGTTAGAAAATTATTTTAAATAAACGGAGTTCATCACTCAATCCTACTTGAATGTAGGAAGCTACGATTAAAATTTAGGTTGAAACGACGGGTGAATCCCGGTCCGCTATTTTCACTGACAGTATATTTATACTGCTCAAAAGACCTAATTTTAATTCGTGAACGAAAGACTTAAGATTTTTATTTTATTTCCTACAATTGTGTATTTTTAGATTTATTTCATAAAAAATGAAATAATATACGTTTTACGGACGGAATACGTAATCGGGTGAACGGCGGAGTGGATTTCGGAGTTTCCAAGAGCAGATAAAGAGGTTATCTTAGGATTTGGAGATGATTCATGGGTAGGAATCATACTTTTAAGTCTAGAAGGGTCCACAAGGTTAAAGTGAAAATTTATGAATTTTACGCTTAAGTCCCTGAACTTTCAATTAATTACACTTTGGTCCCTAAGTTAGTTTCTATGTTTTTCCAAGTGGATTGGGCCAGAATCTTTGCTCCAAGCCCATTAGAGGACCATGGCCTTGAGGCCCAAATTCCTTGTTCATGGATTTAATTTCATGAAGCCCATTTGAAGTCATATAAGTTCCTAGCTTACGTTTATGTCTTAAGCCTTTTGGTGGGCCCCACAAAAATGAATTCAAGCCTGCCATGCGCAAGCCCAAGGAGGAGAAGGAGCTGCCCTCATCTTGGATAAGCCAAGATTATTCTAGAATTTTCTACCATGTTCTCACATATTCTCCAAGATTCTACTACATTCTACTAAGTTCTCAAGTGTTCTTCAACATTCTAGGTTCTTCTCATAAATATCTCATGAAAAATCAGCCAAGATAAGTCAAGATGAGACCACATTTAATGTGGCACATGGTCATCATTTCAATCTATTGACAATTTGCAAAATGGTCCTTATACTTTTGGGAATCTTTGTAAAATGGTCCCTATGAGTTAATTGCACTTAAATCCTTAGAAAAGTCACCTCCTTTCCACTTAATCCCTCAAAAGTGGCGCAGCCCACATCTTTATAAAGATGCTTTCACTTCATTATTTGACATTTTTGCACTTTGCACAAAAAACCACTCAAAAGTTCTAAAGTTCATAAGCCTTTTAGCATCATTTTGTGAAGAAAGTTCTTGGATCTTCACTTGTTTTTGATCTTCAAGAGGTGAATCCTATTCTTCTTCCTTAATCATGTCTATGTTCTTCAATAAGTTTCATGATTCAAAGTCTATTTCATCTATGTTCATCACTTTTAAGTTTCTAGATCTAGAACTTCGAAAATTCATAACTAATTCTAGAAAAATCCTTTTGACATGAAACCAATTGCTATGATCTTATAATCATCTCTATTTTCATCATCTAGAAGCATATGATCATGAGAAATTTCTTTCCTTGATTTCTGGGCTAGGCCGAATCCATTGAATAGTGATGTTCATGGGTTTTGTTTCATTTTCATATCTTGATTCATGATTCAATCTTCTAGTATCTTGATAGTTCTTGTATGTAAGTACATAGAAGATCAAAAATTAAACTCTAACCTATTTGCTTTATTAAGTCCGAAACCCTAGCTATGAACACTTGATGGTTTAGTGATTCAAATGTTGTCTAGTAACACTTTAATCCAACTCTGGGTTTTGTATGTTGGTTAAATCCAAGAGTTGAGAAAATTTTAAAACCTCTAGCCTAAAATCTTGAGGAAAACAGAAACCCTAGTTCTTGGAACTAGATGAGTTTTATTCCATGTTTTTGGTTCATGATCTTAGATTAAGGGCTTAATCCTGTTTAAGTTACTTATGGATCATAAATCCCTAAGTTAACAAAATTTTAATTTTTCCTAACCTAGAAAAGTTGTTGAGGCCGAATCTTAACCTCCATGAGTCAAGTATGTTTTTGTTTGATTTGATTTATTTTGGTTGCAATTCGTTTGAAGGAAACAACCGAGTTAACTGATTTAAGCCGACGGAGGAATCCGGATCAAATCGGGAGATTGTTTGAAAACATTAGTTTGAGTCTTCAAGAGGTAAGGGGAGCTTACATGAGGGATTTTCTCAATAACTATTTGCTTTTAGTGTGGTTTATATGAGTTATATGTGGTTGTGGTTAATTGTTTATGTTGTTTACGTTGTGTTGTTTATCTGTGTATCGATGATTGATCTGCTTTTAATTTTTTTAATTATCTGCAGTAGTATATTATGTTGCTATGATGCATGATCTGCCTGGGGATATAATTCTGATGATGTTGAATGATGTTGTTGAATGTTGTTTGAGAGGCCTGACAGTGGTCAGTGCACAACCGATTAATCAGATAAAAGATTTAATAAGATGTGAAAAGATTATATTCAACGTTTTATGGGCTGCTAATTTTTACATAAGAAATTCCGAAATATTATAAAAAGTTATTTTATGAAATTAATATTTGAAAATACTTTATAAAAAATAATAATAATTAAAATAATAAAAATAAAAAGTCAAAGTCAAAGTCAAAATTTGACTTTAAAAACTTTTTCTTGGAAAATGATAAACGACGGCACGTTTCGAAATTATTTACGGTGAAAGTTTAAAAACATTTTGAGAAGAGGTTTAATCTGAATTGATTTATTTTCTTTTAGAGTTGAAGTTTCAGTAAAAGAGTTCTTGATGATTTGACGTTATTTCAGAAGAAATGAGTTTCGAAAGGAAAATGGATTTTTTCCTATGATTTGACGTTTTACAAACGAATTTCAAGTAGAAAGGATTTTCTGTAAATGAGTTTACTCAATGACGTATTTCCGGTAACTTGGATAAGTTGCGGAGATTTCATTTTTGGATTTATTTTCACAGACGAAAAACGATGTGAATGACGATATAGAACTTAGTAACCGAGATGTCGGGGTACTAGTGTTCTTAAAACGTTGTCTTATTTTGGATTTGTTTTTCACAGACGAAAACGATGTAAAACAAGGATATGGAACTTAATAACCGAGACGTCGGGGTATTAAGGTTCGTTGTGTTGTAGACTGGATATCTACTTAAAGAAGTTAAAACGTTTTAAGTTGTTTTCTACTACCACGAACCTAAGACTGATTGCAACGGTCTAGGGGCTTCGTGATTGAGCATTCGGACTTTGAGATCCTGTGTTGTTAATAAAAGTTGTAAAGATATTTAAAACGATGTTGGGTCGTAAGCTTTTGAGAGCTTCAATGTTTAAAACGATGTTGGGTCGTAAGCTTTTGAGAGCTTCTATGTTTAAAACGATGTTGGGTCATAAGCTTTTGAGAGCTTCGATGTTTAAAACGATGATGATTTTGAGAGCATTCGATAGTTCAAACGATGATGCTTTTGAGAGCATTCGATGGTTAAAACGATGTTGGGTTGTAAGCTTTTGAGAGCTTTGACAAATAAAGATATAACACAAAGAAAAGTGTTGAGAATAAAATGTTTTTCTTGCATGCATTTGGCAGACGTGCCATGATCAAACGAGTGATTACCTTGCGGCGTCATGGTAGATCATACAAAGATGTTTTCATTGTGCCCGGGGTTTGGACAATGAGGCCCCATCTACGATGTTATCACTGTGCCACGATGTTGGACAGTGTGCGATTGGTTTTGGCTGTGTGCCTATGTGTGTGCCTGTGGCAATCGAGTCTGATCAACTCATCACGAGGTTGGAGATATCTCATGAGATTAGGTATGAACGTTTAGATGATGTATTGAAGTGTTCATGCATAGTTTTTCCAACGTTGATGTTTGGGGTGTGAAACCCATTGATAAACGATGTGATATAATATGAATGAGTAAGTTGTTATAGACATGTATATGTGTATGTGCCTTCTTTTGTGTTGTCCATTTAGTTATTGTGGTAAATCCATATATTGGCGTCTCACCCTTACAAACATATCAGAATCGTACAAGGGGTATGATCTCTACAAGAAGAAGAAGGCTGTCTAGTTTGAGGCATGTTGTTCTTTGCTTTGATCGGTACTGTAGTGTCATTAATTACGACCGAACTTAGGTGATTGTTATGTTGTATTATGTTTTGAGAATAAAGTTGATTATGAGTTAGGTGAGAAAAACATATGATGCAGTATAGTTATATGACTTATATACATTATGTATTTAAGTGTGATTTGATTACATTGTTGTGGTTATGAGGTTAAAAGAAAAAGGAAAAAAAATTTATCACCATATTTTGAAAACATGAACGTTGAAAAAACATTATTTTCCGAAAGCAACCAGCAAATTAAGTTTTATTTCCGCAAACGGGTAACCATATGATGACCCGAGTTTAGGGTGTCACACAAAGTACTCAACCTATAAAAGAGAACAATAAAAGAATATGCATTTTTAGGAGATTACAAAATGTAATTCTTGGTAATGCGCAAATTTTTAAAATAACTCTAATTAATGGAAGAAACCATCTTCAACTTTTTCAATTTTCTTTTGGACCTTCCTCTTACTCCACTACCTGTTGAACACACTACCGAAAGTTGCAATAAAATGTAATTTTCTAAATTCCTCAAATGTAATTTCTTTTGGATTCCTTGCCAAACATTTCAAATTGGAAGATTATACGTGAAGCTCACAAAAGTAGGAACAATTTTTCTGATTCTTTTTCTTTCGAGTTGAGTGAAAGTCCAGTTTAGAAAATGAAGGAAAAGACACAAATTTAAAACATCCTGTGTGTGCACATGAATATTTTTCCAATAGAAACCCACATCTACATGCTAATCTGAATAAATGATAAAATAAACAATAAAAACCTACTCCAACATCAGCAAAGAGCCAAAAACAAACCCCTGCACTTCAAAAAAATAAAATAGCATATTATGTTGCATAGAGAGACTGCCATGAATATTTAACATTAAAAAACACTAAAAATTGGTGTCTTTAGTAAATACCAAAAAAAAGACAGTCGAGTTTTAAAAGATGAGTCCTTCACTCCTTTAAAACACAAGCTTGGCACAAAATGAAAAGAAAAATGAAGTGACAGTTCTTTGGAGAAATTAGATGAAATGTCAGAATTAGAAATAAGACAAACATAAGCCAAAAGTTTAAAACACCAGCCAAATCACTAAAATGTACTGAAAATAGGAACTTGAGTGGGACAAAACTCTAAACTAAATTACCCGAAAGGAAAAAAAACAAATTTTGTTTGGAAAAATCATAGCATATTGGAGAATGGAACAAAGAAAAAGAAAACCAATATAAAATGACAACAATTAAAGAACCGAATAATGGGGGTTACTCCCACCTGAATGTTCCAATGGCAATGTATGAAGCTACTATCAAATGAGCCATTAGTGTCCACAAATATCTTTAAAATGAGCTCTTCATCGATGTCGGTCATCTACATATTGTAACATTCCATTATTTATCTTAGGAATAGCTTTAAATGACCAAACCTAACATGTGTTTTAAATGAATATTTTGTGAGACATTTAGAGTTCCATAATTCTTAGATGAAAGCATATTCAGAAACATTAGAAGATAGAATGACTGAATTCAACAAAGATTTTTCAGAAATACATAACCAGAATAACAATAGAAATCAGAAAACTGATACATCCAAAGATCAATACTAAAGATACTCAAACCACAATCAACTTGGGAAAAATTCCAATTAAAAGATTTTACTAAACACAACAGATTTAACTAACCATTTTATGGGCTTTGGCAACATTGTAGTCCCTTGTGTTGGATAGCCCTGGTGGATACTTTGAAATATAAAGAGAAAGTTCTAAAGGCCATGACAATTGATAATAAGACATAGACAAAAATGTTTTACTCTCATCAGTTAACACAAAATCATACCAAATCCAATGCTTAAAAATTGGGAAAGAGAATTAGAACTTGGGTGTGGGAAAATTTCAATATCTTACTATTTGCAAGATGCATTTTAAGAAGTATTTTATCAGCTAGAGGAGCAAATAACTAAATAAAGTCTACAATACAAATTTTTCTTCTTTCATATAAGAAGATATTCAAATTTAATATTCATATATAATATGTAATTATGTCAATAAGCATAAATATCCATAATAAACTAATAAACTGTGATAACTCTAAAACCTCAAAACCTTGCTCTTTGGCAAAAGCATATACAGGTGCAGATTTGCCACTTTGCAATATGACAGACTCATGCTTTAGCCACCAGTTTGAACAAAAAGTGTTTACTTCTTAGGCTGATAGTTAAACACAATGCCACTACCAACAGTATTTTCAAAAACCAATAGTTACCACATGTTATCAAATGTCATATTATAAGATGCATTTTATCAGCTAGAGGAGGAATTAACTAAATAAAGCCATTTGGTATGATGTCATCTACATGAATCAAAGAGAACTTTTCTTGCCTTGTAGCTTTGTTGAAGATTGTATCTGTGAAGATTTCCTTTGCAGACTTTATCTAACAATAAATTTTTTATTTACAAAATCCTTTATTGGAGTGAACAAAATCAATGGAGTATAGAAAGAAAAACAATAACATAGTAATTTTAAAAAATAAGGAAAATGTTGTACTTTCACGACATGGACAGAAACATATTAAACTCACCATTTGAAGAAAACTGGAACATGGACTCGTTGTGTGGAAACTTGCTGAAAAACATAAACAATTCCATAAAAAAAAACATCTAAAGTAAATGGTGGAAGAAGCTGATTAGAGAAAAACATGTTTCAATGGGCCAATATTGGTGAAACAACGCAAGCAATTTTGACCCAAGAACACCCTGATATCTACAGAGGAAATCTCCATTTGATAGAGCGGATGATGGAGACCCTTTGACATATACTCCCTTAAACATATATACCTCTTCCATACTGCAACATCTAATTTATAGTTTGCACAAACATGGAAGAAAGTCGATTCAAGGAGGAATAAAAACCCACCCGGGATGTGGATGCTTCTCTGATAACCCAGTTTCTTGTCTTAGATTGTTTATATAAAATGCAAGGGGTTCCATTATAGATAATAAAATCAAGGGTCACCGTAGAAAAATAGATGAAATGAAAATCCCGGGTGAATGGGTGAAAAAACACCCAAAATAGGAACCTACTACACATTGCCACCCACTCCTATATACCTTATCAAATTTCCGAACAGCCAAACACCAACCCCATATAATCAATGGAAGTGAAACAAAAATAATAAGGCAAATTAACATCTAAACCAATATAAGGTTAAAAGTGATATAGACACCTTATTGATGTTGGCTGCAATAGAGAGGCAATAAGAAGCATCATCGAGATCAAGGACCTGAGAACAGAGGCCATAGCTAGACTATTATTTAAAAAAGAACAATAGATCTTGATAAAGGAGTGAAGACAATTATTTAGAAATTCACTAAGCATAAAAAACATTCACAAAAGTGAGTGGCTAACAGTGTTTCTGTAGTTGTTGGCTTTTTGCTTTCTTGCTCTCTCTTCTCTGCCACACATCACACCCAACAGCCTCAGCATCACTGCTTCGCCTTCAGCCTGCAGTGCAGACAAGCAAAAGGGCACGCCAAAATAAAATAAGAAAAGAGAGAGAGAAAGAAGAACAAGAGAGAGAGAGAGAGAAAATCCAAAAAGTAAAAGGAAGAAGAGAATCCAAAAAGTAAAAGAAGTTAAATTAACAGAGGCATATTCTATACTATGTCCATTTCCTTTTAATACCTTTTCAATCATATATGCACACACACTTGAATTCATGCAGTAGCAAAACAAATAGGAGACACCTACCTATTGTTGTTGCATTCCAAAAGAAACCATGAAATCCGTGAGGAAAGCATGTACTCATCAGTTCTATTTGTTAAGCAAGTTCTAAATATCTATCATGAAGAATTAAAACACTACTGCAAAATACACATCCAATTGTACCTGATCGATTCTTTCTTCCTGTTCTATCCCCACGTCCCTGCATATACAAAATTGTCAGTCAAAACCAACCCCGTTTTCGCAAACAATAATCAATAGGAAGAATGAGAAAAAAAGAAGAAAGAGAATAAATGAATCAGAGGAGAAGAGAAGAAGGTGGAAAGAAGAAAAGAGAGAAAAAGAGGGGACCTACTGTCGTGCCGTGTTGCCGTTGTCCCACCATCGTGTCGCCACCGTCCCTACCCCTGCCGGTTCACCACTCAATGCAAAACCCCACTTTGCCCAGAGGTGATGCAGGAGAGAAGAACAAAGGAGATAAGGGTTTGAAAAAAGTAAGAAGAGATTGAAATTGAAATGATACAAATGCAAAAAATAAAAACAAATATTCTAAAACTTAACTAATAAAATAATGTTAAAAAACTTACATTTTGAAACATGCACCAAAAGAAAGCAGGTAGTGTGAAAAGTTGAGAAGGGACTGCAATAAACGTCCTTTCCCCATTATTGCATCTCCGAGACTCCAACCACTAAAGCAACATATAAAATAATGTAATTAAATTATAATTTAAAAATCAGAATAAAAATAGTCATTAAAATAGTAATTTACATCCTTAATTTATGGAAATCATGCCACGTTGGATTTACAGTAAATTTCTCTATTCCATTTTTTAATTTGTATTGATTTTAAGCTAAAATAAACATATGGGGTAATATCCGAGGGCATTTTGGTCAAAATAGCTTCATCATCATCATCATATCATAAAATCTAAAATGAACCGAGTCACAGAGAAACAAGGGAAACAAGCAGAGAGATGGGAAGTGTTAGTAACATTGGCTTACCTTAAGTTTTCAAAACTCCTTTGGACACAGAAACACGTTCAAAGCAGAGATATCATTAGTCGCCATGTAGTTTTATGGTTCCTAAGCCTAAGTACTCTGTTAGGCTGAGTCAAACTCAAATCTGTTGTAAACTCTCAGAAAATGGGATTGAAGAGAACCCCAGAAGCAAAAATGCCTCTGTTGATTACGAATCTAGGCAAGTATACCGAATCAATTACTATCTAAGCGAATTCTTGGATTGAAGGGAGTTATATATAAAATACCAAGCCCAAAACAAACAAAAGAAAAGGAACAAACTCTTTTTAGTTTTTTATCAAATACTTGGAGTACAGAAAAAGGTGATTTTCAAATATGATAAAGATGTTGGGATTAGACTTCACTAAACCTTAGTCTCATGCAATACCAAGACCACCAATCCAGTTTATGCATCAAATATTAAAATCAATCCACTAGATTACTCAAGCCCTGATTCCTCAGATGACAAGAGCCTAAACCCGCTAATAGACCCTAATTCCTTAGGTGGCCTAAGTAGTGAATTTGCATTAAGATTAGGGATTACACGATTACTAATAAACCAAAATCCATTCCTAGATGCAAGGTTTACTAGTGACTAATTCCAGATCAAGAATTGATAAGAACGTCCCCATTGCAAATCAAATCTCAAAATCAATCCATGGGTGATCAAACCACAAAAGGCATTAAGCATAGGAATTAAACACTAATATGAAGGCATAAACACAGATTGATAAATCAAAGCAATTACATGATATTCTAATCCCATCAAAGAGGGATTTAGCTACTCATGATTACAAAGAAAACTAAAACCAGAGAAATAGAGATAAGGGGAAGAAGGAACTCCATGGGAGCACTCCACAGCAGCCCCCTGGTGCAGAGAAGATGTCTCTTTTAGGGTGGAAGTCATTCTAGGGTTCAAGTCTGGTCCAACGATCCCCTTTCATTCTGCCCCTGATGCCTAATTTATAGAATAGGATTCAGATAATGCGTGTCACGGCCGTGATGGCCATCACGGCCAGGCCGTGACGCATTCTGCCTTGGGCGTGCTATCAACTTTTGGATTATCACGGTCGTGATGCTTGTCACAGGTAGGTCGTGATCGCTTCTGCCTTCACCAAATGGTCTGTCACGGCCGTGATGGGAGTCACGGCTTGGCCGTGACAGATTCTGCCTAGAAGGGGTCTGGCTCAATTAACATGTCACGGCCGTGATGGGCATCACGGCTAGGCCGTGACAGCTTCTGACTTTTGCCTTCTTTCTTTTCAGCTCTGGTTGATCACGGTCGTGATGGTCATCACGGCTAGGCCGTGATGGTCATCACGGCTAGGCCATGATGGGCTCTGCTTGGCTCATTTTCTTCACTTTTCAAGCTCTCTCTTCATCCAAGCTCCATCATGGTCAATCTTGAGCATTTTACCCTTAATTCCTGCAAAACAACACCACGAAGCCGCCTTACCCGTTCCAAGGTAAAAACTAACTAAAATCAATTTAAATATGCCTAAACTATATGGAAATGCATGCAAAAATGTACATGAATTATGATGTGAAATCACACTATAAAATCACCCCAAGCTTATTCATTTACTTGTCCTCAAGCAATCACTAAGGCCAGAAGAGATAAATAGTCGGAACATGGGTAGTGAACCAAGAACCCGAATAACCAATCCAAGTAACAGGCATTTCAAATATTTCAGTAAGAGACAATCTATTCAAGTCCAATTAGAAGCTTAGGTTTCCTAGACTCATATTTTCACTGATTCAGGCACTCTTTATCACCTCACTCAAATGTTTAAGGATATATGACAATTCGCTCAATTTCCTCAAGGAAAGAATTCTACCATAAGCTTGACTATCAACCAAATCTCTACTTTATTAATGAAAACACCTAAGAATCAAGAGGTCTTTTACTTTGGTTGTAGCGGGGCCATTGGATTAGTCGTTAGGTGGGGAAATCAAGAAAAGGAAATTCCAAAAGGCTACACAAAATATCAAGAATTGCAAAGCATGACACCTTCTAAAATACATTTTTGGGTTTTGATTCATTTTTCCACCTTTCATTCATTCTTTTTATTTTATTTCTCACTTCGTTTTGTCATCCCCTTCTCTATACTCCTTTTTATTTTTTTTTTATTTTTTTTTTTTATTTTTATGGAGAAGGGGGGATTTTTAATTTAAGAGAAATATTTTTTTTTTTGACTTTCTCATCCCATACTTTTTCAACTACCTTTTTACCCTTTTGTAATACTTTAAAAGGTGCCCTACCTAGCATCATTCATCAAAGTAATTCAAGGTACCAAGAAAAGTATTTTATTCTTTCAGGCTCAAAATTGGGCAACTAAGGGGTAGCATTTAGTCATTCAAAGCTCAGAAGGCCGAAAAAATACCTAGTGCCTCAATCATTTTCAAAAATGTTTTCAAAAATTTTTAAGCTTCAGAATGGTTTTAAGTCAAGTTCTAGAGAATACAAACCAAGAGGAATAACACTCTATCACAAAGAATGGGGTAGATTTAGTGAGTGCCCCTTTTTGGCTCAAAATCTCACATTTTAGTAGTTCAAAAATCAGTGAAAAACACAAATCTATGGAACCACGGGCTAATTATCAACTATCAAAGATCATCTCAAACATTTTCATTTGTAGCCTAATCACAAGAATAAAAAAAATAGGGTTCAAAAATTCACTATCTCAATTTATTTGGCACTAAGTTCTCACAATTGGATGCATAATCTAGGCAAGGGGCAATCGAATCATGTGATCATGCAAAACTATGCCTATATGAATGCAACATGCAAAATGCAAAAATTCCAAAATGCAAAAATACCCCTACCCCAAGATTAAAAACTTACATTGTCCCTAATGTAAATAATCAAGATGGAGAGAGGAGAAAAAATGGAACGACTTACCGAGGCTGTAGCGGGTGCTGGCTCGCATTCCAGTCAGAAACTTGTTGGGAAATGCATCACGGCCGTGAGCCTCATCACGGGCAGGCCGTGATCAATTCTGGTCCACAGGAGCTGGCCTGTCACGGCCGTGACCTCCATCACGGCTAGGCCGTGATGCTCTCTGATCTTCAGGGTTCTCTCATCACGCCCGTGATGGGTATCACGGCTGGGCCGTGATCCTTTCTGATCTTCTCACTAAGCTCATCACGGCCGTGACCATTGTCACGGCCTGGGCGTGATGGTTGCTTGCCTTGTTTGTCCTTGCCCTTTTTGCTTCTCCTTCCTCTTTACCCTGAAAACACTTAACACATCTATTAGTTTATGATCTTTTTCCTCTTGATCTTCTCAAATTATTCAAGAGTTAAAAATCAAAAACAAAAGGAAAATGAAAATAAAACTTGGGTTGCCTCCCAATAAGCGCTTCTTTAACGTCACTAGCTTGACGGGTCGGTGATCTCAAAGATCATGAAAGTGCACAGCTATGGTCAATCTCTTGATGTCACCACCCAAGTAGGCCTTGAGCCTTTGTCCATTGACTTTGAAGGTCCTTTTTGAAGTAGGATCCTCCACTTCTATGGCTCCATGAGGCGAGACTTCTTTGACAATGAACGGTCCCGACCACTTAGACTTCAACTTGGCCGGAAACAATCTCAGTCGGGAATTGAATAATAAAACTTGTTGTCCCGGCTGAAATGTTTTCATCACGATCTTCTTGTCATGGTAGGTCTTGACTCGCTGCTTGTAAATAGCTGCATTCTCATATGCATTAAGGCGCATCTCCTCTAATTCATGCAGCTGGTTGACTCTTTTTTCACCCGCCAGAGTGGCATCAAAATTCAAGAACTTCAATGACCAAAAGGCTCGATGCTCCAACTCTACGGGTAGATGACATGCCTTCCCATAGACCATCTGAAACGGAGATAACCCCACAGAAGTTTTTAATGTAGTCCGGTAAGCCCACAAGGCATCGTCAAGCTTCTTTGCCCAATCTTTTCTTGAACTGGCCACAGTCTTTTCCAGAATTCGCTTAATCTCCGGGTTAGAGACCTCCGCTTTCCCATTTGTTTGAGGATTATATGGAGATGCCACCTTATGGCTCACATCATACTTGGTCAACACATTTTTCAGTTGTAAGTTGCAGAAGTGAGATCCTCCATCACTTATAAGGACCCTTGGGACACCGAACCGGGCAAAAATGTTCTTCTTGATGAACTTAATCACTTTCTGGGCATCATTCTTCGGTGTTGCAATGGCCTCCACCCATTTAGAAACATAGTCCACCGCCACCAAGATATATTGATTGGAGAATGAAGGTGGAAGTGGACCCATAAAATCTATGCCCCAACAATCAAATACCTCAATCTCCAATATGTTTTGAAGTGGCATCTCATCCCTTTTTGATATGTTCCCGGTCCTTTGGCACTTGTCACAACTCTTCACATGATTGAAAGAGTCCTTGAAGATTGAGGGCCAAAAGAGCCCAGATTGGAGGACCTTTGCAGCTGTCCTATCCCCATTGTAATGTCCATCATATGGAGAGTTATGGCAATGCCACAAAATATTCCTTGCTTCCTCTTGACTAACACACCTCCTCCATAAGCCATCCGGCCCAACCTTGAACAAAAATGGATCATCCCACATGAAATGGTTGGCATCCCGGAAGAACTTCTTCTTTTACTGCCAAGTGAGGTGCTCTGGAACCATGTTGGCAGCCTTGAAATTTGCCATGCCGGCAAATCATGGTCTTTCATGCACTAAAAATAAGGCCTCATCCGGGAACTCATCCCGAAAGTCCTTCTCTTTTGCAGCAACCTCTTCATTCACCAACCGAGATAAGTGGTCAGCCACCACATTTTCGCTGCCCTTTTTGTCCTTAATGACTAAGTCAAATTCCTGCAACAATAGAATCCACCTTATGAGTCTTGGTTTTGAATCTAACTTAGTCAACAAATATTTAATTGCAGCATGATCAGTAAAAACAGTGACTTGTGAACCAATCAAGTATGAACGAAATTTTTCCAATGCAAACACTATGGCTAGCAACTCTTTTTCAGTTGTAGTATAATTTATTTGGTTCTCATTGAGAACCTTGCTAGCATAGTGAATGGCATGGAAAAACTTTTCCCTCCGCTGTCCCAAAACTGCCCCAACTGCGTAGTCACTGGCATCACACATTAATTCAAATGGTGACTCCCAGTTGGGTGCAACAAGAATGGGAGCGGTGATCAATCTTTCTTTCAAAATCTGAAAAGAAGTAAGGCAAGCAGTATCAAACATAAATGGTGTGTCCTTGTTCAAAAGGCTACACAACGGCTTTGCTATCTTTGAGAAGTCTTGAATGAACCGCCGGTAAAAGCCTGCATGCCCAAGAAAACTCCTCACACCCTTGACATTCACTGGTGGAGGTAGTTTCTCAATTACATCAATCTTGAATTTATCCACTTCGATCCCCTTAGCTGAAATCTTGTGCTCAAGCACAATGCCTTCCTGCACCATAAAATGACACTTCTCCCAATTTAAGACTAAATTGGTGTCCATGCACCTCTTTAACACAGCAGCAAGGTTAGACAAACAATTATCATAAGAGGAACCGAAAACAGAAAAATCATCCATGAAAACTTCAATGTATTTTTCTACCATATCAGAGAAAATGGAAAGCATGCACCTTTGAAATATCGCAGGCGCATTACAAAGACCGAAAGGTATCTTCCGATAGACAAAAACTCCAATGGGACATGTGAAGGCAGTTTTCTCTTGGTCTTCCGGGTTAACCGCAATTTGGTTATAACCCGAATAACCATCCAAGAAACAATAGTAAGCTTGCCCGGCCAACCTCTCCAACATTTGATCCATGAATGGAAGTGGGAAGTGATCTTTCCTAGTAGCTTGATTTAGCTTCCGATAATCTATACACATTCGCCAACCGGTGACCGTTCTAGTTGGGATCAACTCATTCTTCTCGTTGTTCACGATGGTCATGCCACCTTTCTTGGGAACCACTTGTACCGGACTCACCCAAGCACTATCGGAAATCGGATATATCATTCTAGCTTCAAGGAGTTTCAGCACCTCCTTCCTTACCACTTCTTTAATTGTAGGATTGAGCCTCCTTTGTGGTTGGACCACCGATTTAAATTCAGCCTCCATCATGATCTTGTGCATACAAAATGCAGGACTAATACCTTTCAAATCTGAGATGGACCATCCAATTGCTGTTTTATGCTCTCTAAGCACCCTTACAACTTTCTCCTCTTCCAACTTGGATAATACATTACTCACTATGACAGGATTTTCATCATTCTCACCAAGGAACAGATATTTCAAGTGGGGAGGTAGAGGTTTAAGCTCTAACTCGAGATTTTCTTGGACTTCATCCTTTTTGAGCTCTTCTTTCTTAGTAGTGACAGCTTGTTGAATGGGTTGAGCTTCCAAATCACACAAACACTCTTCTATTTCCTTCTCCTCTTTCTCATCAAGATTTTCAATAGAGTTCATAATTACCTTCTCAAGAGTAGAGGAATGGTGCTGCTGTGCAAAGACTTCTTTAGCCACTACATCCACAATGTCCATGCGGAAACAATTCTCTTCATCACTCGGGCGATGCATAGCTTCAAACACATTGAAAGTAACCTCTTCATCTTGCACTCTGAGTCGAAGTTGGCCTTCTTGTACATCTATCAAAGCACGACCAGTTGCTAGAAAAGGTCTCCCCAATATAAGTGGAACTTCTGCATCCTCCTCCATGTCTAATATCACAAAATCCGCTGGGAAGATAAACTTATCCACTTTAACCAAAACATCTTCCAGAATACCAAAAGGACTCTTGATTGATCTATCGGCTAGTTGCAATGCCATCCTTGTTGGTTTCACTTCACCACCTCCAAGCTTATTCAAAATTGAAAGCGGCATCAAATTGATACTCGCCCCCAGGTCACACAAGGCCTTCCCAATAGCAACACTCCCAATCGTGCAAGGGATTGTAAAACTACCAGGATCTTTAAGCTTTGGAGGTAGCTTCCTTTGGAGTATCGCACTACATTCTTCCGTCAAGGCAACAATCTCACCTTCTTTAAATCTCCTTTTCTTTGTGAGTAGCTCCTTCATGAACTTTGCATAAGTGGGCATTTGCTCTAGTGCTTCAGCAAAGGGTATGTTGATTTGTAACCTCTTGAAGATGTCAAGAAATTTGGCAAACTGCTCTTCCTTCTCCTTCTTCTTGCTTAAGTGAGGATATGGCAACTTTACATAAGAGGGGATCTCTTGAGGCTTGTCTCCATCTTTCAAAATCTGACTTTTACTCTTCCTCAGAATTGAATTTTCATCCACTAGCTTTTCTCTCTTGTCTTTTTCACAACATTTTTCTTCTTCCTCTATTACAACCTCTTTGCCTTTTTCCTCATTCAACTCAGTTTCTTCAGCATTCATCTCTGTTTTTTCAGCATCTCTCTGATTTTTCAACAAAGGCTCACCGCTCTCTTGCTCAAGACTTTTACCACTCCTCAAAACAATAGCCTTACAATGCTCTTTAGGATTTGTTTGAGTGTTACCTGAAAAACTGCCGCGAGATTGTTCCGCTAGGTGCTTTGCAATTTGTCCAACTTGGACCTCCAAGTTCTTTATGGCAGCATCGGTGTTTTTCTGGTTTGACATGGACATTTGCATGAATTGATTGAGGGTGTTCTCCAAGATTGAAGTTCGGTCTTGAGGCGGTTGTGTGGGAAGAGGCTTACTTGCTTGTCCGACATCTTGTTTCCAACCAAAATTTGCTTGATTCCTCCACCCTTGGTTGTAATTGTTGGAATATTGATTGTTACCTTGCTGCCCATAGTTTCCCATATAATTAGCTTCCTCATGGGAACTAGGAGTGGCCTCACAATTTCCATTGTCATGATCTCCTCCACAAAAATCACATCTCATTACCTGTTGAGGTGGCATGGTTGTCCCTTGAATGGTTTGAAGTTATTGTGGGAGTTGAGCTAGTTGCTTGGTGATGGACTCAAGTTGTTGTGTCATAAGCTTATTTTGAGCCAAAAGTGCAGTTTGTGAGTCTAACTCCAACACTCCCCTTCTTGGTGTGGTACCTCGGTCATTATGCATCAAATAGTCATTAGATGCCATAGCTTCTATCAAAATCAGTGCTTCTTCCGGTGTCTTTGTGTTCATGGAACCTCCAACTGAGGCATCCAACATATACCTGGTTGATGGCCTCAATCCATTGCAAAATGTTTGAATTTGGGTAAGATCATCAAACCCATGATTTGGACATCTTCGGAGCAGATCTTTGAATCTTTCCCATGTGTCATGAAGGGTCTCGCCCTCTTGTTGAGCAAAGCTTATGATATCACCCCTTGTCTTCACAAATCTTGAGGCGGGAAAGAACCTTGCAAGAAATTTTGCCTCTAAGTCATCCCATGTAGTGATGCTCCCCCTTGGTTGAGATTGGAGCCAAGACTTGGCTCTATCTCTTAGAGAGAAAGGAAACAACCTTAGGCGAAGTGCATCATCGGAAGCACCATTTATCTTCATTGTATCACATAACTCCAGGAAGTTGGAGACATGATTATTAGGATCCTCTTGCTCCAACCCGTCAAATTGATTTTGTGCAACCATATTCAAGAAAGCCGGCTTGATTTCAAAATTGGCATTCACTGGAGGCCTCACTATGCTAGTGACATGCCTATTGACATTTGTATTGGCATAGTCCCCAAGTGTCCTCCGTGGAGCACCTTCACCATTGCCTGCCATCTTGAGTTCTTCTTGATGAACTTGAGAAGTGGAAGTCTCTTGTTCTCTTTCTTGTTGCTCTACTAACTTCTGCTGTCTTGCTTGCTTCCGATTCTCCCTAGCTGTTTTCTCTATTTCAGGATCGTAGAGAAGTTGGTCAGCTGGGACAGTACCTCGCATGCACAAACGTCTAGAGACCAAAACTGTTAGCACTAGATGACAGCACAAAAACACAGATCAGTAAAACAAAAATAAAATTGTGCCTAAATTAGTAATTGAAATGGGTATGCTAATATTGAAACTCAGTCCCCGGCAACGGCACCAAAAACTTGTTGATTACGAATCTAGGCAAGTATACCTAGTCGTACAAGTAATACGGTGGTGAGACCGATATCGTTCCCACGAGGACTGAGACAAGTACTAGCACGTACCGAATCAATTACTATCTAAGTGAATTCTTGGATTGAAGGGGGTTATATGTAAAATACCAAGCCCAAAACAAACAAAAGAAAAGGAACAAACTCTTTTTAGTTTTTTTTATCAAATACTTGGAGTGCAGAAAAAGGTGATTTTCAAATATGATAAAGATGTTGGGATTAGACTTCACTAAACCTTAGTCTCATGCAATACCAAGACCACCAATCCAGTTTATGCATCAAATATTAAAATCAATCCACTAGATTACTTAAGCCCTGATTCCTCAGATGACAAGAGCCTAAACCCGCTAATAGACCCTAATTCCTTAGGTGGCCTGAGTAGTGAATTTGCATTAAGATTAGGGATTACACGATTACTAATAAACCAAAATCCATTCCTAGATGCAAGGTTTACTAGGTGACTAATTCCAGATCAAGAATTGATAAGAACGTCCCCATTGCAAATCAAATCTCAAAATCAATTCATGGGTGATCAAACCACAAAAGGCATTAAGCATAGGAATTAAACACTAATATGAAGGCATAAACACAGATTGATAAATCAAAGCAATTACATGATATTCGGTTCAGTTACATCTAATCCCAACAAAGAGGGATTTAGCTACTCATGATTACAGAGAAAACTAAAACCAGAGAAATAGAGATAAGGGGAAGAAGGAACTCCATGGGAGCACTCCACAGCAGCCCCCTGGTGCAGAGAAGATGTCTCTTTTAGGGTGGAAGTCGTTCTAGGGTTCAAGTCTGGTCCAACGATCCCCTTTCATTCTGCCCCTGATGCCTTATTTATAGAATAGGATTCAGATAATGCACGTCACGGCCGTGATGGCCATCACGGTCAGGCCGTGATGCGTTCTGCCTTGGGCGCGCTATCAACTTTTGGATTATCACGGTCGTGATGCTTGTCACGGGTAGGCCGTGATCGATTCTGCCTTCACCAAATGGTCTGTCACGGCCGTGATGGGAGTCACGGCTTGGTCGTGACAGATTCTGCCTAGAAGGGGTCTGGCTCAATTAACATGTCACGGCCGTGATGGGCATCACGGCTAGGCCGTGATGGGCTCTGGTTGGCTCATTTTCTTCACTTTTCAAGCTCTCTCTTCATCCAAGCTCCATCATGGTCAATCTTGAGCATTTTACCCTTAATTCCTGCAAAACAACACCACGAAACCGCCTTACCCGTTCCGAGGTAAAAACTAACTAAAATCAATTTAAATATGCCTAAACTATATGAAAATGCATGCAAAAATGCACATGAATTATGATGTGAAATCACACAAGTGATGTAAATAGTGGTTCCTGATTTCAGGTATGAATTACACACTTATAACTGAGAATTTGATTGTGGGCTCACAACCACAAAAACTTGAAGATGTGGATCACCTCAAAAAGGAAGAGGGTGTGGCATACATTCTAAACTTGCAACAGGCTAGGATAAGGATGTCGAATATTGGGGAATAGACTTGCAGTCAATTATAAGAAGGTGTCATGAACTTGAAATTCACCACATGAGGAATCCGGTAACCAGCCCACTTTTCAGTAAATTTATTGATAAAAACAATTACTGCCCTGCATTATGGGATAATCTAGACAACATTAATAAACTGCCCTGCATAATGTCATTAGGAAATAGAGATTTTGATTGTCATGGCTAGTTTAATCTCAATGCCTACCTCAAGGATTCATATACTTATGTTCACTGAATGCTTTACTCACTTGTTATTAAGTTAAATTATCACTTACATTTTGATATCTATCTATATTATTAGGCAAAAGACTTTGATCCGAACTCCTTGCGAAGTTCACTGCCTAAAGCGGTCTCATCCTTGGAATGGGCAATTTCCGAGGGAAAAGGAAGAGTTTATGTGCACTGCACTGCTGGACTTGGAAGAGCTCCAGCGGTGGCAATTGCTTATTTGTTCTGGTTTTGTAGCATGAATGTCAGTCCTAACTCTCACCTTATCTTTGACTCCATTAATAATTTATAAACCACTTATTTCACATTTTATGACTGTTTCCATCTTCTTGGTAGTAACTGGTGAGATTTAGCTAAAGATTAAGTTACTGAGAATGGGAACAACATTATTTAATCAATGTGATATGTTTGTTCACAATTTTCTTAAATTGCGAAGTGTTCATTTTCACAGCTAAATACAGCATATGGCAGGCTAACTTTGTAAAGACATTGTGGACCAAATAAAAGAGCAATAGGTGGAGCTACTTATGATTTGGCTAAGAATGATCCATGGAAGGAGCCATTTGAGAGTCTTCCAGAACATGCATTTGAGGATATATCAGACTGGGAGAGGAATTTGATTCAAAATCGCATTCGTTCCCTTTGTGGAACTTGACACACTTAGGTAAGTGTTTCTGTTATGAAAATTAGTCATGTGTTATAGGGATTTTAGGTGTCTGCATTACATATATGTAGAGATGCAATAGCTTTTGCACATTTTTTTGCTCTTGGTAATCAATATGGGAAACCAAATCAACCCATATCATCGCCAAGTCAATTGATGTGCAAAAAGTTATTTCAAGCCCTGATATGCCTTTAATGAAACATTGTATGATGTTGAGATGCAATGCTATTGTTGTGATTGACAGGTTTCTATTTATCAAGATTCCTACATAGATTGGCAACGTTGCAGTTGCAGGGTTGGTGCGAGATGCCATGATACTGCTCAAAGCCGGAAATCTTTTCAAGAATTTTCATACAGATATAAGCATATAGATGTAATGTGTAAGAAAATATTCAATATAGTATTAAAAGTGGCAAATAAATCAATTTTTCATATAATGCACCATAATTGTACTAGACAGTGTAAGATCTAAGAATTCAAAATGCTTAGTTGATCTTATGCACAATCCTATCAACAAGCATCTGAAGTTGACACAGGCAAACACAAGAAGGGGTTGAATTGTGTTTGTTAATAATTTTCGAAAACAACCTTTAAAACAATTTTTGCACACAAGGAGATTAGAAACACAAGCATGCACAAATAAAAGATCCTTTTTAAAAGACTTTAACAAAATATGTTTTATCCTGGTTCACTCTTTTCCAACCAAGAGCTACGTCCAGTCCCTTCTACTTGAAGGATTTTCTCCACTATTTTCCAAATAGATTACAGCCAAGTATTCAACACCTCTCCAGGTTACAAGTATTTCTTTCTTACCAAGCTTCTTCATGCTCTAATCTAACAAACAGATTTAATGTTTGATCTTCTTAACACATTATGTGTGAGGATATGACAGTTTAAGATCAGATGAATATTTTCGCAATATTCAAACTAAGAAATACTGACTCTTGCTCTTTAAAGAAATATGAGTATGAGTGATTGTAGTTTTTACAAAAGTTGAGCTCGCAAGGTTGTGCAGTCAAGAGTCGTCCTTCAGTATCTCAGGTCTTCTATTTATAGTGACATTCTTCTTCACTTGTATTTCTTCAACGGTTACTTTAAATAATCCTATTTAGAGATAGAATTTAATGCATGATATCCGTTGTCACTGATAGCTTGATTGTGGTAAGCTAAATAGTGCTCTTGGTTATCAAGGTAGAATGAAATAGGAGGCTTACTGCTATGAGTTTTGCAGCTTGAGAACTTGTTGTTCCTCCTTTGTGAACAATCCAGCTTTTTCAACCATAAAGTCGTACAGATCATTTTGCAGTATCTTATTGTACGATTCTGCTTTTTGCATTTGTTGATGGTACTATGTTTCTTTTACAACAAGGTAAAATATTAAAGCAGATAGGACAATAGTGAAGAACAAATATTCTATTGAAATAAATATCAATCATTTGAAATAAATTCAAGAGATTCGGATAACATTTATTTATTTGAAGATGGAGCTCGTCTACTTTAAAAAACTCCATCTACTTAGTTATATGTGAGACTAGGTTTGTTTTAACAGATTATTTTGCTCGTCCGATGACTTGGTATATCCTCTTGTCTATCAAGTCTTTGGACTTGTTATTCCTCAAAGAGTTATAAAGATCTCCGTCTAGTGACGTGGCAGTTAGAGCTCGTCTACTAGATTACTTTATTTTTCAGTTCATTTACTTCTACTAATTACTTCCGTCTGCTTACATAGCAAGATGGACGCGCTTATTATCAAATCTTTGGACTTGCTGTATCTAACAAGTTATTTTGGTATTCGTCTAGCAAACATATAGAGCCTCGCCTACTTAAGAAAACCAGTCTACTTAATTAAATAAATAAGTAACTTTACCAAAATATTGAGCAGCTCGTCTACAAGGGTGGACGCGTATTCTTTCAATGAAAACTTATCCCATGTTTCTTTTACTTATATTTAAATATTCCTGCATAACTGAAAGCACATGTTAGATCTCAACTAACACTTTGCCAAGAAAATTTAATCCTTTTGTTAGCTTCAAAACTTAGAGATTATTTTATCCAAAACCATTTTGGTTCCAACAATCTCCCCCTTTTGGATGATGACAAAACTAATTAAATTTGAAAAGCAAAGTCTAAGAGAGCTTGTAGGTCTCCCCCTAAGACAAAGCATTCAAATAATTAAGTAGAAAAAGCATATGAAGAACAACTGCATATAAGCTAACAGATAGGTGCAACAGCTTATCATACTTAGAGTATATATGAAGGAATAAATTAGCATAGTCAGCAGATATCAAAACAAATAAACAAATAAACAAACATAAGTATCAGAGCAGTTAGCAAGTAGAAAAGAATAAGCATATGCACACTAATATAAGCTTTTCAAAACTGACTTTTTATTTTTATATATATAAACAAATATCTTTCTTTTCCTTTCTCCCCCTTTTTGTCATCAGCCAAAAAGGTAAAAGGAGTAGACCATCATTGTCAGTATAAGAGAAAGAAAAAAAAAGGTAAAGGATAGGAAGGAGGAGGTGGTGGAGGTGGAGGATTCTGAGTCTGGCTTTTCTTGAAATCCATGAGGAATTCCAACATTTTATTCACAACCTTTAAGGTTGGAGCCATTAAAGTTTGAACTTGCTGTTGGACATCCTCCTTAATTTTCTCAGTCATCTTCTCAACCTTCTCATCAACTATCTTTCCAACTCTGTCATCAACTATTTTTCCAAGAACCTCTTCAAGATTAGGTGGCAGAGCCTGTTGCCTTGAGCTTTCAGTAGACTCTCGAAATGTGTTTAATGTTCTTGAATGATCTGAGGGGTGCATCACAGCTAGAGCTAATGGTTGAGAAGAGTGTTTTTCTGATGAGCTCTGATTGTAAATGGATTCATCTGTTTCTTCTGAGTCAACAGTAGTGGCATTTTGATCAGGTTCTTCACCAACAGGTTCATCTACTATAGGCTCTGAAGTAGGTGAAGGGATCGCTGAGACTTCTTTTGCCCATCTGATGGGGTAGATGAATTCCACATTTTTATATTTATGGGAAGTCCCCAAAGGTCTTTATAGATCATATATCTGAAATTTGAAAGACCACACTTCCCTCTGACCTTAGGAATTTCCTTCTTCTCTTCTTCAGTCAGTCCAGAGGAAGACGACTCTCTTGTGCAGTGAATAATATGAGATTTCCAGAAATCTGCAGCATGTTGATCACTGATTAACTCAATGGATTCAGTATGCAAAAAGAAATCCAGTATTGAGTAGTTAAAAGTTTCTTGGTTCAGATCAAGCATTGCTGATTCAGCTTCAGGCATGACTCCTTTGTTAAGTCTCTAAAATGTCTGATGTGCATTTCCTTAAGTTTGGATGAGAACTAAACATTGGTTAATGATTTAATTAACCTTCATATTGGTTTCTAAACTGTCTATCTAGTGTGAAGACTAAAACTGTAAGAATCATCTATCTGCTCATAAGTGACTACTTGTCTGGATAAGTGAAAGTCAACCTATCTGTTGACTATGATTATTTACTTCTTTCAAGATACGTCTTCAACCTGTCTCCCCACGAGTTCCTACACTTGTCTGAGGTTACTCGTTGAAGAATCAAGGTCCAAACAAGCTTTTGTTGGCTGTCCCATCAGAAAGAGGCTTGAAGCCTTCTCTCCTACTCAGTCTCACGCCTATCAAGAAAAGTCAGAAGTTACTCTCTCAAGCAACCTCGGTTATCAGAACCAAAGACCAGTTAAAGACTGCTTCCAACATGCTTTATTCCCTAGTACCTCTGGTCATTACATGAAAAGGGAATTGTACTCAGTAAAGTACAAAAAGCTCTCTGCACAACTCTGATATGGCTGTATCACGATGCATAAAGCCATGATCCTTCATGTTAGAGTACAACCAACGTTCCTATTGCATTAATGGCTGCCTTGAACGACTCTATTGCATTTAATGAAGTTTGGCTTGAAGCCAACATCTGAGGGAATGTCTCTAACGGATCCTGAATGCTTGAAGACTATAAATACAGAAGTCATTGAAGGTAGAGCATAGAGAATACACTTAGCATTAAAGAGCCATTACTCTGCGCATTAATATCTTCATTCTTTCATTCTATATTCTTCAATCATTTGAAGTTATTACGCAGACTTTCGTAAGCTTTACATTTAAACCACTCTCTGAGTGTTAGTGAAAGATCTGTCTACCTGAAGTTGTATTTATTACAAACCAAATCTCTCAAACAAACCTGAGTGAGCCTGAAGAGGCTAGATGTGCAAAGAATACTTGTCTTGGAGCCTGAAGAGTCTAGGTGTGCAAACAATACTTGGAGTATGTAACCTAATCAGTTAAAGTGGATAAAACTTGGTGCTGCCAAGGACTGGATGTAGCTCTTTGCTTTGAAGAGTGAACTAGGATAAATAGCTGTGTCAATCTCTCTTTCCTTATAAACACTTTAGTTGCCTTAGTTTTATTATCTGTTTTTCAAGTGGTGTGTTTGTCTAAGTCACTGTTAAAATTTCATCAGACAGGTCACCTGTTTGTCCTGTATCTTTCCACTCATCGAAACCAAGCTTTTGTATGCGAAAAGATTTCAACTTTGTTTAAATTCTGATAAACACAATTCAACCCCCCCCCCCCTTTCATTGTTTATAGTTGTCTATTTCAGTTGGTATCAGAGCTCGGCCTCTGAGTTGAGCATCTAACACTGTAGAGGTAAATGGTCCTGAAGAATAGACATGACTGCTGGAGCTAGTTCAAGTGGAAGTCACCAGACTGAAGGAGCTTCCCTAACCAGACCTCCTTACTTCAATGGAGAAAACTACAACTATTGGAAGATATATTTCAATGGTTCATTCTATCTACAAAACTCTGATATTTGGGATGTCATTACAGATGGTCCATTCATTCCCAAAATGATGATGACACTGACAAACCAAAAGCTCAGTGGACTACTACAGAAAAGACAAAATGGGAGCTGAACCACAAAGCTAGATATAACATCATTTGTGCTCTCAGTCCTAAGGAGTTTGAGAAGGTATGTGCTTGTGACTCTGCCAAAGAAATATACGACACTTTAGTTGTCACACATGAAGGAACAGCCAAAGTCAAAGAGTCAAAGAATGCCATACTAGTCAGAAAGTATGAACTGTTTGTCATGGAGGAAGGAGAATCTGTTGCTCAAATGATAGGAAGATTTAAAACTATAGTCGATAGTTTAAAATCTCTTGGCAAAGTCTATACCAATGCTGAGAAGGTTGGAAAGATTCTGAGAAGTCTACCTAAACAGTGGAGACCTTTGGTCACTGCTAACTCTCAAGCCAAGGATCTCACTACCTTGACTATGGATGAACTTCTTGGAACACTCACTGTTCATGAGAAAGAACTTAGAGATGAAGTTGCACCAAAGAAGGGCAAGTCAATTGCTCTGAAAGCTGATCAAAAGTCAGCAAAAGTTTCCAAGGCTCTAAAGGCGAGGCGAGTCATCCAGGTGATCTTTGACTGCCCGAACACGGGGATTCTGAGAGTGATGAAGAATTGTCTCTCCTGACCAGGAAGATAAAGCTTCTCCTACATAAAAAAGAAGTTCAAGAGGGATAAGCCATTCAGAAGGTTCAACAAGGACAAGAACTTCAAAGAATCCACTCCAACAGACAAAAGTCCAATTGTCTTCTATGAGTGCAAGAAGCCTGGTCACATCAAGGCTGAATGTCCTCAACTCAAGAAGGCCCCTTTTAAGAAATTCTTCAAGAATAAGAAGAAAGGAGTGATGGCTACTTGGGAGGATCTGGAGTCAACATCTTCTGATGAAGAAACAAAGGAAGAAGCCAATCTTTGTCTGATGGGCAACATTGACTCAGACTCAGACGATGAGGTACATCCTGACTATGAGGAATTACTTAATACCTATGAGGAGTTGATGGAGGAATCCAACTTCTTATCTAAGACTTTAAAATCCCTCAAGAGAGAGTATGTAAAGCTCACCAGTGAGCATAAACAGAAATCTCAAGAGTGTGAGAAGCTGGCTAAAGAGAACAGTGAGCTGAAGACTGAAAAGTCTAATGAAGCTAAGATCTCAAGTGAAACATCACCATCTGAAGAAGTTGAAAAACTTCAACAGAAAGTGGAAGAGCTTACTTTTGATCTTGCCAAATTTGTTAATGGTAGAGACAATCTGACTAAGCTACTTGGCAGTCAGAGCCACTCTCTTAACAAAGAAGGTATTGGATATGTCCATCAGACACAACATAAAGTATCAACTAAAGCTTCTACAGTATCTGTTAAGTCAACTGTAACCAAATCTACTCCTATCTGTAACTTATGTGGAAAAACTGGACAAGTTATGTCTAAGTGTATCCATAATAAGAGAAGGAAGTCTTCACAGACTCCTAGAACTAATAGAAAAGGACCCAGAAAAATATGGGTACCTAAAAATCAAATAATTTTTGTTGCAGATGTCCTCAACAGGACAAAGAAAACACCACTGCTGGTACCTGGACAGTAGTTGCTCGCGTCATATGACTGGAGAAAGGTCTATGTTCCTAGACCTCCAACTTAAGAAAGGAGGACACGTTGCCTTCAGAGGGAATCAGAAAGGGAAAGTTATAGGAATTGGTACTATTGGTGGTAAACCCCCTCTTCCCTTTATATCCAATGTTCTTATGGTTAAAGGATTAAGACACAATTTGCTTAGCATAAGTCAATTATGTGATAGTGGTTTTGATGTTTCCTTTACCAAGAATGTATGCATAGTTAAAGACTGTTGTGGTAAAACCCTCTTTTCAGCTAAAAGGCAACAAAATCTTTATAAGATTGAACTGTCTGATCTCTCATATCAAAGTGTAACCTGTCTGATGTCTAAAGAGGATGAGAGATGGTTATGGCATATGAAACTAGGACATGCTAGTATGAAACTAATTTCTGAATTAAAAAGGAATAATCTTGTGAGAGGATTGCCTGATATTAGTTTTAAGAAAGATGTCTTGTGTGATGCATGTTAGAGAGGTAAACAGATAAAATCAAGTTTCAAATCTAAAAACCAAGTATCAACCTCTAGACCTCTTCAGTTGTTACACATGGATTTGTTTGGACTAGTTAGTGTTGCCAGCCTGGCTGGAAGAAAATATGGATTTGTCATTGTTGATGACTATTCTAGATACACATGGGTACTCTTCATAATGTACAAGGATGAGTCTTTTAATGCTTTCTCAGTATTCTGCAAAAGAGTACAAAATGAGCAGGGTTTCTGTATTTCTACCCTTAGAAGTGATCATGGGGGAGAATTTGAAAATGAGCAGTTTAAACAGTTTTGTGAGGAGAATGGAATCTCTCACAATTTCTCTGCACCTAGAACTCCACAGCAAAACGGAGTGGTTGAGAGAAAGAACAGATCTCTGCAAGAGATGGCTAGATCTATGCTCAATGAAAATAATGTCCCTATGTACTTCTCGGCAGAAGCTGTAAACACTGCTTGTTATGTACAAAACAGAATACTTATTAGGCCTTTTCTAAAAAGGACTCCTTATGAATTGTGGAAAGGAAAAAGCTCCAACATATCTTATTTTCATGCTTTTGGATGTGAATGTTTTATTCTGAATACCAGAGATAATCTTGGAAAGTTTGATTCTAAGGTAGATAAAGGTATTTTCGTAGGATATTCTGAAATGTCTAAGGCTTTTAGAGTTTACAATTCAAGAACTTGTATTATTGAAGAATCTGTTCATGTTAAATTCAATTATGAATTAAAGACTGATAAAGAACTATCAGATCTAGAAGATGATCTTGCAGGTCTTGATATAAACAATCCAGAAATTCAACAACCCGATCTAACCAAGACAGAACCTGTGCCTGAGACTGACAGACAAGTAGAACAGACGAGTAAGCAGACGAGTCAACAAACGAGTCAACAGACAAGTCAAGATCTTCATGATGATCTCAAAAGGGATTGGAAGTTCAACACTCATCACCCTAAGGATCTTATTATTGGAAATCCTTCTAAAGGAGTAAGAACCAGATCCTCATTAAGAGAATCAAGCAATGTGGCCTTTATTTCAGATTTGGAGCCTAAACGCATTGAAGAAGCTCTTGAGGATGAAAGCTGGATTCTTGATATGCAAGAAGAACTTAACCAGTTCACCAGAAATGATGTCTGGACTCTTGTCTCTAAGCCTAAAAACAAGTCGGTTGTTGGAACAAGATGGGTCTTCAGAAACAAATTGGATGAAGATGGTAAAGTTGTCAGAAATAAGGCAAGGTTAGTAGCTCAAGGCTATAACCAACAAGAAGGTATTGATTATACTGAACCTTTGCACCTGTAGCTAGAATAGAAGCCATACACATTTTAATATCATATGCTGCACAACACCAAATTACCCTGTTTCAAATGGATGTAAAAAGTGCTTTTCTAATGGTATAATTGAAGAAGAAGTGTATGTTAAACAACCCCCTGGTTTTGAGGATACTGATAAACCAGATCACGTTTTCAAACTTAAAAAGGCATTATATGGTTTGAAACAAGCACCTAGAGCATGGTATGATAGACTCGGTTCTTTTCTCATACATAATGGTTTTACTAGAGGACAAGTAGACACTACTCTGTTCAAGAAATGCTCTAAAAAGAACTTTATTATAGTTCAAATATATGTTGATGATATTATTTTTTGGAGCAATTAATGAAAAGCTGTGCAAGGAATTTTCAAATCTAATGCAAGCTGAATTTGAGATGAGCATGCTGGGAGAATTGAAGTTCTTCCTTGGATTACAAATCAAGCAGACAAGAGATGGAATTTACATTCATCAACAAAAATATATCAAGGAGATACTCGAGAAATACAAAATTGAAAATAAAAAGCTCATGAAAACCCCTATGCAACCCAATGCAAAACTAAGCAAAGATGATGAAGGTAAAAAGGTAGATCAAACTGTCTACAGAGGTATGATTGGCTCTCTACTGTACGTAACTTCAAGCAGACCTGACATTCAATTTAGTGTATGTATGTGTGTGATAAGCCTCTGGCTCATCTAGTTTTATGACTAGTATGACCGTGGTTTTGTGCCAATTATATCTCGTTTTCACCCAAATTAGGCTTGATTGTCCTCAAGCAAGGTTTTGAGTCCCTTAAGTAGTTTTAGGGTTATTTAGCTTGATTTTTGAGTCAAATAAAGCACTTATGGCTATTTCATGTTTTCAGGTTGACTTAGAGTCCAAGGAATGAAGGAAACAATGGAAATTGCAACTGGAAACACTCGCCGCGCTGAGCAGATACTCGCCCCGCGAGAGTGAGGACCAGCCTGTGCCGGAAAAGTCATGTTCTCTGCCTCGCCCCGCGAGCTATAGCTCGCCTCGCGAGCCTGAAGTCAGCAAGCATCACGGTCATCCCGTGACACCCATCACGGGCGTGAAGAGAAACCCCTGAAGACAGAGACCATCACGGCCTGGCCGTGATGAAGGTCACGGCCATGACAGATAGGCACCCGAAGACAGAGACCATCATGGCCTGGCCGTGATAGGCATCACGGCTGTGACAACCCAGGTTTTGAAGACTCGCCTCGCGAGAATACAAATTCAAGAAGGCGCCATTTTAATATTCGCCTCGCGAGAGGCCACTCGCCTCGCGAGAATGCGCAGTTTCTGAAAGTTATAAATAGCTGTTTAGGGCAGGACAGAATTATCTTTTGCTAATCCTTGTTTCCGAATTTCTCTGGTTGTATTGTGTTTTTGATGGAGAACTAATCTCCCTAGGTTGATCTGCTGTAATCGGCTTCCGCTAACACTTGAGGTCTTGTAATTCCTGATTTAATTCTCTTCTCTCTTTCAATGCTATTCGTTATTCTCTGTTTGCTTAATTCAGTTTGTATCGAATTAGTGTTGATTTATTTTCGATGATTTTATATTCCTAAACTTAATCGCGTTTGCTTAATTCGCGTGCGTTCAATTCGTGTTTGCTTAATTCACGAAGGGCTTCATCCGTTTGCTTAATTCGGAATTAGGAATATATGTCCCGTGAGCGTCGGTTTACGCTTGTTAATCGATGCTACAATCGAAAAGGATTAGAATCCGCTTAGGGCATGGAATTACATGAACCGATGATAGCGGGAAACGAAACAAGCAGATTGATCGTCTTAGTCTTATTTGATAATCACGTAATTTGCTCTGTTTTTATGCTCTGTTTTCATTCTGTTTTCCAATCAATTTCAAACCAAACACCCCCAAGAAAACTGATTTTTCTGCGATAATAGCACTACAAGAGTCCTTGTGATACGATACCCGAGTTGTCGCACACTAAACTACATTTTTACTAACTGCTCATCTTTTGACGGCGTGCTCGACAAGTAGCGTCAAATTGGCGCCGTGTAGGGGACTCTTGTTTGTTGTTCTCGCTTTCTTTCTTTTTCGTTTTTGTTTTGAATGAGACTGGCCACTAGGTCGACTTGTCCTGACTGGTGTGATTGTGACCCTGACATTGAAAGAACACTTGCACACACGCCGTAGGGCAATTGGGCAAGCACTAGTGGTAATTCGATTTCGAACCTGTTTTTGATAACATGGGGACCAAAGGACATTGAGGCAGCTTGCTGCCCCCGATGTTAACTACAATGGGTTGTGTATTGAGTATCTTTGGTGTGGTTGCTCCTTTTGAACTTAAATCCGGTTTAATACACTTGTTGCCAAGATTTAGTGGTCTTGCGGTGAGGATCCACATAAGCATTTGAAGGAATTCGGGTGGTCCGCTCTACACCCTTGAGGCCTAAGGCATCATCGAAGACCATATCAAATTGCGAGCCTTCCCATTCTCCCTTGAAGGCGCTGCAAAGGATTGGCTATATTATTTGGAGCCAAATTTCTGTTACAACTTGGAATGATCCGAAGAAGGTTTTCCTGGAAAGATACTTCCCGCCTCCGAGCTGCTTCCATCGGAAAAGAGATATGTGGCATCGGGCAAAGCAATGAGTCATTGCCGAGTAATCGGGAGAGGTTCAAGAAGTTGGTATCTAGCTGCCCTCAACACAGATTTACGAGCAGCTCCTTATTCAGTATTTTTATGAGGGATTGCTCCCAATGGACAGAAATATTTTGGATGCCGCTAGTGGAGGAGCACTCGTCGATAAAACTCCAGCTGCTGCCAAGCAATTGATTGAGAATATGTCATTAAACTCCCAGCAGTTCACAACCAGGAGCAACTCTGTCGAGACAAGGGGTGTAAATGAGATCCAAGGTTCATCTTCCAACAAGGCACTCGAAACCAGAATTGATGAGCTCACTTGTTTGGTGAAGCAACTGGCAATGGATAAGGTTCAGCCGGCAAGGTTGTGTGGCATGTGTAGTTCTCCTGAGCATCTGACCGACACGTGCCCTATTCTGAAGGATGGGTCAGTCACTGATATGCCTCAAGCTTATGCAGCTAATCTCTACAATCAAGGCAATAATCAGAACCGATGACGGCACTCCCGACCTCTCCACAAATAGGTACCATCCCAACCTGGAGGAATCACGCTAATCTGCGGTATGGGAACTCATCCCAACAACAACCGGTGGCACCACCACCGAATCCTCCTCAAGTGACCACTTCTGCACCTTCCGGACCTTCATTAGAAGACTTGGTCAAGCAAATGGCTGCACAAAATCTCCAGTTTCAGCATCAAGTTGGACAGTCTCAGCAGCGAACAGATGCTAGCATTCAAGATTTGAGGACACAGATTGGACAGCTTGCCACATCCATAAACAACTTACAGCAAGCTCAGGGATCGAACCAACTACCTGCACAGACAGTGGTGAATCCCAATGCCCCCAATCCCAATGTGAGTGCCATTTCTTTGAGATCCGGGAAAGTAGTAGAGGGAGCCCCTGAGAAAGATGAAGAAACTGTTGAGGCAACTCCTGAGCCCTCTGTTGTTGTTGAAGCTGAGAGAGTGTATGTGCCTCCGATTCCCTTCCCACAAAGAGTGCATAAAAATAAGAAAGTTGATGGGGAAGACAAGGAGAGGGAGATCTTAGATGTGTTCAGAAAGGTGGCGGTAAACATTCCACTCCTAGATGTGATTAAGCAAGTTCCAAGGTATGCAAAGTTTCTGAAGGATTTGTGTACCCACAAGCGGAGGTTGAAGGGTAATAAGAGAGTCAACTTAGGGCGAAATGTTTCAGCCTTCATTCAGCCCAAACTTGCCCCTGAGAAGGTTACAGTTTCAGCCCTCACTCAGGCACTGCCACAGAAGTTCAAGGATCCAGGCACTTTCACTATTCCATGCACCATTGGGGACAGCAAATTCGACAATTGCATGTTGGATTTGGGAGCCTCCATAAATGTCATGCCCACCTCCGTTTTCAACAACCTTGATCTGGGCCCTTTGCAACATACAGGACTTACCATACAGTTGGCCAACAGGACCAATGCTCGCCCCATGGGAGTGGTAGAAGATGTGTTGGTACGAGTTGATGATTTGATTTTCCCTGCCGACTTTTACATCCTGGACATGGCAGGGGAAACCAATTCAAGTAGATCACCAATCATCCTGGGCAGGCCGTTCATGAAGACGGCAAAGACGAAGATAGATGTTGATGATGGAACCATGTCCATGGAGTTCGGTGACATTATTGCAAGGTTCAACATTTTTGATGCTATGAAGCATCCATTGGAAGAGCACTCTGTTTTCCAAATAGAGTTGCTCTCCGAAATTGTTGATGACACCTATGATGACTTGGTTGCTGATTTTCCATCCATTTCTGATTTTAATGATGTTTATTCATGTAATGACTGTACTAACACTAACCCTTGTGTTGTTTGTGCTGAGATTGATTCTACTTTGCAGGGTGATAGTGTAAGTGAAGCTGTCTGTTCGACTGGAATTCTTGATGCCCTACCTGCTCCAAACATACCATCTGTGGAGCAGCCACCCTCCTTGGAGCTTAAGCCACTTCCTGGCAATCTGAAGTATGCTTACTTAGAGAGGAATGAAAAACTCCCAGTTATCATTTCCTCCAACCTCGACTCTGACCAGGAAGCTAAACTCTTGGAGGTTTTGAAGAGGCACAAGAAGGCAATTGGATGGACCTTGGCTGACATTCCAGGAATTAGCCCCTCTAGATGTATGCATAGGATTCTATTGGAGGATGGGGCTAAACCAGTTAGGCAGCCGCAGAGGCGGCTAAATCCATTGATTCTGGATGTTGTAAAGAAGGAGGTAACAAAACTCCTGCATGCGGGTATCATATACCCCATCTCTGATAGTACTTGGGTTAGCCCGGTGCAAGTTGTGCCCAAGAAATCTGGCCTCACAGTGGTAAGAAATGAGAACAATGAGCTTGTCCCCACTAGAGTCCAGAATAGCTGGAGAGTCTGTATTGACTATAGGAGGTTGAACCAGGCCACTCGAAAGGATCACTTTCCTTTGCCGTTCATCGATCAGATGCTCGAACGGCTGGACGGTAAATCCCACTACTGTTTTCTTGATGGCTTCTCCGGATACTTCCAGATCCACATTGCACCGGAGGATCAGGAGAAGATCACTTTCACCTGCCCCTTCGGCACGTTTGCCTATAGGAGGATGCCATTTGGCCTTTGCAATGCTCCTGGCACTTTCCAGAGATGCATGATTAGCATTTTTACTGAATTTATTGAAAATTGCATGGAAGTGTTCATGGATGATTTCACAGTATATGGCTCCTCATTTGATGCATGCTTGCATAGTCTGAATTTGGTTTTAGAAAGATGTATTGAAACTGATCTTGTGTTGAACTATGAAAAGTGTCATTTTATGGTTGAACAAGGGATTGTCTTGGGGCATGTTATTTCTAAAGAGGGTATCTCAGTAGATCCTGCTAAAATTGATGTGATTTCTACATTGCCTTACCCATCTTGCATTCGCGAGATTCGTTCTTTTCTTGGTCATGCAGGTTTCTACAGGCGCTTTATTAAGGACTTCAGCAAGATAGCTCTCCCTCTGTCGAACTTGCTGAAGAATGATGCCATATTCAGCTTTGATGATAACTGCAAGAAGGCGTTCGACTTCTTGAAAAAGGCATTGACCTCTACCCCCATCATCCAGCCCCCTGACTGGACCCTCCCTTTTGAGCTCATGTGTGATGCTTCTAACTATGCTGTGGGGGCGGTCCTGGCACAAAGGGTAGGCAAGTCTGCACATGTCATTTACTATGCTTCTAGGACTTTAGATGCTGCACAATGTAATTACACCACCACTGAAAAGGAACTCCTAGCTGTTGTTTTTGCTCTCGATAAGTTTAGATCATATTTGCTAGGTTCCAAGGTTATTGTTTTCACTGACCATGCAGCTCTGAAATACTTGTTGAAGAAGCCTGAAGCAAAGCCGAGGTTGATTCGGTGGATGTTGTTGCTCCAAGAGTTTAATGTAGAGATAAAGGACAAGAGTGGAGCTGAAAATTTAGTGGCTGATCACTTGAGTAGGATAGAGAGGGACGAGGATCCTTCCCCCATTCAGGATGACTTTCCTGATGAGCAGCTTTTACAGTTGCATGGCGTTACCCCTTGGTTTTCCGACCTTGTGAATTACCTAGTTGCTGGTGTCTTTCCGACAGGAGCAACTAGGTCACAAATCCACAAACTAAAGAGCGACGCCAAGTATTATGTTTGGGATGATCCATTTCTTTGGAAGTTTTGTAGTGATCAGGTGATTAGGCGATGTGTCCCCGGCTATGAGATTGAGTCTATTTTGCACTTTTCTCATGCCTCTCAAGTAGAGGGACACTTTGGGCCACAGAGGACTGCGAGAAAGGTCCTAGATTCTGGTTTTTATTGGCCCACCATCTTTAGAGATGCTTATGAGGTGTATCGGACTTGTAAGGAGTGTCAGACAGCAGGTACAGCCATCACTCGCAAGAGTGAAATGCCACAAGAACCCATGCTCTTCTCGTGAGGTGTTTGATGTGTGGGGGATCGACTTTATGGGTCCTTTCCCTGCATCTTTTGGCTTTCTTTACATTCTCTTGGCTGTTGACTATGTTTCAAAGTGGGTGGAAGCTATCCCCACTAGGACTAACGATTCTAAAGTTGTTGCAAATTTTGTTATGTCCAATATTTTTTGCAGGTTCGGATACCTCGTGCCATCATCGTGACTGTGGCACTCATTTCTGCAACCGCACCATGGAGGCTCTACTCCGGAAGTATGGGGTTGTGCACAGAGTCTCCATCGCTTACCATCCTCGGACCAATGGCCAGCTGAGATCTCCAACAGGAGATAAAACAAATCCTAGAGAAAGTTGTGCAACAGAATAGGAAGGACTGGAGCCGCCGTGTAGAAGACGCACTTTGGGCTCGAGAGGACCGCTTTCAAGACGCCGATAGGGATGTCCCCCTTTAGGCTTGTATTCGGCAAGGCATGCCATCTCCTGTGGAAGTTGAGCACCATGCTTATTGGGCGGTCAAGTCTTGTAACTGGAAATGCAAAAATCTGGTATTGAAAGGAAACTCCGATTATAACAGCTTGAAGAGCTTAGGCTAGAAGCCTATGAGAGCTCCTGATTTATAAGGAGAAAACCAAGCACTTTCATGATAGGTTGATTGCTAGGAAGGAATTCTCTGTGGGTCAGCGGGTTTTACTGTTTAACTCCCGCCTGAAATTGATGGCTGGGAAACTTCGGTCCCGGTGGATTGGACCATTTGTTGTTACTAATGTTTTTCCTCATGGTGCAGTAGAGATTAAAAGTGCAGGTAGCAACAAGGCATTCAAAGTTAACAGGCAGCGGCTGAAGCTATTTCATGAGAGCTCGGGACCTGTGGATGCTACTGTTGAGGAGCTCTCTTTGGGGGAGCCCACCTACACTGCAACCTGATCAGGGAGCACCCTTTCCTTTCCCTCACTCTGTTTTGATATTTGTGTTGTTCATTGAGGACAATGTATGTTTTAAGTGTGGGGGAGGGAACCGTTTGTTTTGTTGTGTTTTGTGTTTTGTTGTGTTTTCTTTTCGCTCTTGAATAATTTGAGAAGCTCAAGAGCATGTGTGTGAGTCTTGTGTCGGCAAGCTTGGTAGGTTTTGTTGATTTAGCACAGATTGATGGCATGATTTATGTTGATGATTCCCCCTAGGTTTTTGAAATTTGGAAATTGTGATCCCCATTTGAAAAATTGAAAACTGAACTTTGAGATATTTTGTTGTGAGGGCATGATTTATGATAAGTTTGGGGTGATAGGGTACACACACTAGGGATAGAATCTCGGTCAAACAATTTGCATGAATGTCCGGGTGAGGATTTGAGCCTCCAACATGTTTTTGATTGTGTGAATCACTTTCAAGTTGCACTTTCCCGAATTTGCTTGAATCTCTTCATGGTTTGCATGTCTATGTGTTTGCATCAAATGATTTAGGCAATTTTCTTTGAATTAACTACTTGGCCTAAATTGAACCAGTCCCTAATGCATGTTCCCTAGTTAGCCCCTTTGAGCCTAATTAGCCTATTGTTTCATGATGACCTTATGTTATGAGCCTGAATCTGGAAAAACCATGTTAACCCGATCTTAGGATTAGGAGAGCATGGAAGCTTAGCAAGAGAATGGTTGCAAGAAACTAAGTTTGGGGTGGCTACAGGGATATGATGTGTTGTTGGGGATTGAGAAAAAGAAAAAAATAAAGGTTGGAGCCAAAGGGCAAAAATAAATCTTTCAAAAAAAAAAATGCAAAATGTCAAGAAGGGTATTAGAAGAAAAGGGCTGTAGCCACCCAAGGCAAAAAGAAGAATAAGAATAGGAACTTGAGTAGGGAATTCAATGTGTAAACAGCTTCATGCTCTCTTAGTTCCTAGGGACTTCAACCCAGTACCTTTGTATATCCTTCCCTTAGCCAGGCCCCATTACAACCTTGAAAGACCTTTTGATGTTGCATGCATGTTTTCCGTGGGAACCATTTTGAGATGAAAATCAAATTCATGGGAAGTGCTCTTAAAAGTGAAACCGAGTGAAATGTTGTCAGCCTAGACAAACTGAGAGATTGAGTGAACACTAAACCCCTTTGTGAGGAAGGCGATAGTTTAAATTTGGTGATCTCCCTCTTGTGTGTAACTTAGATCCCCTGTTTAGATTAATGATTGTTTGAATGATGAAATTCTCGGATGTTCGGAATAAATTATTGTGGGGATTACATTGTTGAAAAGGGGGAACATTGAAGGAAAATTGTTTTGATGAATTGCTTGAAATTTGTGCGGAATTGGTTGAAATCCTTCTAGCTTGCCAAGTCTTGAGTCGTTTTGAGTTTTAGTTTGCTTGGGGACAAGCAAAGTTCAAGTTTGGGGTATTTTGATAAGCCTCTGGCTCATCTAGTTTTATGACTAGTATGACCGTGGTTTTGTGCCAATTATATCTCGTTTTCACCCAAATTAGGCTTGATTGTCCTCAAGCAAGGTTTTGAGTCCCTTAAGTAGTTTTAGGGTTATTTAGCCAGTTTTTGAGTCAAATAAAGCACTTATGGCTATTTCATGTTTTCAGGTTGACTTAGAGTCCAAGGAATGAAGGAAACAATGGAAATTGCAATCTGGAAACACTCGCCACGCGAGCAGATACTCGCCCCGCGAGAGTGAGGACCAGCCTGTGCCAGAAAAGTCATGTTCTCTGCCTCGCCCCGCGAGCTATAGCTCGCCTCGCGAGCCTGAAGTCAGCAAGCATCACGGTCATCCCGTGACACCCATCACGGGCGTGAAGAGAAACCCCTGAAGACAGAGACCATCACGGCCTGGCCGTGATGAAGGTCACGGCCATGACAGATAGGCACCAAGAGCAGAGACCATCACGGCCTGGCCGTGATAGGCATCACGGCTGTGACAACCCAGGTTTTGAAGACTCGCCTCGCGAGAATTACACTCGCCTCGCGAGAATACAAATTCAAGAAGGCGCCATTTTAATATTCGCCTCGCGAGAGGCCACTCGCCTCGCGAGAATGCGCAGTTTCTGAAAGTTATAAATAGCTGTTTAGGGCAGAACAAAATTATCTTTTGCTAATCCTTGTTTCCGAATTTCTCTGGTTGTATTGCGTTTTTGATGGAGAACTAATCTCCCTAGGTTGATCTGCTGTAATCGGCTTCCGCTAACACTTGAGGTCTTGTAATTCCTGATTTAATTCTCTTCTCTCTTTCAATGCTATTCGTTATTCTCTGTTTGCTTAATTCAGTTTGTATCGAATTAGTGTTGATTTATTTTCGATGATTTTATATTCCTAAACTTAATCGCGTTTGCTTAATTCGCGTGCGTTCAATTCGTGTTTGCTTAATTCACGAAGGGCTTCATCCGTTTGCTTAATTCAAAATTAGGAATATATGTCCCGTAGCGTCGGTTTCGCTTGTTAATCGATGCTACAATCGAAAAGGGATTAGAATCCGCTTAGGGCATGGAATTACATGAACCGATGATAGTGGGAAACGAAACAGCAGATTGATCGTCTTAGTCTTATTTGATAATCACGTAATTTGCTCTGTTTTTATGCTCTGTTTTCATTCTGTTTTCCAATCAATTTCAAACCAAACACCCCCCCAAGAAAACTGATTTTCTGCGATAATAGCACTACAAGAGTCCTTGTGATACGATACCCGAGTTGTCGCACACTAAACTACATTTTTACTAACTGCTCATCTTTTGACGCGTGCGCGACAGCGCGTCAGTGTGCTAGATTCCAATCTAATCCTAGAGAATCTCATCTTAAGGCTGTTAAAAGAATATTTAGATATTTTCTTGGAACTACTAATCTTGGTTTGCTGTATTTAAGATCAAAAGAATACAGATTAGTGGGATATTGTGATGTTGAATTTACTGGAGACAGAATAGAAAGAAAAAGCACCAGTGGAGGATGTCACTTCATTGGAGCAAGTTTAGTCTCATGGTCAAGCAAGAGGCAGACAAGCATTGCCCTATCTACTGCTGAAGCAGAATACATCTTTACTGCTAGTTGCTGCTCTCAACTCTTATGGATAAAACATCAACTTGAGGATTACTCTATTTATGAACATAACATATTTGTATGGTGTGATAATCCAGTGCTATATGCTTAACTAAAAATCCAATTCAGCATTCTAAGGCTAAGCATATTGAAATCAAACATCATTTTATTAGGGATTATGTTCAGAAAGACATCTTTGATATTAAGTTTGTTAAAACTAAAATTCAATGGACTGATATTTTCACTAAACCCCTCGCAGAAGAAAAGTTTTATTTATTAGAGATAATCTAAACATGCATTGCATTGTTGATTGACATGTCTAAATGTTAACCTGTCTGTGCTTTATCACCTATCTATGCTTACCTGTCTGACTCTGCTGAGTCACTATGCTAGAACTCATCAGTTTTGTTGAAATGGTTATTATTTAATTAATGTCATTCCCTTATCTGAAGCTAATCATGTGAAAGGTGGTTTACATATCTCGAAAACATGTTTTCATTATGTCTTAAGTGGGCGTTGCAGTTCCCCATACAAATCTAGCCATTTTTGAATTAAAAATGTCGTTTTTCTCTCTCCTACCTTTATGACTATAAAAGACAATAGATCAGAAAGGTTGAACCTTTACGTTTCAATATTCCAAAATCTATTTGTCTTCTCATGTTTCAAACCCTCTTCTCTCTCGAAACCCTAGAATCATTTTCTCTCTAAAAAAAATGGCATCATCCAAGCGTCTCTCTACAAAATAAATGACAATCAAGTCTTTTTAAATACTCAAACCCTAATGTCTTAGGTGGAATGAGCCTAAAACCCCAAATCAAACCCTAATGTCTTAGGTGGATTAATCTGATATTTTGCATTAAGAATCAAGACTTATAAGATTGCAAACACCCCAAGACCTATGTCTAGGTTCATGAACTACTTGGCATTTGATTCATGAGCATGCCTTAACATCAATATCTCAATTGTCTATCAAAGCAACAAAACATCCCAAGGGTGATCAAACCAAGGAAAGCATTAAGCATAGAATCAAATACTCATAAAGAAGTAGAAACTTGCATTGAAACCAAATCAAATACAAACAAGTTTAGAAAAGTTACATCTAACCCCAACAACAAGGGGATTTAACTACTCATAATGAATGACAATACAAAAGCAAAGGAGAGAAGAGATGAAGAACACTCATAGAAGAATCCTCCAATCTTCTCCCATTCCTAGAGCAAGGAAAACATCCCCTTTTTGGGTTGGAACCCTCTTCCAGCCGTCTGGCCTCCAAGTGCAACCTCCCCCCCCCCCCCCCCCCAATTCTGCCCTAAAACAACCTATAAATAGTTGTTCTGGGTTTCGCCCGCTCGCGGGACGAGACCTGCTTCGCGAGGCAAAATCGAAAAGGGGGACATCTCTGGCACAGTCAGTCCTTCAGTCTCGTGAGGCGATATGGTGCGTCGCGAGGCGAGACTGAAAGGGTGACTGTTGCTGTTCAGGCTGGTCTTCGGGCTCGCGAGGCGAAACTTCCAGAATTCCTTTTCCACTGCTTCCTTCATTTTCCTTGACTCCAAGAGCTTCACTTAACCTGAAAATGTAAGATAGTATTAAATGCTTTATTTGACTCAAAATTAACTAAAATATCCTAAAAACTACTTAAGAGACTCAAAGTATTGCTTGAGGACAATTAAATCTAATTTGGGCGAAACGAGAAATAATTAGCACAAAACCAAGGTTTTTCTAGTTATAAAACTAGATGAGACAGAGGCTTATCAAAATACCCCAAACTTAAACTTTGCTTGTCCCCAAGCAAACCAAAACTCAAAAAGACTCAAACTTGGCAAGCTTAAAGTATTCAATCAATTTCGCACAGATTTCATGCAATTATATCAAAACAGTTTTCTTCAATGTCTCCCCCTTTTTGCATCAAAGTAATCCCCGCATTCATTTACTTTAAACAAAGAGAATCCTATCATTCATGCAATCAGTAATCTAAGTTGAGGATCCAAGTTACACACAAAAGGGAGATCACCAATTTCAAACAATTGCCTTCCTCACAAGGGCATTTAGTATTTCACTCATTCGCTCAATTTGTCAAGGCTATCAGCTTTCACTCAAATTCAATTTCAAGAGCACTTCCCATGAATTTGATTTTCATCTCAAACATGGTTCCCGCGAAAACATGCATGCAACATCAAAAGGTCTTTTAAAGGTTGTAATGGGGCCTGGCTAAAGGTAGGATATTCAAAGGTATTAGGCTTTACATCCCTAGGAATTAAGAGAGCATGAAACTTTTTACCTCGACTTCCACTCTTATTCCTTTTTTCCATTTTTATTTTTGATGCTTTGGGTGACTACAACTCTTTTCCTTATAATGCCCTTTTTTGACATTTTTGTAATTTTCTTTTTTTTTTTGCCTTTTTGCCTTTAGCTCCAACCTCTATTTTTTCTTTTTCTCAATCCAAAACAACATATCATATCCTTGTAGCCACCCCAAACTTAGTTTCCTTCAACCTTTGTCTTGCTAAGCATCCATGCTCTCCTAATCCTAAGATTGGGTTAACATGGTTTTTTCGGATTTTTGGCTTATCACTTAAGGTCATCAAGAAACAATAGGCTTATTAGGCTCAATGTGGCTAACTAGGGAACATGCATTAGGGATTGGTTCAATTTAGGCCAAGTAGTTATTTCAAAGAAAATTGCCTAAATCATTTGATGCAACCACATAAGCATGCAAACCATGAAGAGATTCAAGCAAATCCGGGAAAGTGCAACTTAAAAGTGATTCACACCATTAAAACAAAGTTGGAGGCTCAAATTCCTCACCTGGACATTTTTCGCAAATTGTTTGGCAGAGATTCAATCCCTAATGTGTGTATCCCTTCACCCCAAACTTATCATAAATCATGCAATCACAACAAAATATCTCAGTTTAATTTTCAATTTTTCACATGGGGATCAATTCTCAATTTTCAAAACCTAGGGGGAAATCATCAACAGTCAAAAAATATCATGCAGTCAATCTATGCTAGATTTAATTAGAGTCCATCAAGCTCACCGACACAACAGTCAACACAAATAAGGCTCAAAGCAAAGAAAAACAAAGCAAAGATAATTAAAAAGAAAAAAAGTTTAGAAAAACTCATGAAGGCGATTCCACCGGGGTCCCACTTCCTGTGATACAGCGTCCAAGGAATGCTCAAAGTGTAATATGATCCTGCCGGATCCCATGGCCTGCAGCATAAATATGGAAGTGAACGCTCGAAAACCATGCTGACTACACCAAATGGGAAGAACTTTTCAATTCCTCTCGGGTCAAAGATGACCCCTTTATCAACAAAGTCTTCCCAATAAAAATGGGGTTCAACCTCTTGGACTGGCCATAGTGCCTTCATATTTAAAGATTCAAATTCCAGTCTCTCAGGCAGAGGCTTGAACTCCATCCTCGGTTGCTTCACAGTGTGAGGTGGCAAACAAGTTGAGAGGATCACTGATGCTGCTTTGGCTTCTACACAATCTTCACTCTCTACATTACCAAATCCATCACCTTCCATATATGCAGAAATCTCAGCACAAACCACACAAGTGTTTCTCCCATCACATTCAACACATGCATAGGAACTAATAGAATCATCTAATTCCAACAGTTCTTCATCATCCTCAAGCATGGTGAAATAGATGTCCTCGAAATGCCTTTTCCTCTCAATCTCTTCAGTCAAGGGTTCAATGGGAGATGGTGCAACTATGTCCTCACAAACAGGTTCTTCTCTTCTTGACTCGGTTGCTCCCACCTCTTCATCTTCTTTTTCATCCATTATGGCATCATCTTCATCATCATACATTATTTCATTACCTTCATCATCATCCATCAAGTTCCCAATTGGCATTTCGGATAGTTGGTTAGAGAGTTTCTCAATACGGACCCCGAGACTTCGAATGGCATCTTCTTGATTTTTTAAACTTTCCATTGTTGTTACCATGAAGTTCTCCAAAATATCCTCTAAGTGAGACCGACCATCTGGAATAGGTTGCTCAAAATTGACTGTGATTTCGGATTTGAAGTTCTCCCAAGTAACTTCCAATGGTGATGGCTCATCATACCATTGAGATGGTTGTGGTTGATATGAAGGTGCGGAAGATTCCCAATGTTCCTCTTGATCAATCCAAGCATTGTTTGGAGGATTCCCCCACCATGGAGTGGAGGTGTTGGGAAATTGATTTCCCCATTCATAATAGCCTACCAATGGTGGAGGAGAGACTGTGGCCCTTGACAACATATTGCTCACTTGATGGATGTCCATGGCCAATTGCAGCATATCTGCCCGCAGCTGAAGCTCAGACATCTCAATTTCTGCATCAGATGGATGATAACAATTGTAGTCCACGATCCTGTCAAATCAATTTCCACCTCATAGACAAATAAGGCCCAAGATTAAAGAAACACAAATTCAAATATATACAAAACTAACAAAAGAAAGACATCAAATATATACAGAAAAATCAAATAAAAATGTCTAAATTAGTTGTCTTCTTTGTTACTACTGATATTGGCAAAGTCGATCCCCGGCAACGGTGCCAAAAACTTGACACGACTTTTAAAATAGGCAAGTGTACCCAGTCATAAACAAGTAATACGGTGGTAAGACCGGTTATCGTCCTCAGGGGTCGGTTGCCAATTACCAATTCACAAAGTCAACAACTATCTAGACTAAACTATGGTATGAAGTAAGATCAAAATAGAAGATAAAATAAAGCAATAAAATATTTTTGGTCTTTTGGGAATTTTAACAAACACTTGGAGGGCAACAGAAATGCGGTCAAGATTGTCAGGGTTAGACTACACTAATCCTCCCTTAATTGCAATGAAATGGTTACCAACACAATTCCTAATTCAATTATGACAATCAAGTCTTTTTAAATACTCAAACCCTAATGTCTTAGGTGGAATGAGCCTAAAACCCCAAATCAAACCCTAATGTCTTAGGTGGATTAATCTGAGATTTTGCATTAAGAATCAAGACTTATAAGATTGCAAGCACCTCAAGACCTATGTCTAGGTTCATGAACTACTTGGCATTTGATTCATGAGCATGCCTTAACATCAATCTCTCAATTGTCTATCAAAGCAACAAAACATCCCAAGGGTGATCAAACCAAGGAAAGCATTAAGCATAGAATCAAATACTCATAAAGAAGTAGAAACTTGCAATGAAACCAAATCAAATACAAACAAGTTTATAAAAGTTACATCTAACCCCAACAGCAAGGGGATTTAACCACTCATAATGAATGACAATACAAAAGCAAAGGAGAGAAGAGATGAAGAACACTCATAGAGGAATCCTCCAATCTTCTCCCATTCCTAGAGCAAGGAAAACATCCCCTTTTTGGGTTGGAACCCTCTTCCAGCCGACTGGCCTCCAAGTGCAGCCTCCCCCCCCCCCACCCTTTGATTACGCCTAAAAACGGCCTATAAATAGCATTGCCTGGTTTCGCCCACTCGCGGGGCGAGACCTGCTTCGCGAGGCGAAACCGAAAAGGGGGACATCACTGGCACAGCCAGGCCTTCAGTCTCGCGAGGCGAGACTGAAAGGGTGACTGTTGCTGTTCAGGCTGGTCTTCGGGCTCGCGAGGCGAAATCCTGTCTCGCGAGGCGAAACTTCCAGAATTCCTTTTCCACTGCTTCCTTCATTTTCCTTGACTCCAAGAGCTTCACTTTTAACCTGAAAATGTAAGATAGCATTAAATGCTTTATTTGACTCAAAATTAACTAAAATATCCTAAAAACTACTTAAGAGACTCAAAGTGTTGCTTGAGGACAATTAAATCTAATTTGGGCAAAACGAGAAATAATTAGCACAAAACCAAGGTTTTTCTAGTTATAAAACTAGATGAGCCAGAGGCTGATCAATAAATCATTGAGAAATACAATCTTAAGGTTACTGAGATAGAAAAGATCATTCCTGGAAAGACTGTTGATCTTCAACAGATGAAGAAACTAGGAATGGATGTCACTGAAGAGTTGGAGTACTCCAAGTGGACTCCTTTCTTCGACATCAAGGAGCTTGTTCACCCTAAGCTCATTCAAACGTTCTGGAGAAATGTTGTGGTTGTCACCAACCGACTCATCGGAATCAAAACCTTTAAGGCTGAAATGGGGGGTAAAAACCTTCTCTTCCCCATTAGCTCTCTGGAGCTTGTCACAAAATGTCCGAGAATCGGAGCTGGCTTCACACCCAACTGGGAAGATGAAGTGGGAGCTGACAATGTCAACATTGCCATCTATGGTGTTCCCAAACCAGTGAACCCTAAGCCTATCAACATGGTGGTCAAGTGCAGATTCCTGCACAAATTGCTGTTGGAGTGCGTGATGCCAAGGAAAGGCTCACGAGACAGTGTGACCAAGATGGACAGATTTGCTCTGTACCACTTGATCCACAAAATCAAGGTTGACTTCAATGACCTTATCTACATGTACCTTGTGATTATGGTCAAGAGAACCAACATACAGACCTGTCCTTATAGGATGTTGCTGACAAGGGTATTCAGGAACAAGTTGTTTGTTCCTAGTGATGTTCACTTTGTGGACTTGGCACTGCCCATAGATGGGAAGATACTGTCTAAGATGGACATCAAGGGAATCCCTCTTGCTGATGAGGAGGAAGACAAGAAGAAGAAGAAGCCTGCTGTTGAGCAGAAGGAGGAAGAACCAGTGGTTTCCACTGACGAATCAGAAGTCCCCATTTCTGAAAGATTATTCAAACCATCTGGAAAGGTGGCTAGACAAGACCAAATTCCAGAGCTGCAACCCTCAGTATCTGAAGATTCTGCTGAAAAAGTTGAGCCCTTGAGGTTCAGGCTGAGGAGACCCTCTCTCAAGAGGAAGACTAGTGAAGCTGGGGAATTAGTGAATGTTCCTGCTCATCCCAGCAAGAAAAGGAAGCTGGTGAAGACCTTTACCAAGGTCAGACAAGTTGAGTCTGAGCCTAGCAAAGAGGAAGCATCTGCTCAGGGGGAGCAGACAGAGCAAGTCCTGGAAGAACCAAAAAAGACTTTCATTTTGGGAATTATTCCCAAAAAGAGAAGATCTGGTTACCCAGTACCTGCAAAAGCTAACCCTGCAGAAGACCTGTCTGGAGGAGCTCAGACAGTTGTACCCAAGGATGACCAAGTGTCTCCTTCTCACAAGAAGTTGAATATATCTGAAGAGTAGACATCTCCTTCATTCCCTTCCCCTTCTCATCAAGGTATCATTAACCCATCTGTCTCTTCTCCGTCTGCCCTTTTTTTTCAACCTCTTTCTGTTGCATCTCCTATTTCTTCACCTGTCTCCTCCTTTCAAACTCAAAAATCTTCTGTCACTATTGTACTGATGACTGTCAGTACACAGTTGTTCACAGGGACTCTGCTCCCAAAGAACAAACTGACATATCATCGAGACTCTTTGTGTTTGATCTGCAATCTCTTTTATTTGCAAGTATCTCACATGTCTCTTTCACCACCTCATATTCTTAACCCATGTAGAGAACTTTTCTTCAACCCACCTATTATTATCTTCATTAGAACATTAGCTGGAACTCACTATCCTGCTTCTGTTGTAATGCTACCACATAGGTCTAGGTATTTCTTTATGTTAGTCACAGGATCTAATTCTTTTTTCTGCTATATTGACTCTTTATTACCTATCCCACCCTCTGTTTTAGCTCAAACACCTCTTCCCCCACCTATTCAAATAACAATCATCAGACTGTCTCTGTCCGAGAGACTTTCCTATGTGTTTCCTTCACTTGATACTGACTGTGTCAGAATCAGTCTTATCTTCAAATTCGTCTTTCTTCCTTTCTATGCCCTTCAAACTCTCCATGAACTTTTCTTCCCTTCCATCACCTCTCCCCTATCTCTACCTAAGGCACCCCTAGTTTTAGCCTTACCCTGGCACTCTTCTCTGTCCGTATCTTCTCAAACAGTGGCCTTACAAGACTTTCATCTGCTTCAAGGACAAGTAGAAGACTTAATAAGACAACTAGATGAAGAAAGGCGAGCTAGGCTGCTCTTAGAGCAAAGGGTTGCTGCTTTATTTTTGCTAATTAGTCAATCTAGATAGTTTTTAGGTATATAGACTACCTTGTACTTGTAAACGTTCATGATGAATAAAATAAATTTCTCCTTTATTTCTTTAATGCTTTCATAGTTTATTCATTTTTGATGTTGACAAAAAGGGGAGAATGGGAGAAATGTGATATAGGAGAATGAATATGATATGATCTTAAATAATACATGGACATGAGTATGTTCTGATAGTTGCTATAATTGCTCGGATAAATCTTAAGTAAGATTGCTCTGATAATAATTTCAAAGTAAAACAAGTCAAACTTATGTGTGACTAAGTTAAAAGGATTATATAATTAATCTTAATGTCTGATCAAGCATCTACATGAGCTGTCCGCTTAAGAAAATTTCAACCTGTCTGATATATGCTATTTTCTTTGTTGATATTTTTCGAGGTTTATTAAATCATCTCAATGTTTGTCATCATCAAAAAGGGGGAGATTGTTAAGTCTCTAAAATGTCTGATGTGCATTTCCCTAAGTTTTGATGAGAACTAAACATTGGTTAATGATTTAATTAACCTTCATATTGGTTTCTAACCCGTCTATCTAGTGTGCAGATTAAAACTGTAAGAATCATCTATCTGCTCATAAGTGACTACCTATCTGGATAAGCGAAAGTCAACCTGTCTGTTGACTATGATTATTGACTTCTTTCAAGATGCGTCTTCAACCTGTCTCCCCATGAGTTCCTACACTTGTCTGAGGTTACTCGTTGAAGAATCAAGGACCAAACAAGCTTTTGTTGGTTGTCCCATCAGAAAGAGACTTGAAGCCTTCTCTCCTACTCAGTCTCACGCCTATCAAGAAAAGTCAAAAATTACTCTCTCAAGCAACCTCGGTTATCAGAACCAAAGACCAGTTAAAGACTGCTTCCAACATGCTTTATTCCCTAGTACCTCCGGTCCTTACACTAAAAGGGAATTGTACTCAGCAAAGTACAAAAAGCTCTCTGCACAACTCTGATATGGCTGTATCACGATGCATAAAGCCATGATCCTTCATGTTAGAGTAAAACCAACGTTCCTATTGCATTAATGGCTGCCTAGAACGACTCTATTGCATTTAATGAAGTTATGCTTGAAGCCAACATCTGAGGGAATGTCTCTAACGGATCCTGAATGCTTGAAGACTATAAATACAGAAGTCATTGAAGATGACTGCGCATTAATATCTTAATTCTTTCATTCTGTATTCTTCAATCATTTGAAGTTATTACGCAGACTTTCCTAAGCTTTACATTTAAACCACTCTCTGAGTGTTAGTGAAAGATCTGTCTATCTGAAGTTGTATTATTACAAACCAAATCTCTCAAACAAACCTGAGTGAGCCAGAAGAGGCTAGGTGTGCAAACAATACTTGGAGTCTGTAACCTGATCAGTTATAGTGGATAAAACTTGGTGCTGCCAAGGACTGGACGTAGCTCTTTGCTTTGAAGAATGAACTAGGATAAATAACTGTGTCAATTTCTCTTTCCTTATAAACTCTTTAGTTGCCTTAGTTTTCTTATCCGTTTTTCGAGTTGTGTGTTTGTCTAAGTTGTGAACACCCATTTTTGTCCGTCTTTTATTCTATTTTTATGATATTATGCTTCAAGGAGATTAATAATTATAGTGAAGAGAGAAAGAAGAAAACAAAAATTAATTTTCTATTGGACGGATTGATCCCTTCCAGTCCATTGCATTTGCTGTTGGACGGGGAGATCCCCGTCCGCTACATTGGACTTGCTGATGGACGCGGTCCAGTCCAGTCCATTGCACTTGCTGTTGGACGGGGTGTTCCCATCCATTGAATTGGACTTGCTGTGGGACGAGGTCCAGTCCAGTCCATTGCAGTTACAGTTGGATGCAATCCAGTCCCGTCTATTGCATTGGACTTGCTTTGTTGGGCGAGGTCGATCCGATCCATTGCACTTCTTTGTTGGGACGGGGTGGTCCCGTCCATCACATTGGACTTGCAGTTGGACGCGGTCCAGTCCCATCCATTGCATAGGACTTGCTGTTAGACGAGGTCCAGTCCAGTCCATTGCACTTGCTGTTGGACGGGGTGGTCCCGACCATTGCATTGGACTTGCTGTTGGACGGGGTGGTCCCGTCCATTGCATTCGACTTGCTTATAGACGGGGTGGTCCCGTCGAGTCGCTTACATTTGCTATTGGACGGGGTAATCCCTTCCAGTCCATTGCATTCTTGTTGGGCGGGAGGTCCCCGTCCATTACATTGGACTTGCTAATGGACGGGGTAGTCCCGCCCATCCATTGCACTTCTTGTTGGGTGGGTGGTCCCGTCCGATCCATTACACTTCTTGTTGTTGGGGGTGGTCCCGTCCCAGTCCCTCCCACTTCTTTGTTGGGACGGGAGGTCCCATCCATTGAATTGGACTTGCTGTTGGACGCGGTCCGGTCCAGTCAAGTCCATTGCACTTGCTGTTGGACGGGGTGGTCCCGTCCATCACATTTTACTTGCTAATGGACGGGGGTCCCGTCCATTACATTTGACTTGCTGTTGGACAGGGCAGTTCCGTCCGTTGCATTTTCTGTTGGACGAGAAGGTTCCGTCCACTTCAATTATTTAATTTCTGTTGGACGAGGAGGTTTCGTCCACTGTAATTATCTTTTTTGTTGGACGAGGAGGTCCATCCAGTGTATATCTACTTTTGCATATCTAAGTTTCTGTTGGACGAAGAGATTCCATCCACTGCAATTTTATTTTCAAGCTAAAGGCTAAAGAATAAAGAAAGAAGAAGAAGAAGGTAATGAAGAAAGGACGAAGAAAAGAAGGAGAAAAAGATAATCAACAAAAAAGGAAAGGAGATTGAGTTACTTCTCCTAACCCTAAAAAACCCTATTTTACACATCAGACAAGACCTCTTTTCTTCCTCTACCTATTGGTCCTTCTTCTTCCTCATCCCCTCCCTCATTTTAACCTATCAACCCCACTCCTAACCCTAAAAAAACCATCTCACACATCAGACAAAACCCCCCATCTCCTGCTCTCTTCAAACACGCAACCTTCACATCAAATCACCTCATTTCCACTGCTCACGCCGCCCCCATCTGGACACACGCTACTTCTACTCAGAACCACCCAAGCCCCGAACTTCGTGAAAACCAACCTTGAAGCCACTGGGTAAGAAGAAGAATGAAGCCCTCTCCTCCATCTATAAAAGGGGGGAGGAAGATTTTCAGAATTAGGGGATTTCGAGAGGAGGAGCGAACATTTTATTGAGAGAGGAAGGAAAAATCAAAGAGGAGATAGAGAGGAAAGATACAAAGAGTAAGGAAGAGGAGAGAGATTTTGGTCTAACATTTTCTTTGTGAAGAAAAGGGATTAGAAATCTGAGTTTCTTTTCTCTTCTCTATTATTAGAATGGTTAAGAAGGAAGAGTTAAAAAAGTAAGTGAGTTTGAAATGTAAAGGTTTTGATCTTGAAATCTCATCACTGGGTGGAAATAAAGTCATTGTTATTCTGCTCTCATTTGGTAATCCTTGTTCTCTTTGTTGATATTATTCATAAGTTTCTCTTGACATTCTTATTTTTCTGTGCCTTTGCTCACTGAATAAGTTAGTAAAAAGTTTCATTTCTACATTTCATTCCTGTCCTATTTTCAAGAGGTAAAATCGTTTATTTTACATAAAAATATAGGATAATCACTTTATTAAAACAATCTTATTTTTTGGGTTGCCCTATGACAAGTGTCATGTTCAACCCTTCAGATTTCGAGGTTGCTCTGTGGACTTACGTGCCATGTTCAACGTCACATAGGTTCAATCAAAAATTTCACAACTAAAGATGTTTCTCTCTTAAAAGACGATTCTTGGGTAAAACAAATATTTTCAAAGTTATTAATAATTTATGCAACTAATTTTGGGTAACCATTTTATGGATGTTCTAGGGTGCCGTGGGGTTAAGTCTCCATGCATTCCCTAGACATAACCGATTCCCAAACCCAAAGCTTTTTCTTAAAGGGTTTTCCAACTTCCCTGAAATTAAATAAAGTTGGTGGCGACTCCATGTTTTCTCTCTAAAAGGAAAAACTAGTCCTTTTTTGGTCGTTACAGATGGCGACTCCGCTGGGGAATCAGTAGAGAGTCAAGCCCATAAAAATTGGTTTGCAAACTTTTTTTTAGTAACTTGTAGCTTATTTGTTTTACCTTTTACGGCCATATCTTGCCTTTATTTGTTTTACCTTTTTTTCTTAAAATAATTAAATGACAAAACTAAAAAATGTTTTTATTTTTAGTGATGTTTGTTTGGATTGTCCTTTTGGTTGGGTTTTTCCTCTTATTTAAATGAGAAGATTTAGTTGTACATACATTTTAACTCACATTATTGTTATATATGTTTCACTAACAATGTTTTTGTTTCTTCCTCCTTTCTTTTCTTTTTTCCCATGTTTTAACAATAGGGTAGAGGACTTATAACCATTTTTATGTATACCTATGTTTTTGTTTTGCGGGTCTTTCTTGTCTTCTCCTTTTATTTTTACTTTTAAGTGTTACGGGTTTGTATGCCCCCTTCACACACGTCACTATCACATATTGCACACACACTTAGCTCTATACCCGAGCTTGCTCAAAAACCCAGGGATTAGGCGGTGCTCTGACATTGTTATTGAAGAGGTCTTGTACCTCCCTGATACTTGTCAGTTCACCACTCATATTGTGCATGAGATCATGGAATAGTCATATTGAGAGGGTTTATCCCTACTAGTGGCTAGATTCGTGGATCATATCCTTATGAGGGCAATCTGGGGACCACGACTTTTAGAGGTCTAGACTCGTCCCAATTTTCACTAATAGAGCAGACCAAATGGCCAACATATTTAGAGTCCTAGCCTTAGGGTGTGTCTGGCCGCGCTGTCGCGCACGCGCCAAAAAGAACGAACGGTTTTTAAAATTGTAGTTTAGGGCGACAACTCAGATGTCATCTCACAAGGACTCTTGAAGTGTTATTTATCACAAAAATCAGTTTTTTTTTTTTGGGGGGTGGATTGGAATGCAAATAAGAAACAAAGCAATGAAAACAGAGCAGTTGAAAAGATTATCAAATAGCTAAAGACGATTAATCCATTGTTCTCGATTTCCCAACTATCATAGGTTCATGCAATTTCCAAGCCCTAACCAGATTCTAATCCCCTCCCGGTTGTAGCAACAATTTACAAGCGAAACCACTACTACAGATATATGTCCCTATTCCCGAATTAAGCAAACGGGGTTAAGCCCTTCGTGAACTAAGCGAACACGAAACGTACACACGTGAATTAAGCAAACGCGATTAATTATAGGAACATAATATCACCGAAAATAAATCAATACAACACAATATACTCCTGAATTAAGCAAACAGAAATATATAGCATGGCATTGAAAAGGGAAAAGCATACAAAACAGGAGATACAAGAACCTCAAGTGTAGTGGAAATCGATTACAATAGATTAATCCTAGAAAATTAGTTCTCCATGGGAAAACGAAAACACACAGAAAAATGTAAAAACAATGGAGAAGCAAAAGTTCTTCCAATCTGCCCAGAACAGCCTTTTATAACATTCAAGAACTGTGCCAATTCGCGAGGCGAACCTTCTCTCGCGAGGCGAATGTTATGAAGAGTCAGCAACCTTTGGCATTCTCGCGAGGCGAAGAACGGCTCGCGGGGCGAAGAATTGAAGAGTCTTCTTATTACGCCCGTTATGAACATCAGGGGCCAACCGTGATGCTTTCTGACTTCCATGATCGCGAGGCGAAGAAGTTATTCGCGAGGCGAACCCGAGAACTTGCATATTTCTGGAACAGTCATCCTTCAGGGTCGCGAGGCGAGGTGCTGTTCGCGGGGCGAACCAGAGAGGATGACATTTTTACTGTTCTGCTGGCTTTCAGGTTCGCGAGGCGAGAAGACTCTCGCGAGGCGAATCCCCTTTTTCTTTATTCCCTCAACTTCTACTTAACCTGAAAACAAAAAAATAGCCATAAGTGCTTTATTTGACTCAAAACTGGCTAAATTAACCTAAAACTACTTTAGAGACTCAAAACCTTGCTTGAGGACAATCTAATCTAATTTGGGTGAAAATAGGATATAATTTGCACAAAACCCTGGTCATACTAGCCATAAAACTAGATGAGCCAGAGGCTTATCAAAATACCCCAAACTTAAACTTTGCTTGTCCCCAAGCAAAATAAAACTCAAAAATCAAAAAGACTCAAGACCTGGCAAGCTTAAAAGATTCAATCAACCTTGCACAAATTCAAGAAGTTTCATCAAAACAGTTTTCTTCAATGTCCCCCCCTTTCAAGCAAAGCAATCCCCACAATCATTCATTCTAAACAATTGAGAATTTCATCATTCAAACAATCATTAATCTAATCAGGGGATCCAAGTCACACACAAGAGGGAGTTCACCAAATTCAAACAACTGCCTTCCTCACAAGGGCATTTAGTGTTCACTCATTCGCTCAGTTTGTGTCAGGCTAACAACATTTCACTCAATTTCACTTTCAAGAGCACTTCCCATGAATTTGATTTTCATCTCAAAATGATTCCCACAGAAAACATGCATGCAATATCAAAAGGTCTTTTATGGGTTGTAATGGGGCCTGGCTAAGGGTAGGATATACAGAGGTACTAGGCTGAAGACCCTAGGAACTAAGAGAGCATGAAACACTTCAAAACATTGAAATTCCACTCAAGTTCCTTTTCTCATTCATCTTTTCAATTGCCTTGGGTGACTACAGCCTCTTTTATTTCAATATCCTTTTTGAAATTTTTGTACTTTTTATTTCTTTTTCTTTTTTTTTCTTTTTCTTTTTTTTTTTTCATTTTTTTTCTTCTACAAGCCTTTGGCTCCAACCTTTTTATTGTATTTTTTTTCTCAATCCCAAACAACATATTACACCTTGTAGCCACCCCAAACTTAGTTTCTTGCACCCTTTCTCTTCCTAAGATTCCATGCTCTCCTAATCCTAAGATCGGGTTAACATGGTTTTCCAGATTTTTTTTTTTGGCTTATAACATTAGGTTATCAAGAATTAATAGGCTAATCAGGCTCAATGGGGCTAACTAGGAAACATGCATTAGGGATGGTTATTTTAGGCTAGGTAGCTATTTACAAAGAAAATGCCTAAATCATCTGAAGCAAACATATAATCATGCAAACCATAAAGAGATTCAAGCAAATTCAGGAAAGTGCAACTTAAAAAAATGTGAGTCACAGTCAAAAACATGTTGGAGGCTCAAAACCTCACCTGGACATTCATGCAAATTGTTTGACAGAGATTCTATCCCTAGTGTGTGCTTCCTATCACCCCAAACTTATCATAAATCATGCCATCATAACAAAATCTCAAAGTTCAGTTTTCAATTTCACATGGGGATCGCTTTTCAAAAACAAAAAATTTTTTCAGCCTAGGGGGAATCATCACATCAATCATGCAATCAATCTGTGCAAAATCAATCAAAATCCATCAAACTTGCCAACATAAGACTTAACACCATTTATTCAAGAGCTAAAAGAAAATAAACAAGACAAGACAAAACAAAACTACAACTAGTTCCCTCCCCCACACTTAAAACATGCATTGTCCCCAATGAAACAACATAACAATAAAATCAGAGTGAGGGAAAGGAAAGGGTACTCCCTGATTAAGTGTCAGTGTAGGTGGGAGCTTCCAAGGAGAGCTCCTCAACATTAGCATCCACAGGAACACCAGCATCCACACCATGGAATGGCTTCAGCCTCTGCCCGTTAACCTTGAAGGACTTGTTGGTACCTGCACTTTTAATCTCTACTGCACCATAAGGAAAAACGTTAGTAACAACAAAGGGGCCATCCCACTTGGACCTAAGTTTCCCAGTCATCAATTTCAAGCGGGAATTAAACAGTAAGACTTTCTGGCCCACAAAAAATTCTTTCCTAGCAATCATCCTATCATGAAAAAGTTTTGTTTTCTCTTTATAAATCCTGGAGCTTTCATAGGCTTCTAGCCTAAGCTCCTCAAGTTGCTGCAACTGTAGTTTTCTTTCAACACCAACTTTCTTCATTTCCAAGTTACAGCACTTGACTGCCCAATATGCACGGTGCTCAAATTCCACCGGGAGGTGACATGCCTTACCAAATACAAGCCGAAAGGGTGACATTCCTATTGGCATCTTGAAAGCGGTCCTCTGAGCCCACAGTGCGTCTTCCAGACGGCGGCTCCATTCCTTTGTATTCGGCTGCACCATCTTCTCTAGAATCTGCTTGATCTCCCTGTTTGATATCTCGGCCTGGCCACTGGTCTGGGGATGATAAGCAGTGGAAACTCTATGCACAACTCCATATTTCCCGAGTAATGCTTCCATTGTGCGGTTGCAGAAGTGAGTGCCCTGGTCACTGATGATAGCCTTAGGTATGCCAAACCTGCAAAAAATGTTGGACCTAACAAATTTGGAAACAACTTTAGCATCGTTAGTCCTAGTGGGAATTGCTTCCACCCACTTTGAAACATAGTCAACAGCCAAAAGAATATTCAGAAACCCAAAAGAAGCAGGGAAAGGACCCATAAAATCAATCCCCCACACATCAAAAACCTCACAAAAAAGCATGGGTTGCTGAGGCATCTCACTCCTACGAGTGATGGCAGGGCCTGTTGTTTGACATTCCTTGCAATTCCTGTAGACCTCATAGGCATCTCTAAAAATTGTGGGCCAGTAGAACCCAGAATCCAAGACTTTTCTTGCTGTCCTCTGTGGTCCAAAGTGTCCTCCAACTTGAGAGGCATGAGAGAAGTGCAAGATGGACTCTGTCTCATGATCGGGGACACACCTCCGAATCACCTGATCACTGCAAAACTTCCAAAGGTACGGATCATCCCACACATAGTACTTTGAATCGCTCTTGAGCTTGTGGAACTTGGATCTACTTGTACCTGCAGGAACAACACCAGCAACAAGAAAGTTAACTATGTCAGCAAACCAGGTGGTTACCCCATACAGATGTAGAAGTCGCTCATCAGGGAAATCATCTTGGATAGGAGAAGGATCCTCATCCCTTGCTATTCGGCTCAAGTGATCGGCTACCAAATTTTCAGCTCCACTCTTGTCTTTTATCTCCACATTGAATTCTTGGAGCAAAAGCATCCACCGAATCAGTCTTGGCTTAGCTTCTGGTTTCTTTAACAGGTACTTCAGAGCTGCATGGTCAGTGAAAACAATAACTTTTGAACCTAGCAAATAAGACCTAAATTTATCAAGTGCAAACACAACAGCTAGCAGTTCCTTCTCAGTGGTGGTGTAATTGGATTGTGCAGCATCTAATGTCCTAGAAGCATAATGAATTACATGGGCAGCCTTGCCCACCCTTTGTGCCAGAACCGCTCCCACAGCAAAATTGGAAGCATCACACATGAGTTCAAAAGGGAGTGTCCAGTCAGGGGGCTGGATGACGGGGGTAGAGGTCAATGCTCTTTTCAGGTAGTCAAATGCCTTCTTGCAATTTTCATCAAAATCGAACATGGCATCATTCTTCAGCAGGTTTGACAAGGGAATAGCTATCTTGCTGAAGTCCTTAATGAAGCGCCTGTAGAAACCTGCATGGCCAAGAAAAGATCGGATCTCGCGTACGCAAGATGGGTAAGGCAACGAAGAAATCACATCAATTTTTGCAGGATCTACGGAAATACCCTTTTTAGAAATAACATGACCCAAAACAATCCCCTGTTCTACCATAAAGTGACATTTTTCATAGTTCAAAATCAGATCAGTCTCAATGCATCTTTCTAGAACTAAACTCAGACTATGCAAACATGCATCAAATGAGGAGCCATATACAGTGAAGTCATCCATGAACACCTCCATGCAATTTTCAATAAATTCAGTAAAAATGCTAAGCATGCATCTTTGGAAGGTGCCAGGAGCATTACAAAGGCCAAATGGCATCCTCCTATAGGCAAACGTACCGAAGGGGCACGTGAAAGTGGTCTTTTCCTGATCCTCAGGGGCAATATGGATCTGAAAGTACCCGGAAAAACCATCAAGAAAACAGTAATGAGATTTACCAGCCAGCCGATCCAGCATCTGATCTATGAACGGCAAAGGAAAGTGATCCTTTCTGGTGGCCTGGTTCAACTTCCTATAATCTATACAGACTCGCCAGCTATTCTGGACTCTAGTAGGTACAAGCTCATTATTATCATTTCTAACTACTGTGAGACCGGACTTCTTGGGTACAACTTGCACCGGACTTACCCAAGTACTATCAGAGATGGGGTATATAATACCTGCTTGCAGAAGTTTAGTCACCTCCTTCTTCACCACATCCATAATCAATGGGTTTAGCCGCCTTTGGGCCCGCCTTACTGGTTTAGCCCCATCCTCCAATAGAATTCTGTGCATACATCTGGAGGGGCTAATTCCTGGAATGTCAACTAAGGTCCACCCAATAGCCTTCTTGTGCTTCTTCAGAACCTCCAATAGTTTTGCTTCCTGGTCAGAGTCAAGGCTGGAGGAAATGATGACTGAAAGTTTTTCATTCGTCTCCAGGTAGGCATACTTCAGGTTCCCAGGAAGTGGCTTGAGCTCTAGGGAGGGCGGCTGCTCAACGGATGGTACATTGGGAGTAGCCATGATGTCAAGGACTTCTGCTGAACAGACAGCTTCACTCTCACTGTCACTACCACCCTGCAAAGTTGAATCAAGAAACTCAGCACAAACAGCACACGAGTTAGTGTCAGTACAGTTAGTACATGAATATAAATCATCAAACCCAGAAATAAAAGGAAAATCAGAAACTAGGTCCTCATGGGTATCATCAATGATCTCAGAAAGCAACTCTAATTGGAAAACCGAGTGCTCCTCCAGTGGGTGTTTCATAGCATCAAAGATGTTGAACCTTGCCAAAATATCACCAAACTCCATAGACATGGTCCCATCATTAACATCAATTTTAGTCTTGACTGTCTTCATGAATGGTCAGCCCAAGATTATTGGTGATCTACTGGAATTTGTCTCTCCTGCCATGTCTAGGATGTATAAGTCAGCAGGGAAAATCAGCTCATCAACTTGCACCAGCACATCTTCTACCATTCCCATGGGGCGGGCACTGGTTCGGTTGGCCAACTGGATGGTGAGACCTGTATACTGCAAGGGACCAAGATCAAGGTTATTAAAAATAGATGTAGGCATGACATTTATAGATGCTCCCAAATCCAGCATGCAATTTTCAAATCTTCTATCCCCAATAGTGCATGGAATAGTAAATGTGCCCGGATCCTTGCACTTTTGTGGTAGTGCCTGAGTAGGAGCTAAAACAGCAACTCTTTCTGGTGCAGGCTTAGACTAGATAAGAGCTGAAACATTTCTTCCCAAATCAACTCTCTCATTATTCTTCAACTTCCTCTTATTGGTGCATAGATCCTTCAGAAATTTGGCATACTTAGGCACCTGCTTGATCACATCTAGAAGGGGGATATTCACAGCTACCTTTCTAAACACATCAAGAATTTCCCTCTCCTTGTCTTCACCGCCAATCTTCTTATTTTTCTGAACTCTGTGTGGGAAGGGGATTGGTGGTATGTATACCTTCTCAGCTTCAACATCAACTGAAGGCTCAGGGGTTACCTCAACATTTTCTTCATTTTTCTCAGAGGATGCCTCAACAACTCTTCCAGATCTCAGAGAAATGGCACTCACATTAGGATTGGAGGCATTGGGATTTATCACTGTTTGTGCCGGCAGCTGGGTTGTCCCTTGAGCTTGCTGTATGTTATTTATGGATGTGGCAAGCTGTCCAACCTGTGTATGCAAAGCCTGAATGCTAGCATCTGTTCGCTGCTGAAACTGTGCCTGTGAGGCCTGGAACTGTCCTACTTGCTGCTGAAACTGTAGATTGGTTGCAGCCATTTGCTTGACCAAGTCTTCTAATGAAGGTCCAGAAGGTGCAGAAGTGGTCACTTGAGGAGGATTCTGTGGGGCTGCCATCGGTTGTTGTTGGGATGAGTTCCCATACCGCAGATTAGGATGATTCCTCCAGTTGGGATGGTACCTATTTGTGGAGAGGTCTGGAGTGTCTGACTTGGTTCAAGCTCACGCCTTGATTATAGGGATGGACTGCATAAGCTTGAGGCAAATCAGTACTTGACTCTTCCTTCAGAATAGGGCATGCCTCATATGGGTGCTCAGGAGAACTGCACATGCCACACAACCTTGCCGACTGAACCCTATCCATTGCCATTTTCTCCACCAAAGAAGTGAGCCTATCCATTCTATCCTCAAGGGCCTGGTTAGAAGAAGAGCTATGGACCTCATGCACACCTCTTGTCTCAACAGAATTTCTCCTGGTAGTAAACTGCTGGGAATTCAGTGACATATTTTCAATGAGTTACTTGGCAGCAGCTGGGGTCTTATCAACAAGTGCTCCCCCACTAGCAGCATCCAAAATATTCCTATCCATAGGCAGTAACCCTTCATAAAAGTACTGGATAAGAAGCTGTTCAGAAATCTGATGTTGGGGGCAACTGGATACCAAATGCTTGAATCTTTCCCAATATTCAGCCAACGACTCATTTCCTTGCCTGATGCCACATATTTCCTTCCTAATTGATGCAGCTTTGGAGGCAGGAAAGTATTTCTCTAAGGAGAGCCTCTTCAAATCGTTCCAGGTGGTAATGGAATTTGGCGGAAGATATAACAGCCAATCCTTTGCAGCACCCTGTAGTGAAAACGGGAAGGCTCTCAGCTTAATGTGATCTTCAGTTACTCCCTCTGGTCTCAAGGTTGTGGAGCAGACAACCTGGAACTCCTTGAGATGCTTATGTGGATCCTCACCTGCAAGACCATTAAACCTTGGCAACAAATGGATTAGACCAGATTTTAATTCAAAGGGGGTAACAGCACCAGAATATTCAATACACAATCCATTATAGTTAACATCAGGGGCAGCAAACTGTCTTAATGTCCTTTGGTCACCCATGTTTTCAAAAACAGTTTTAGAATTAGAATGACCACTAGTGCTAGCCCTAATTTCTCTACGGCGTGTGTGCAATGTTCTTTCAATTTCAGGATCAAAATCACACAATTCAGGGCAATTAGACCTAGTAGCCAGACCAATTCAAAACAAAAACGAAAATAAAAGAAAGAAAAGAAAAAAAAATGCGAAAAATAACAAACCAGAGCCCCCGGCAACGGCGCCGATTTTTGGTCGCGCTGTCGCGCACGCGCCAAAAAGAACGAACGGTTTTTAAAACTTTAGTTTAGGGCGACAACTCGGATGTCGTCTCACAAGGACTCTTGAAGTGTTATTTATCACAAAAATCAGTTTTTTTTTTTTGGGGGGTTGGATTGGAATGCAAATAAGAAACAAAGCAATGAAAACAGAGCAGTTGAAAAGATTATCAAATAGCTAAAGACGATTAATCCATTGTTCTCGATTTCCCAACTATCATAGGTTCATGCAATTTCCGAGCCCTAAGCAGATTCTAATCCCCTCCCGGTTGTAGCAACAATTTACAAGCGAAACCACTACTACAGATATATGTCCCTATTCTCGAATTAAGCAAACGGGGTTAAGCCCTTCGTGAACTAAGCGAACACGAAACGTACACACGCGAATTAAGCAAACACGATTAATTATAGGAACATAATATCACCGAAAATAAATCAATACAACACAATATACTCCTGAATTAAGCAAACAGAAATATATAGCATGGCATTGAAAAGGGAAAAGCATACAAAACAGGAGATACAAGAACCTCAAGTGTAGTGGAAATCGATTACAATAGATTAATCCTAGAAAATTAGTTCTCCATGGAAAAACGAAAACACACAGAAAAATGTAAAAACAATGGAGAAGCAAAAGTTCTTCCAATCTGCCCAGAACAGCCTTTTATAACATTCAAGAACTGTGCCAATTCGCGAGGCGAACCTTCTCTCGCGAGGCGAATGTTATGAAGAGTCAGCAACCTTTGGCATTCTCGCGAGGCGAAGAACGGCTCGCGGGGCGAAGAATTGAAGAGTCTTCTTATTACGCCCGTTATGAACATCAGGGGCCAACCGTGATTCTTTCTGACTTCCATGATCGCGAGGCGAAGAAGTTATTCGCGAGGCGAACCCGAGAACTTGCATATTTCTCGGAACAGTCATCCTTCGTGGTCGCGAGGCGAGGTGTTTGTTTCCAGGGGCGAACCAGAGAGGATGACATTTTTATTGTTTCGCTGGCTTTCAGGTTCGCGAGGCGAGAAGACTCTCGTGAGGCGAATCCCCTGTTTCTTTATTCCCTCAACTTCTACTTAACCTGAAAACAACAAAATAGCCATAAGTGCTTTATTTGACTCAAAACTGTCTAAATTAACCTAAAACTACTTTAGAGACTCAAAACCTTGCTTGAGGACAATCTAATCTAATTTGGGTGAAAATAGGATATAATTTGCACAAAACCCTGGTCATACTAGCCATAAAACTAGATGAGCCAGAGGCTTATCAGTGTCCATCCTTATGTTTTACCTGGCTTAGGACAAAAGGGGGCGTACTTTTCTTTCCTCTCTCTATCATCATAAGCATAAATTGCCATGCATGTTCATTGTGAATATTCACAAAACTAAGGGCGCCACATTGCTGCCTCAAACCTGAATGACATATTCGAATGTTATTGTACATCTAATAGGCGCTATGCCATAATGAAGGTGATGCATACCCATCAGGGTTTTCAACCCCATTGGGTCCCATACAACATGAATCATGCAAGATATATTTACTTCACTATACTCATTTTTTTTGTTGTGTCTCTTTGTTGGAATATTTTGGTATTCACCTTATAGAAAGAAAATGGAAAAGTTTGGTTCAGAGAAGAGTACTAGCAACGCGAGCTGTTCCAAGAAAAGTATCAAGATCGATGTGACACTTAATGACGTGAAGAGATTATGTGAAATCAGCCAGCAAATGTCAGAAAAAACATGCTCATACTTTGTCAGCAAGTATGGTAGAATATTGGACCTATTGTGTGTTCCAGTGGAAGCTCCCGCTCTGAGTGCATTGGCCCAATATTGGAACTCAACTTTGAGGTGTTTTGAATTGCCTAACTTAGACATCACACCGACCACGGAAGAGTATGCTTATATGCTAAAACTGCCAATTCAAAAGAGGACTCGCTTCTACATGTATTATGGCCAACATGTAACAGATCGGAAGATAGCAAGTCTATTGGAGATTCAACCGGAACAGATAGAGAAAGCAGAAAAGGGAATCACCAAAGGGTTGAAGAGGTGATTTTTGGAAGTGTGTCTCAACAAGTTGGGCCAGCAACAACGATGGGTTACTTTCAACAAAGTACTAGCCCTCATGATATATGGGTTGGTGCTCTTTCCTTTTGTACCAGATCTGATTGATCAGTCAGCCATGGATGTTTTCCATAGGGTCGAAGAATATGGTGTGAACCCGGTCCCTACTATCTTAGCTGAAACTTTCCTCTCCCTACAGGTTTGTCATCAGAATCAACAAGGGAAACTGCGATGTTGTGCATCAATATTGTATGTTTGGATCATGACTCACCTGTACGCTCGTGATAAAATCGATAGAATAGATGACCCGCTGAAAGGATTCACTCGCATGAAACTAAAGCCACTTAAGCTATATGAATGGAAGCAAGAGTTTGATCAGATCGACCCGCGGTCATCTAGTTGGATGTGTCCATGGTATAATGAAGATTCAGTTAACTTCAGCTGTGGAAGTTTTTCAAGTGTTCCATTGATGGGTCCCAGAGGTTGTGTATCATACTCACCAGCTTTGGTGATACGTCAGCTCAAGTGGACACAGGGTGAACGTCCCGAAGAGCTGCTCGATGGGGTATTCTTCATATACCAATAAAGTGAAAGCATCAAGAGTCAAACGATATAAGTAAGTTCAGCATGGAATGATGTTCATATAAAAGGACCGGAGGAACTAGGAAGGCAGATCATAGCTCACACAAAAATATATGATGTATGGAGAGAAGCAAGAAGAGGTTTCCCTCCAAGACCTGCATTCCCTCTCCATAGGGAAAATAATCCTCTTACCAAATATCAAATGTTGAAGGAAATCGAAGTTTTAAAAGCTCATATGAGGATTTTTTATGAGAAGGACCAAGCTGCCGAATTAACTATTATCACGCTCCGAAGACAAGTGCAGAAGCTGAGTTTACAGATTGAACACTTGAAGGACGAATGCGCCAATGCCCACGAAGCCCCGAGTTGCACAAAAAGGGCAAGAAAAGACAAAGAAGCAGAAATTCAGGAGCTGCTGGCAAAAATAGGATGTCAAGAGAAGGTGCTTGTCAAACTTCAAAAGAAGAAAAAGAGCTCGAGACAAATGTAGGGGTTCACGTTGAAACAATACATATTCTAGAAGAGAGAGTTGAATCCTTGCAAGAATCCTTGGCCCAAACAGAAGTATACTCTGATAGAGGTTGGAACGAAGCAGCCAAGTATCGCGAGCTACTAGCAGAAGCCAACATGAGAGAAAATTGGCTCAAGACCAAGATAGAAGACTCAGAAAGAGTTGAAGCTCAACGTCATGCAGAATGGGTAAAAGGATGGAAATTGGTGGTGAAGAATGTAATGAATGAAAAGGAAGCATGGAAGAGAAAATACGAGGACATGACGGATAAGCTCCAATATCACACTTCCCAGTTGGTGGAGCAATTTGAAGAGGCATCCGTCCACATTCGTATGAACCATTTCCTTCAGCTACCACCGAAGATGACCGAGTTCTTCAATCATTTTGGGAAACTTGCCAGAGGGTTCAGGAAAAAGAAGATAAGACTCTTAACATAGAACTTTGTAGACCTCGGAGAAAGATGGAAACCATCAGTGTACTTCTTTTATTTTGATCAAAGACTCATGATTAATGAAATGGAAGTTTTCATCCATGTTTGTCGAATGTTTTTTAGATGATATCTATCGAGGAGTGCATTCTCCCTTAGATACATCAACAACTATATTTTTACCCTAAAAACGACGTGTTTTCTGTGTGAAAAATAAGGACGTTGCTAGTACGGGTGCGGTCTATCGAGGAGTAGATTCTCCCTTGGACCTAACACCAACTGTATTCAAGCTAGAGGGAACCATACCACTAGATTGGATTGCAGGATGAGTTTTCTTGCTATAGGTGTATACGATAGTCTTCCTAAGAGTACCCCCACGATAAAAAACAAAGGATGTTAACTTGCACATGCATACATACGCATACACAAAAATTTCGGATTTACTAATGATATTTTTTTAAAAAAATGCTTTACAGAGTCACATCCTTCTGAGGATTCGAGAACCATTACGCGACCAAGGAAAGGTAACACCAATCAAACCCGAGTTCACAACACCAGATCTCGGATCAGGATGGTTGCCGATGCGTCTGAGGAAGGAAGAAACTTAAGCTCTGAGATAGATGAAGTAAGGGGAAGAATAAGTGAGATGACTGAAACCCAAGCAAGATTAGAAGCCATACTACAGGATATGAGGGAATCTCTCAGCATGCTTAGTGCGAACAGAGATACAATTGAACCTGGTAGGCCGTAGATTTCTTCTATGGTAACAGCACCAATGTTTGCAAACATTAGCACGGGTCTCAGTCAGGGAGTATCTGGCCCCGACCAGACGCATCACACGGCACCAATAACACTTCCCATTGGAGAAGGATACCCCCCTTTTGAGAATGCCTTTCATGAAGTCCCGAACTATACCGCACCGACATGGGAGCAACCACATGTATCTACTCACAGTCACTCAGCGGGGGTTCAGGCTGGTAAGGATAAGATGAGAGATGAATAGATGGAGAAAATGGAAGAACAGATAAAAGCAATAAAAGGCCCGAGTACCTACGGCCCTCTCCAGATAGAGGAACTCTGTCCCACCACAGATGTTGTGATCCCCAAGGACTTCAAGATTCCAGATTTTTCCAAATATGATGAAAGTGGGAACCCACGATTTCACCTCATTAGTTATGCCACCAAGATGGCAATCTGGTCCAAGGATGACAAATTCCTTATCAGCTTTTTCCACGAAAGTTTGATTGGCCTCGCCTTAGAATGGTACCTCCAATTGGACCATTCCAAGATCTCGCGATGGATGGAATTGGCTGACTTATTCATGGACCAGTACAAGTTCAACCTGGATGTAGCTCCGAGTCGTGAACAATTGACTACAATGCAGAAGAAAAGTGAGGAGCCCTTCAAGCAATATGCCCAAAGGTGGAGGAGTTTGGCTGCACAAGTTCAGCCCCCGTTGACTTTATCTGAAATGTGCTCATACTTTTTAGGAACTCTCGGAGCACCTTTTATAGGGGCCATGGCTGGGGCAGCCTATAAAGGTTTCTCAGACTTGATCGCCGCCGGAGAAAGGATTGAATTCTTGGCAAGAGCTGGAAAGCTCCCCGTGAATGATGGTGAAGGAAGTGCATCCCGAAAAGGATTTCAACCGAAGAAGAAGGAAGTTGAGTAGAATTATGTACAATGCCAATGGAACTTTGATCCTCATTAACAAGCACCATATAACCCTAACCCACATATTCCATACCAGACACAAACCCCTCTTTACCCGTTACAATCATCCTCACAAACCAACACTTACCCGCAAAACCAAATCAGTAATATTCCTATCCCTCAACCATATAACCTTGCCCGTCCATCATACACCCGTTACCCGTCTACACCCCCACAAAACCACCCAAACTATCCTCCGCCTCGCCCAAGTTTCCAAAACCAAGGACGTTTCCAAAATCCAAATCTGTCACCCTTCCCGAAATTGTCCATCTCTAATGCAGATTTACTCCAACAATTGTTTGACCGCCACTTGATTGCGGGAAACCCTGTACGTCCCCTAGAACCACCATTTCCTGCTTGGTACAATCCAAATCAGACTTGCAAGTATCACATGGATGTCACAGGACATTCTATTGAGTATTGCGAAGCTTTTAAGACGGCGGTGAGAAAGCTGATTGCTTGTGGGAAGCTAGGGTTCGAAGAAGAGGTCGGGCCTAATATCGTTAAGAATCCAATCCCAAATCATAATGATGGAAATCGAGTGAACAACTTGGAGGTAAGAGGGTCCCCAATCAGGAAGGTACCGGAACTACGAGTGCCAATGCAGAAGATTTTCGAAGAACTAAAGAGGGCGGGATACAACATTGTTGCACCAGTAAGAGTTCCAAGAGAAGAAAGGAGGTATGCAGAAGATCTAAGGTGTGGCTATCATCATGGGCAAGTCGGGCACGACATCAAAACTTGTTGGTATTTCAAAGCCCGGGTTCAGAGATTACTCACCTTGGGGGTGATTCAAGCCAGACGAGGTGCTGCCGAGGAAGTCAATGTAGTTGAAAGAGTTATACTCCGAGTACCACCCATGAACAATCCATCAGACCCAGAAAGAGTCATCGTAAGGGTGAAGAAGACAACTCCTTTTGCTTATGCTAATACACATGCTGTACCATGGAATTATGAACAGAAAGTTGAATTAGCTGGAGCTACGGGAGAGACCTCGAAGGCCCAAGTTACTAATATTGTAAGAATTGGAGGCATTACAAGGAGTGGGCGATGCTACACCCCTGTTGAGGAAAAAATGATGAAGGAATCCAAAGAAGAGGAAACTATGGATAAAGGAAAAGGGAAAGAAGAGGAAGAGTTTCTGAAGATCATGAAGCAAAGTGAATATGATGTGGTAGAGCAGTTAAAGAAAACTCCGGCAAGGGTATCTCTTTTGTCGCTTGTCTTGACATTAGAGTTGCATCGTAAGGCATTATTAAAGGTGTTGAATGAAGCGTATGTCAAACCTGACGTCACTCCGGAAAATATGGTAAATATGGTGGATCCAATCAGGCATGTCAACATGATTACTTTCTCGGAAGATGAAGTGGCCTCGAAATCCCGCAATAGCACCAAAGCCTTACACATCACCCTAAAGTGTATAGGGTTTGTGATTGCAAAGGTGCTTGTAGATGGTGGTTCAGTGTTGAATGTAGTTCCAATGTCCACCCTCGAGCAGCTAAATATAAGCATGGCGGATTTGACACCACAAGAAATGATTGTATGAGCCTTTGATGGGACAGCAAGAGGAATCTTAGGAGAGATAACTCTGTCCCTTGAAATAGGACCCAGTTGTTTTTCTGTCCTCTTTCAGGTCATGGAAATCCAACCAGCTTACACCATGCTTCTGGGGAGGCCTTGGATTCATGAAGCAGGGGTTGTTCCATCGACTCTGCATCAGTGTTTGAAGTATATCCAAGATGGATCCGTTATTAATGTCCGTGGTGAAGAGGAAATCATGCTGACAAAGCCCGCCACAATACCTTATGTAGAAAGTACAGAGCAGATGGAAGACGACTCGCTGCGTAGTTTTGAGGTCTTGAAGTCAGAGAACAAGAAAAGAGGGCCCCCAATGAAGAATGTGAATGAAGTAGCAATCCGCATCATGGAAAAGAATGGGTATCAAAGAGGAAAAGGCCTAGGGCCTCAGCTTCAGGGGATCTCTCAGTCAATTGAAGCTGCTCTGAGAGAAGGAAAGCACAGATTGGGGTATCAACCCTACTTGATAGAAAAGATGAAGTCCGTGACTCTTGAGAACAAAGAAGGAGAAGATGGTGAGAGAAAGTATCTTCCCCTTCTAACAGAGACTTTCCCAGTAGTTGCTGAAGTTATCAGTCCTGAAAAGTCGTTTTCTCCTCACTTCACTATCAGCACACTTGAAGAGGAGCTGGACGAGAGCCATGTCATCTATCTCCCTGCTATCAATGAAGTTCTCAACAAGTGGCAATCTAAACCGTTTGTTGATGTTATTTCCATGAAGTAATGATCTTATTGTACTAATTATGAACTGATGTTTACTTTCTTTGAGACATGAATGAAAATGTAACACCTTGTTTGGTGTTTTCCTTTTGATTCCATCATTTCTTTTCTCTTTCTTTCATTTATTTATTTTGTTCAAGCTTTTCTGTCATAAATAAGACTCTTTCCTATACTTCTCATATTCCCGACTTTTCTTCCAGGAATATTTCTTCCACTAAGGATTTACCTCAGGAGAGGAACTTTGAAAACTCATTTATTGATTCCCTCACGGCCGTTGATGAATACAACCTTGAATCCGATGAAGAAGAAGAAGACACTGAAGAATTCTTAAAGATGGTGAAACGGTCAGAAGAAGGGATTAGCTCGAATGATGAGGTTGCAGAAGCGATCAATATGGGAACCGAGGAGGACAAGAAGGAGTTGAAAATAGTGGATAACCCAGAGCGAGAAGAAATGGTTGCACTATTCAAAGAATATCTGGATGTTTTTACATGGTCCTACAGAGATATGCCAGGTCTAGATCCTGAGATAGCATCGCATAAAATTCCCTTATACCCAGATGTGGCTCCAAATAAGCAAAAATTAAGGAGAATGCTTCCTGAGATGTTGCTGAAGATCAAGGAAGAAGTGACCAAGCAGTTAGAGGCTGGCTTTCTGGAAGTAGCTAGACACCCGAAATGGGTAGCTAATATTGTTCCAGTACCAAAGAAGGATGGAAGGGTCAGAATGTGCGTGGACTACCGAGACTTGAATAAATCCAGTCCAAAGGATGATTTCCCCCTACCTCATATTGATGTCCTTGTAGACAGCACAGTCAGAAGTCACAGGTTTTCTTTCATGGATGGGTATTCTGGGTACAATCAAATCCTCATGGACAATGATGATACAGAAAAGACAACTTTTATCACTCCTTGGGGAACTTTTTGTTACAAAGTGATGCCTTTTGGATTAAAGAATGCTGGGGCCACTTACCAACGTGCTAAGGTAGCATTGTTCCATGATATGATGCATAAGGAGGTAGAAGTATATGTTGATGATATAGTGGCCAAGTCCAAGGAAGGAGAAAGCCATGTGGCAGTTTTGAGAAAGTTGTTCGAGCGACTAAGAAAGTACAAGTTGCACCTCAACCCTGCAAAATGTACTTTCGGTGCATCCGCAGGGAATTTACTTAGTTTTGTTGTCACTAGGGATGGAATAAAGGTGGACCCTAACAAGGTAGAAGCAATACGTGACATGCCAGCACCTAAGAACGAGCAAGAACTAAGGGGTTTTCTTGGAAGATTGAACTATATTGTGCGCTTCATTGCAAATCTGACTAGCACATGCGAACCAATCTTCAAACTCCTCAGGAAGAATAATCCAGGAAGATGGGATGATGATTGTCAAGAAGCCTTTGATAAGGTAAAGACATATCTACTGAATCCCCCAGTGTTGATACCACCTACCCAAGGTCGTCCATTGTTACTCTATCTCACCATACTGCCAACCTCAGTGGGTGCAATGCTGGGACAACAAGATGAATCTGGCAGGAAGGAGCAGGCAATTTACTATCTGAGTAAGAAATTTAACGCCTGTGAGGCTCGTTATATGGCAATCGAGAAGACTTGTTGTTGATAGTGTGATTTTACATGATGTTTACTGTACACTTTTGCATGCATTTTCATTTAGATTAGGCATTCTTTATTTGATTTTAGTTAGATTTTACCTTGGAACGGGTGAAGCGGTTTCTTGGTGTTGTTTTGCAGGAATTAATGTAAAAATGATCAAAATCAGCCATGATGGAGCCTGGATGAAACAGAGCTTGAAAAGTGAAGAATATGAGCCAAACAGAGACCATCACGGCCTGGCCGTGATGACCATCACGGCCAAGATCAAGCAGAGCAGAAGGCAAAAGTCAAAAGTTGTCACGAGAAATGCTCGCCCCGCAAGCCTGAAGACCAGCCTATGCCAGAAATGTCATCTTCTCTGCCTCGCCCCGCGAGAGGCTACTCGCCTCGCGAGACTGTGGACTAGAAGCCATCACGCCCAGGCCCTGATACTCATCACGGGCGTATTTGAGAAGACCCTTACTGTCTCGCCTCGCGAGAGATCTAGTCTCTGAAACAGCAGATTTTTAACATTCGCCTCGCGAGCGCGCGCAGAGTCTGATTGGTATAAATTGCTGTTTTAGGGCAGTTTGGAGTAGTTTTGAGGTTTTGGAGAGTTTTAGGGGGGACACACTTGGAGGCACTTGGAGGCTGCGAAGAGGGTTTCAACCCTAGAAGGGAGTTACTGAGAGGGGCTGCTGTGACAACGGTGGAAAGCTCTCGTGGAGCCTCTTCTCTCCTCTTCTCCTATTTCTCTGGTTTGGCTTTCTCTGTAATTATGAGTAGCTAATCCCAGTTTGTTGGGATTAGATGTAACTAAACTAAACTTCATGTGTTTATCTTGACTGATTAATCTATGTTTATGATTCTCTGTTAGTGATTGATTTTCCTTCGCTTAATGCTGGTTGTGGCTAGCACCCCCATGACTTGATTTGTGTTTTGGTATGCAATTGGGAAATTCGTATTAGAACCGTAATTGGAATCAATCACCTAGTAATCCTTGCATCTAGGAATGGAGTTTGATTTACTAGTAATCGCGTAATCCCTAATCTTAATGCAAATTCATTAATCTAGGCCACCTAAGGAATTAGGGTCTATTAGTGGATTTAGGCTCTTACCATCCGAGGAATCGGGGTTTGAGTAGTTTAGAGGATTGATTTTAATATTTGAAGCATGAATGGGAGGTATCTAGTCCTGGTATTGCATGAGGTAGAGGTTTGGTGAAGTCTAGTCCCAACATATCCTTTCTGCACTCCAAGTGTTTGTTAAAAGTACCCAAAAAGACAAAAAGATTTTATTCCTTTGTTTTGTTTGTTTCTTCATAGTCTAGATAATTGCTAAGTTTGTGAATTGGTACTTGACATCCAATCCCCGTGGATACGATAACCGGTCTCACCACCGTATTACTTGCACGACTGGGTATACTTGCCCAGAGCCGTCTACAAGTTTTTGGCGCCGTTGCCAGGGACTGTGTTTCAATATTAGCATATCCATTTCGGTTACTAATTTAAGCAAAAATAAAAATAAAAATAAAATTTCTGTTATAAACTGTTTGCTGTCATTTTTTTCTGTTTTGTTTTTGCTGTCATTTTTCTGGTGTGTTTGCTGTTGTGTGCTAACCTTTACTGCTAACACTCTTGTTTGCTAGACTGTTTGTGTATGCGAGGTACTATTCCAGCTGACCAACTCCTATACGATCCAGAAATTGAAACAACAGCTAGGAAGAATAGGAGGCAAGCACGACAGCAGAATTTGTTAGAACAACAAGGAGAAGAACAAGAGACTTCCACCTCTCAAGTTTGTCAAGAAAGGCTCAGAATGGCAGACAATGGTGAAGGTGCTCCGCCACCACGGAGGACACTTGGTGACTATGCCAATACAAATGTCAATCGGCATGTCACTAGTATAGTGACGCCTCCAGTGAACTGCAACAACTTTGAAATTAAGCCAAATCTCATCAAAATGGTTTCACAAAATCAGTTTGCTGGGTTGGAGAAGGAAGATCCTAACAGTCATGTTTCCAATTTCCTAGAGTTGTGCGATACGGTGAAGATAAATGGTGCCTCCGATGATGCAATTCGCCTGAGGTTGTTTCCTTTCTCTCTAAGAGATAGAGCCAAGTCTTGGATCCAATCACAACCAAGGGGGAGCTTCACTACATGGGACAACTTAGAGGCAAAATTTCTGGCAAGATTCTTCCCCACTTCAAGATTTGTGAAGACGAGGAGTGACATCATAAGCTTTGCTCAACAAGAAGGAGAGACTCTTCATGACGCCTGGGAAAGGTTCAAGGAATTGCTCCGAAGATGTCCAAACCATGGGTTTGATGATCATACCCAAATGCAAACATTCTGTAATGGATTGAGGCCGTCAACCAGGTACATGTTGGATGCCTCAGCTGAAGGTTCCATGAATACAAAGAGAGCAGAGGAAGCATTGGTTTTGATAGAAGCTATGGCGTCAAATGACTACTTGATGCATCATGATCGGGGTCCCACATCAAGAAGGGGAGTGTTGGAGTTAGATTCACAAACTGCACTGTTGGCTCAGAACAAGCTCATGACACAACAACTGGAGTCTCTTACCAAGCAACTAGCTCAACTCCCACAACAACTCCAAACTGTTCAAGGGACAACCATGCCACACCAACAGGTAATGCGATGTGATTTTTGTGGAGGTGATCATGATAATGGAAGATGTGAGGCGCCACCTAGTTCCCATGAGGAAGCCAATTATATGGGGAACTATGGGCGGCCAGGCAACAACCAATTCCCTAACAACTACAACCAAGGGTGGAGAAATCAACCAAACTTTGGTTGGAAGCAAGATGCCGGACAAACAAGCAAGCCTCCTCCTACACAACCGCCTCAAGACCAGATTTCTAACTTGGAGAACACTCTCAATTAGTTCATGCAATTGACCATGTTGAATCAGAAAAACACCGATGCTTCTATAAAAAACTTGGAGATTCAAGTTGGACAAATTGCAAAGCACCTAGCGTAGCTATCTAGCAAAGAGTTTTTGGGTAACACTCAAACTAATCCTAAGGAGCATTGCAATGCTATTGTTTTGAGGAGTGGTAAAAGTCTTGAGAATGTGAGCGGTGAACCTTTGGTAAAGAATCAGAGAGTTGATGAAAAAACAGAAGTGATTGATGAGGAAAAAGAGGAAGAAGCAAGGAGGTTGTAGTTGAGGAAGAGGAAAAAGACAATGAAAAAGACAAGAGGGAGAATCTAGTGGATGAAAATTCAATTCTGAGGAGGACTAAAAGTCAAATTTTAAAATATGGAGACAAGCCTCAAGTGATCCCCTCTTATGTGAAGTTGCCCTATCCTCATTTGAGCAAGAAAAAAGAGAAGGAAGAGCAGTTTGCCAAGTTCCTTGATATTTTCAAGAGGCTACAGGTCAACATACCCTTTGCTGAAGCACTAGAGCAGATGCCCAATTATGCAAAATTCATGAAGGAACTGCTCACGAAGAAAAGAAAGTTTCAAGAAGGCGAAACTGTTGCCTTAACTAAAGAGTGCAGTGCGATACTTTAAAGGAAGCTACCTCCGAAGCTGAAAGATCCTGGTAGTTTTACAATCCCTTGCACTATTGGGAGTGTTGCTATCAGAAAAGCCTTATGTGACTTGGGAGCGAGTATCAATTTGATGCCGCTTTCAATTTTGAATAAGCTTGGAGGTGGGGAAGTGAAACCAACAAGGATGGCATTGCAACTAGCTGATAGATCAATCAAGCATCCTTATGGTATCTTGGAAGATGTTCTGGTAAAGGTGGATAAGTTTATGTTCCCAGCGGACTTTGTGATTTTAGACATGGAGGAGGATGCAGAAGTCCCGCTCATACTGGGGAGACCTTTTCTAGCGACTGGTCGCGCTTTGATAGACGTACAAAAAGGCCAGCTGTGATTCAGAGTGCAAGACGAAGAAGTCACTTTCAATGTATTTGAAGCTATGCATCGCCCGAGTGATGAAGAGGATTGTTTCCGCATGGACATTGTGGATACAATGGCTAAAGAAGTCGTTGCACATCAACACCACCCCTCTACTCCTGAGAATAAGGAAAAGCTCAACATGAAAGTAACTCTGAGGCTCTGCAAGACAAATGATGTATCAGTTGGTGATGAAGTTGGATCTGCTCATGTGAAAACAGAACCTCCGCCGGGAAGGAGTAAGAAAAAGGCCACGAGGCCCAGAGCGAAAAGGGCAAAGCGGAAGCACAAATGTTGGCCTTATAAGCAAAATCAGCTCTTTAAAGGAGTTCCATGGAAGAAAAGTGCTCTTGCACTTCTATGCCCAGCCAACCCCGGTTAATTGAAAGAAGCCCGTCAAGCTAGTGACGTTAAAGAAGCGCTTATTGGGAGGCAACCCAAATTTTCTTAACCCTTCTCTTTAGTTAGACTTTGTTTTTGATTTTAACCTCTTGAATAATTTGAGAAGATCAAGAGGAAAATATCATAGATTAATAGGTTTGTTAAATGTTTCCAGGGAAGGAGGAAGGAGAAGCATCAGGCCGTGACCTAATTTTCATGCAATTCCTCCTGACTAGACATGTGAGCCAGCACCCGCTACCGCTTCGGTAAGTCGTTCCAATTTTTCTTTCCTCTCTCCATCTTGATTGTTTACATTGGGGACAATGTAAATTCTGAAGCTTGGGGTAGGGGTATTTTTGCATATTTTGCATTTGCATTTTTCATGTTGCATTCATATAGTTTTGCATGATAAGTTTTGCATGATCACACAATTAGATTGCCCTTGTTTAGATTTTGCATCCAATTGTGAGAATTGAGTGCCAATTAAATTGAGATGGTGAATTTTTGAACCCAATTTTTTTCATTCTTGTGATATGGCTACAAATAAAAATGTTTGAGATAATCTTGGATAGTTGATAATTAGCATATGGTTCTATAGATTTGTGTTTTTCATTGATTCTTGAACTACAAAATGTGAGATTTTGAGCCAAAAGGGGTACTCAGTAAATTTTACCCCATTCTTTGTGTTAGAGTGTTATTCCTCTTGGATTGCATTTCTCTAGAACTTGACTTGAAACCATTTTGAAGCTTAAAAATTTTTGAAAACATTTTTGAAAATGATTGAGGCACTAGGTATTTTTCCGGCCTTCTGAGCTTTGAATGATGAAATGCTACCCCCTTAGTTGCCAAAATTTGAGCCTGAAAGAATAAAATACTTTTCTTGGTACCCTGGAATAATTTGATGAATGATGCTTGATAAGGGACCTTCTAAAGTATTACAAAAGGGTAAAAAGGTAGTTGAAAAAAGTTTGGGATGAAAGAATCAGAAAAATGTTCTCTTGAGTTGAAAAATCTCCCCTTCTCCAAATAAAAGAAAAACAAAAGAAAAATAAAAATCTATAGAGAAGGGGATGACAAAAAGAAATGAGAAATAAAATGAAAAGAAATAAAAAGGTGGCGAAAGTGAACTGAAACCCAAAAGGATAGTTTAGAAGGTTTCATGTTTGCAATGATTGATATTTTGTGTAGCCCTTTTGAAATGTCCTTTTATTGATTTCCCCACCTAACGATTAATCCCATGGCCACGTTACAACCAAAGCAAAAGACCTCTTGATTCTTAATTGTTTTCATTAATAAAGTAGAGATTTGGTTGATAGTCAAGCCTATGGTAGAATTCATTCCTTGAGGAAAATGGAGTGAATTGTCTTATTCCCCTAAACACTTGAGTGAGGTGAGAAAGAGAGCCAAGCAAAGTATTAAGCTTGGGGTGAGCTTCAGGTGAGAAAGAGTGCCCAAATCAGTGAGAATATGAGTCTAAGGAACCTAAGCCTCTAATTGGACTTGAATTGATTGCCTCTTGCTAAATTGTTTGAAATGCCTATTGCTTGGATTAGTATTTACTCGGGTTCTTGGTTCACTATCCATGCTTTGATTATTTTGATCTTCTGGCCTTAGTGATTGCTTGAGGACAAGCAATTGAATAAGCTTGGGGTGATTTGATAGTGTGATTTTACATGATGTTTCCTGTACACTTTTGCATGCATTTTCATATAGATTAGGCATTCTTTATTTTATTTTAGTTAGAATTTCCCTTGGAACGGGTGAAGCGGTTTCTTGGTGTTGTTTTGCAGGAATTAATGTAAAAATGATCAAAATCAGTCATGATGGAGCCTGGATGAAACAGAGCTTGAAAAGTGAAGAATATGAGCCAAACAGAGCCCATCACGGCCTGGCCGTGATGACCATCACGGCCATGATCAAGCAGAGCAGAAGGCAAAAGTCAGAAGCTGTCACGGGAAATGCTCGCCCCGCGAGCCTGAAGACCAGTCTGTGCCTGAAATGTCATCTTCTCTGCCTCACCCCACGAGAGGCTACTCGCCTCACGAGACTGTGGACCAGAAGTCATCACGCCCAGGCCCTGATACTCATCACGGGCGTATTTGAGAAGACCCTTACTGTCTCGCCTCGCGAGAGATCCAGTCTCTAAAACAGCAGATTTTTAACATTCGCCTCGTGATCCATGTCTCGTCTCGCGAGCGCGCGCAGAGTCTGATTGGTATAAATTTCTGTTTTAGGGCAGTTTGGAGTAGTTTTGAGGTTTTGGAGAGTTTTAGGGGGGACGCACTTGGAGGCTGCGAAGAGGGTTTCAACCCTAGAAGGGAGTTGCTGAGAGGGGCTGCTGTGACAACGGTGGAAAGCTCCCATGGAGCCTCTTCTCTCCTCTTATCCTATTTCTCTGGTTTGGCTTTCTCTGTAATTATGAGTAGCTAATCCCAGTTTGTTGGGATTAGATGTAACTAAACTAAACTTCATGTGTTTATCTTGACTGATTAATCTATGTTTATGCTTCTCTGTTAGTGATTGATTTTCCTTCGCTTAATGCTGGTTGTGGCTAGCACCCCCATGACTTGATTTGTGTTTTGATATGCAATTGGGAAATTCGTATTAGAACCGTAATTGGAATCAATCACCTAGTAATCCTTGCATCTAGGAATGGAGTTTGGTTTACTAGTAATCGCGTAATCCCTAATCTTAATGCAAATTCATTAATCTATGCCACCTAAGGAATTAGGGTCTATTAGTGGATTTAGGTTCTTGCCATCCGAGGAATCGGGGTTTGAGTAGTTTAGAGGATTGATTTTAATATTTGAAGCATGAATGGGAGGTATCTAGTCCTGGTATTGCATGAGGTAGAGGTTTGGTGAAGTCTAGTCCCAACATATCCTTTCTGCACTCCAAGTGTTTGTTTAAAGTACCCTAAAAGACAAAAAGATTTTATTCCTTTGTTTTGTTTGTTTCTTCATAGTCTAGATAGTTGCTAAGTTTGTGAATTGGTAATTGACATCCAATCCCCGTGGATACGATAACCGGTCTCACCACCGTATTACTTGCACGACTCGGTATACTTTCCCAGAGCCGTCTACAGTTGTGCACTGGTATGGACCTCCGGAAAACTCAGACAGTACATGTTATATCACACCACTTGGCTAATTTCTCGAATGGATCCTTTGAAATATATCTTCCAAAGTCCTCATATATCCTTAAGAGTTTCGAAGTGGCAAGTGATATTGTCAGAATTTGACATCAAATATGTGACTCAAAAGTCCATCAAAGGAAGTGTGATTGCTGACCATTTAGCAGAGAATCCTCTTGAGGATGGATGGCCTGTCAATTCCGAGTTCCCAGATGGAGATATAATGTCCCTCGAGGAAGATGAAGAACAAGAATATGTGTGGAAAATGTATTTTGATGGAGCAGTCAATATGCATGGCAGTGGTATAGGAGCAGTGGTAATCTCACCAAATGGTAAGCAGTACCCGGTGATCGTAAAACTGAAATTTGAATGTACAAATGATATTGCAGAATACGAGGCATGTGCTGGTGGATTGCAAATGGCACTTGAACTTGGTATAAAGCAGTTGGAAGTCTTCGGGGATTCAGCTTTAATCATTTACCAAGTCAATGGTGAATGGCAAACCAAAGACTCCAAGTTGATTCCGTATCAGAAATACTTGACTCAGTTGATTGCAAAGTTCGACGAGATTACTTTCTCGCATTTAAGTCGAGACAAGAATCAGTTTGTTGATGCTTTAGCCACACTAGCTGCCATGACCAAGCTGGATATCCATACCAATGTCCAACCCATCCAAGTTAGAGTGCAAGACGAGCCGGCATACTGTGCTCATGTGGAAGGAGAACCTGATGGTAAGCCTTGGTATCACGATATCAAGTAGTATATTCAGAACAAGGAATACCCGGTAGAGGCGAGCGAAGTAAATAGAAAGACCATCCGAAGACTGGCTATGACCTTTTTCTTAAGCAAGGAAGTCTTGTATAAAAGAGGATATGATGGTACCCTACTCAGATGTGTAGATGCTCGCGAAGCTAAATTGATCATGATCGAAGTTCATGAAGGAATCTGTGGGACTCATGCCAATGGTCACATGATGGCTAGGAAGATATTGAGAAGTGTTATTATTGGTCTACTACGGAGTCGGATTGTATGGAGCATGTTCGTAAATGCCAAAAATGTCAGATGTATGCAGACCGGGTTAATGTACCTCCGTTTCCACTGCACAGTTTAACATCCCCATGGCCTTTTTCGATGTGGGGAATAGATGTTATCGGTCCCATTAATCCCAAGGCTTCCAATGGTCATCGTTTCATTTTGGTGGCAATAGACTATTTCACTAAATGGGTAGAAGCTGCTTCATATGCCAGAATAACTCAAAGGGTGTTTCTCAAATTCCTCAAGAAGGACATCGTATGTAGATACGGGATCCCAGAGAGGATAATCACAGATAATGCTGCTAATCTTAATGGTACCGAGATTCAAAATTTTTGCGATGGTTTCAAAATCAAACACAACAATTCAACTCCTTATAGGCCTCAAATGAATGGTGCAGGTTGAAGCATCAAACAAAAATGTCAAGAAGATTGTTGCCAATATGGTTGTAAACTATAAAGACTGGCACGAAATGTTGCCATATGCTCTACATGCTTATCGAACTAATATACGATCAAGCACTGGGGCAACCCCTTTCTCTCTGGTATACGGGATGGAGGTTGTCTCACCTATCGAAGTAGAACTCCCTTCGCTAAGAGTCTTGATGGAAGAAGATTTAGAAGAATCTGAGTGGGTGAAAACTCAATATGAGCAGTTGAACATGATAGAGGAGAAAAGACTGGCAGCTATGTGTCACGGATAATTGTATCAAAGTAGAATGGCAAGAGCTTTCAATAAAAAGGTTCTTCCTAGAGAATTTTGCACAGGAGACCTGGTTTTAAAGAAAATCCTCCCTAGTCAGGAGGATGCCCGAGGAAAATGGGCATCGAATTATGAAGGCCCTTATATTGTCAAACAAGCATTCTCAGGAGGAGCTTTGATTCTGCATAACTTGGATGGGGAAGAGTTACCAAGGCCAATAAACTCTGATGCTGTGAAAAAGTTCTACGCTTGAAGGCCCGCTAGGTTGAAAACCCGAAAGGGCAACTTAGGCAAAAGTTAGGTCAAAGAACAATAGGCCCACTAGGTTGAAAACCCGAAAGGGCAGCCTAGGCAAAAGTTAGGGAAAAGAAACCTTAGGCTGAAAACCTGCAAAGGCAGCCTAAGAGGAGGATATGGTCCAACATTTCTGCAAGCACTCACCACACTGGGGCAATTTTATCCGACAGAGTAGACTGGGGCAAAATTGTTAAGGAATGACCGAAGAAGGTGTGTTTGAGGAATCAGAAACATAAGTCAAGATCTGTGTCATCAAAAGGCCGAGGGGAATCAATTACATGAAAATCAAAGGACCAACACTGGGGCAAATTCTATGTGATTCTCGTAATCTTTCTTTGTTTATCTTTGCTCTTAACCTTCATGGTCCCTTCTGTAATTTCGTTCTCATAATGTTCTTTTCTCTCAACAAACTAAATTCTCGTATTAAGGCAAGAGGCTTTTCCTTCATGCTCCCCTGTCTTGTTCACTCTCATGTTTAATCACTACGGTCATGTCTCAATAAAAGTAAATATGAGTTTAATGATATGATTTTATAATTCTAATGGTGGCACCAATGAATGGTTTGAATCAAAAAGGACTCAATACTTCAAATTCAATGGAAGAGATAGCATGCACTGGATGACAAAAGAATGATGCAAGTGAGCTTGGGAGGACAAACATAGCATCCACCTCATAAGTTATCAGATCCTCGGGTGACCAGTGTTGTTAAAAGAATGAGTGATGCCTCGTCCCAGAGTTGCCGGTGAACGAGGGTTTGATTGGTGGAAGTTTTCCCATGGAGCAATTGGTTCCATTGTCCTCAAAAGGAAGGGATTCTCATTTGTTTCAGATTACTGATTGTTTGTTTTCGAGCTCTAAGGCTCACGGCAATTTTATTCACGAGCTCTGAGGCTCACTGCAACTTTATTCTCGAGCTCTAAGGCTCATTACAAGTTTATTTTCGAGCTATAAGGCTCGCTGTATGTTTACTTTTCTGTGGGACGAGGAGGTTCCGTCCATTGCATTTAATTTCCTGTTGGACAAAGAGGTTCCGTCCATTGCATGTTTAATTTTCGGTTGGACGAGGAGGTTCCGTCCATTGCATTTAATTTTCTGTTGGACGAGGAGGTTCCGTCCATTACATTTAATTTTCTGTTGGACGAGGAGGTTCCGTCCATTGCACATTTAACTCTCTGTTGGACGAAGAGGTTTCGTCCATTGCATGATTATTTTCGAGTTCTAAGGCTCGCTGCATAATTACTCTCCTGTTGGACGAAGAGGTTCCGTCCACTGCAATTTTATTTTCGAACTGTACTGTTTTCTTCTGAGTTCCTCATGTTTTTTCAGACAAAATATGTGTTCATTTTTCTTTACTCGTTCATTACTACAATACATGAAAAGTCACGACTAATCATGTCTTCTAGTATGCAACAAGTAAAGAGAGGCAACTGTGAACACCCATTTTTGTCCGTCTTTTATTCTATTTTTATGATATTATGCTTCAAGGAGACTAATAATAATAGTGAAGAGAGAAAGAAGAAAAAGAAAATTAATTTGCTATTGGACGGGGTGATCCCTTCCAGTCCATTGCATTTGCTGTTGGACGGGGAAATCCCCGTCCACTACATTGCACTTCTTGTTGGATGCGGTCCAGTCCAGTCCATTGCACTTGCTGTTGGACGGGGTGTTCCCATCCATTGCATTGGACTTGCTGTTGGACGGAGTGATCCCTTCCAGTCAATTGCATTTGCTGTTGGATGGGGAGATCCCCGTCCACTACATTGGACTTGCTGATGGATGCGGTCCAGTCCAGTCCATTGCACTTGCTGTTGGACAGGGTGTTCCCATCCATTGCATTGGACTTGTTGTGGGACGAGGTCCAGTCCAGTCCATTGCACTTGTAGTTGGACGTGGTCTAGTCTCGTCCATTGCATTGGACTTGCTGTTGGACGAGGTCCAGTCCAGTACATTGCACTTGCTGTTGGACGGGGTGGTCCAGTCCATCACATTGGACTTGTAGTTGGACGCGGTCCAGTCCCATCCATTGCATTGGACTTGCTGTTGGATGAGGTCCAGTCCAGTCCATTGCACTTGCTGTTGGACGGGGTGGTCCCGTCCATCACGTTGGACTTGTTGTTGGACGGCGTGGTCCCGTCCATTGTATTGGACTTGCTGATAGACGGGGTGGTCCCGTCTAGTCCATTACATTTGCTATTGGATGGGGTGATCCCTTCCAGTCCATTGCACTTGTTGTTGGACGGGGTAGTCCCAGCCATTGCATTGGACTTGCTGATAGACGGAGTGGTCCCGTCCAGTCCATTACATTTGCTATTGGACGGGGTGATCCCTTCCAGTCCTTTGCATTTGCTGTTGGACGGGGAGGTCCCCGTCCATTACATTGGACTTGCTGACGGACGGGGTGGTCCCGTCTAGTCCATTGGACTTGCTAATGGACGGGGTAGTCCTGTCCAGTCCATTGCATTTACTGTTGGACGGGGTGGTCCCGTCCAGTCCATTGTACTCGCACTTGCTGTTGGACGGGGTGGTCCCGTCCAGTCCATTGGACTTGCTGACGGACGGGGTGGTCTAGTCCAGTCCATGGCACTTCCTGTTGGACGGGGTGGTCCCGTCCAATCCATTGGACTTGCTAATGGATGGGGTAGTCCCGTCCAGTCCATTGCACTTACTGTTGGACGGGGTGGTCCTGTCCAGTCCATTGCACTTGCTGTTGGACGGGGTGGTCCCGTCCAGTCCCTCCCACTTGCTGTTGGACGGGGAGGTCCCGTCCATTGCATTGGACTTGCTGTTGGACGCGGTCCGGTCCAGTCCAGTCCATTGCACTTGCTGTTGGACGGGGTGGTCCCGTCCATCATATTTTACTTGCTAATGGATGGGGGTCCCGTCCATTACATTTGACTTGCTATTGGACAGGGCAGTCCCGTCCTTTGCATTTTCTGTTGGACGAGAAGGTTCCGTCCACTTCAATTATTTAATTTCTGTTGGACGAGGAGGTTCTGTCCACTGCAATTATCTTTTTTGTTGGACGAGGAGGTCCGTCCAGTGTATATCTTCTTTTGCATATCTAAGTTTCTGTTGGACGAAGAGATTCCATCCACTGCAATTTTATTTTCAGGCTAAAGGCTAAAGAATAAAGAAAGAAGAAGAAGAAGGTAATGAAGAAAGGACGAAGAAAAGAAGGAGAAAAAGACAATCAACAAAAAAGGAAAGGAGATTGAGTTACTTCTCCTAACCCTAAAAAACCTATTTTACACATCAGACAAGACCTCTTTTCCTTGTCTACCCAGTGGTCCTTCTTCTTCCTCATCCCCTCCCTCGTTTTAACCTAGCAACCCCACTCCTAACCCTAAAAAAACTGTCTTACACATCAGACAAAACCCCCCATCTCCTGCTCTCTTCAAACACGCAACCTTCACATCAAATCACCTCCTTTCCACTGCTCACGCCGCCCCCATCTGGACACACGCTACTTCTACTCAGAACCACCCAAGACCCGGACTTCGTGAAGACCAACCTTGATGCCACTAGGTAAGAAGAAGCATGAAGCCCTCTCCTCCATCTATAAAAGGGGGGAGGAAGATTTTTGGAAGGAGGGGATTTCGAGAGGAGGAGCAAACATTTTCTTGAGAGAGGAAGGAAAAATCAAAGAGGAGATAGAGAGGAAAGATACAAAGAGTAAGGAAGAGGAGAGAGATTTTGTTCTAACATTTTCTTTGTGAAGAAAAGAGATTAGAAATCTGAGTTTCTTTTCTCTTCTCTATTATTAGAGTGGTTAAGAAGGAAGAGTTAAAAGAGTAAGTGAGATTGAAATGTAAAGGTTTTGATCTTGAAATCTCACCACTGGGTGGAAATAAAGTCATTGTTATTCTGCTCTCATTTGGTAATCCTTGTTCTCTTTGTTGATATTATTCATAAGTTTCTCTTGACATTCTTATTTTTCTGTGCCTTTGCTCACTGAATAAGTTAGTAAAAAGTTTCATTTCTACGTTTCATTCCTGTCCTATTTTCAAGAGGTAAAATCGTTTATTTTACATAAAAATAGAGGATGATCACTTGTTTAAAACAATCTTATTTTTTGGGTTGCCCTATGACAAGTGTCATGTTCAACCCTTCAGATTTCGAGGTTGCTCTGTGGACTTACGTGCCATGTTCAACCTCACATAGGTTCAATCAAAAATTTCACAACTAAAGATGTTTCTCTCTTAAAAGACGATTCTTGGGTAAAACAAATATTTTCAAAGTTATTAATAATTTATGGAACTAATTTTGGGTAACCATTTTATAGATGTTCTAGGGTGCCGTAGGGTTAAGTCTCCATGCCTTCCCTAGACATAAACGACTCCCGAACCCAAAGCTTTTTCTTAAAGGGGTTTTCCAACTTCCCTGAAATTAAATAAAGTTGGTGGCGACTTCATGTTTTCTCTCTAAAAGGAAAAACTAGTCCTTTTTTGGTCGCTACATAAGTCACTGTTAAAATTTCATCAGACAGGTCACCTGTCTGTCCTATATCTTTCCACTCGTCTGAACCAAGCTTCTGTATCCGAAAAGATTTCACCTTTGTTTAAATTCCGATAAACACAAATCAACCCCCCTTTCTCGTGTTTATAGTTGTCTATTTCATCCTTTGAATCTTCTGTTTTTCTTGTCTTTGTCCTTATTCAGATCTACCATTGGCAGTCTTGGACAGATCCTGTAAGGCATGATTCCAACTCTGGTTGCTTCATTATGTCTCAGCCAGGATGGAGGGACAAAATGCGCTGCTCTATCAACTCCGAAATGACTGAATTCCCACTTCAGCATTTCATAGATGAGCTGATCCAAGAAGAAATCAGAGGCCCTCCCATAGACTCCGGGATGCTCAAAGGATACCCATTTTGTATCCCTTGGCATGATCATGGGAACATGCTTTGAGGATCTTGCTCTCTGCTCAGGGATGGTAGGAAGATTTTTCCTTTTGGGGTCAGTCTCCCAAACAGGTATGATGTGCCTCTCAACTCCATCAGTGAGGGGTATGAAAGGAGGAGTTTTGACAATGTTAGGGTAAATTTTTCTGGGAGGAAAATTGTTTAGGGGTGGATGAGTGACTAATGGTCCTAAGTTGTTGTGCATTTGTGAAAGCACATTTTTGATTAATTTACAGTCAGGATGAGGTAGGTAAGGGGTTTAACAAGTGGGCTGACTTCTTCCTCATACTCAGGTAGATGATACCATCTGTTGGGAATGTGTTCGGGTTCAGGTTGGTGAGAGTGAAACAGAAGTTTCCATTCCCTTTTTACCTTGACCCAATCCTCAAATTTTCCATCATAAAGAAAAAAAAATGTAAAGGGAAATAGGGTTCTCAAGGGTTTGGGGAAGGGAGCACCAGGGGAAATGCCATCATCTGGTTGATTGAACCAGGGATCATCGGCAGGGATAATAGGTTGAAATTGTCGAGTGGCTATTTGTGTTGGTTGAGGTGAAAGGGGTGTAGGAATGTACACATCATCTGGAGTGGAGACAGCAATGTTATTATCAACAGGCACATCATCAACTCTAGTTTCTAAACTAGACACTAAGGCATTTGCTGCTATTTGAACATGATCACTAGTAGAGATGGTTACCTTATAAGTCTTAGTTGTTCTGGTTTTTCTTGCTGGTTGCCTTCTAGGTTTTGTTGTAACGGGCACAATGACCTCAGCAGCAGTAACAGAAGTCTTCTGCTTTTTCAGGGTTGTACTGATAGGAACGTTGTACTAATCAGCTTCCTCATCTTCATTATGTGAGAAGATAACTCTTCTTTGCTTCTTTGCAGTAGGAGCATCAGAAGGTTCCCTGATAATAATGCCACCAGCTGGTCTCTTGGGGCAGGCTTCCTTGTTGCAGTGATCTTTTGCCTAGTTACTCTTTTTACTCCTAGGACTTCAGCATTGTTTTGTTCCACCATTTCTTTAGTTTTCATCAACTCCTCAGTTTTGGCCATTGTAGCAACCTCATAGGTACTGAGTTTCATATTAGCTATATTCATTTTACCAAAGTCTGCAGCCGATATTGGTTTTTCAGTTAAGATCCTAGTTTGCTCCTCAAGAGTCCTTGCAGTAAGAATTTCATGAATTACTTGAGCCTTGAAAATCTTGGAAAGAAGATGGCAATAGGGAAATGCTGAGAGTCTTTTCTTGTTCATCACAGCATCTCTAAATCTTCCATACACAATTCTTGGAAGATTGATCTTTGTTTCAGTGAAAAGATGGCAGAGGCAGAATTTGTGCAGTGAGGAGAGGTTGTCTTTGGATCCAACCTTATGAAGAACCACCTTGTTAAGAAGCTGATGAAGGATGCGAACAATGTCCTTCATTTCAACAGCTTTCCAAGTGTGAGTTCAGACCGTGTCTTCTTTCATAAGACAGACTTCAATGGTCTCAGAGCCACCCAAATCCTCTTCCCATGACTCAGTAAAAACCAAACCCTTCTAAGCACAGAAAATAGCATCAGCAATAGTCTTCTCTGAGACTACAATCTTCTTTCTCAACACAGTAGAGAAGAAGTCAGTATCAGTCACTTGAACATTCCTCTAGAAATCCCTAATCAGGTTGGGAAAGATAGTGACTTTCTCTGTGAAGAGTCCTTCCCACCCAGCTGCATTAACATACTTGCTTATGTCTAAGTTGTAGTCTTGCAACACTCCAAAGTTGAAATGATGCTCAATTTACAAGTTGAGCTTGTCCACGTTAAAGGTTGAAGGATAAGCCATTTTAGGTGATCAGAGAGCTTAGGGTTTGAAAGCAGAGAGAGAGCGATAGCTCGAGAGGTTAGAGAAGTGTAAAGTTTTTCTTAGAGGGAAAATATTACTTATAAAGGAATTTTGAATCTCAAAGGTTAAAGAAAAACTTTTGACATGACATGTCATTATGATAAAACGGTGTTGGTAACTTGAAACAATAAAAAGGTCTTGATGGGATTGATGGAAGTACTGACTAAGTAAAGAGAATAAAGGATAAATTTGTCAATGAGACAAAATAAATGTATTTATAAAAAAAATAAAAAAAATATGCTTAAACACAGGCAGATGTGAACTCGTCTGAAACTACACAATGGACAGGGTAACCAACAACAATGGACGCGTCATATAGATGTGCAACACAACATGCAATAGACACACAACTTTTAATAGGTATTAGATGAGCATATGTATAGACGCAAGATTAACAAAACAAATTTTTCTCAAGACTGGACGCCTAAATTAATCCACACATATCATATTAAGATGCTTCCTAATAAAGATAAATATGTCCTCTGCAAGAGGTTTAGTAAAGATATCTGCATAACACTACAACAGATTAGACTTTAGATAGCATTTCCGTATGCCTTTTAATAGCGTTTGTAACCGCTATCTATGCTACCGCTATTAAAACTCGTTAGCAAAGATAGCATTTAGGAAGCGCTATTAATATGTGACTTTAGATAGCGTTTGTACACGGAAACGCTATCTAAAGTCTGACTTTAGATAGCGTTTGTATTAACAAACGCTATCTAAAGTCACTTTAGATAGCGTTTGTTAATAACAAACGCTATCTATTCCCTTTTTTTTTTTAATTTTTACATATTTCTTAACTAAATCCATTCTTGCATATTGAACTACACCAAAATTCATTTATGCAAAGAGGAGGGAAATCTGTGAGAAATAAGAACAAACATATATCAATGAACAAATCTACCAATGTTACTGAACCATCAATGTCAGAAATGTGAAATGTTCAACAAATAACAAGAAACTAATAAAAGTCATTGTACCTGCCCTAATGAACAATGTTACTGAACCATCAATGTCAGAAATGTTCAACAAATAACAAGAAACTAATAAAAGTCCTCCATCACAGTTGGGTAAGCATCCTTAAGGTCAATAACAGCAATGTCCTCTGGAAAACATCTTTGTTAGCCTTCATGTCAACATAGCATGCTTCATTTATTTGTTTTGGTGTAAAAGCCTATCGGGTCTGTAAGCAAACACAAGCACCAAATCAATATGGTTTGAACTAAGTGTACCAGGACCAAGAGAAGATAGTACACATCCACCGAGCTAAAGAGAAGGCATGTATATGCTAAAAAAGGTGTATATCAACCACCATTTCCAGATTCATTAGGCATAAAATAAATTAAAGATTGCCAATAGAAAAGTATAACCATACGTCCTGTTGGTTGTTATAGAAAACTCCCATAATGAACATTTTATGAACAAGATTTTGAAATTTAGCATCAATAACCCAATCACCAAAGAAAGCAAGTGCTATATACAATTTCATGTAATATTTATAAATTGCCATTCACTTTCTGCATCCTACGAAGCCAAAACATACACTTGTAACATGCATTACTTTGTGATCAAAAGCATTATTCGCATACCAATGAGTATTGCTGCAACTACTGTGATCAATTTGACATAATCAAACGAACTTCTCAACAATATAGCGACACCAATCTTCCTTGACTTCAGATAGTTGAGCAGTGGAGTATGTGGAGCATTTGAAGTCAGGGAAGTAATGCGACATAAAAATTAAATAAATTAAGTTACAATTGCTAAAACATTTGAACAGACACAGTTAAAAGCTAAGTAAACAACATACCGCCATTGGTATTTTAATTTGGTTCTGCAAGATAGTTTCCTTCATGAAACGCATCACATAGTACCCACAATCTGTACTGTTGGGTTGTCTTGGGCACTATAAAAAATAAAATAGTAAATCAATATAGGTTTTTTTATCTAATTGCGCATTAAGTTTTTGCAAATGTACCTCTATCTGAATCCATTTAATGTTGGTTGCCTTTAAACGCGGCACCTTAGCTCCGATATTTGCACGATAAACTTGCAAAGCACTAATCACAAAATCAAACAGAGTTCATTAAGAAACATATTTTCAATCATCACAAACACACGCATGCTTTTTTTTTATTTTGAACCACAACAGCCACAACCCAGTATATGTCAATTCAACACATGTTCTAATGTCAAAAATCAAAAGCACATTAGGACCATGACAACTTGCAACATGTATCTACCATGGAAGCCATTCGACAGAATCATAGAAAATCAGAAATATAAAAGCATGCTTACTTATCGAACAGATTCTTTAATTCTGGGCGACCCCTAGGATCAACATTCAAGGGATCCAGATAGTAAATAATCTCTTCAACAATATTTATCGCGCACAGCACCCAATGATTCCTACAAAAATGTTGAGATAACAAATCCTAAGCACCTCAACTTTTATGTAATTCATTATTGTGAATTAAGTCCTATAGGATAAGCGACTCACCCAACATTGCACGGCACTAGAAACAAGGGCTGATATTCTCTTTCTTTAGTTGCAAACCGGTCAGCTAGATACGTTGTCTGTGAATCCCTCCCGAAGTAGCCGTATGTATTTGTTTGGTGTGGGGACAAGAACAGAAACCTCCTCGTTCTTTCCTTTGGAAGCAACAATTATTCATACAAATACCTTCAATTAAAATATAAAAATGGATTACACCAATGACATCAATATTTAAATGGAAAGACTAAAAAAATATTGTACACTTTAAGCCTGATTTAGTACCTGATATATACGGAAATAACGGAGGTAGATACCCATTCATGATTTACAACTTCTCTGATATTTTCAGTATTGATCATCTCAATGAAATGCTGACCAAAAATATTTTGTTCCATCTCTATGTCCAATTGGTCATCATTTTTCATATTCTTTCGTTCATGTATTTTAAGAAAATTCAAATATTCCAGAGAAATTGTAGTTGAACCAGCTGTAGGAGGGTTGGCCTCAGAGTCGCCTCCTTTATTTTCTGGGGTTGTAATTGACTCCTTTGTATATCCAGACACTCTGCCCTTGCCTTTAGCTTTTGCAGGTGCCTGGAAATTTTGCATTTCAATATGTCAGTTAGTGATCAACTAATGTAATGCATATATGCCGTATATGAAAAGGTGGAAAAATGCAATTACATACCATATTAATTACAACCACGAGATCAATTGGACATGCCACATAAGTACCAATTGCATCTCTTACCGTCATTACATCTGCACGATCGATAGGTACCGACAATGGCGCATCCCCCTCAGTTGCAACATCAACTCCAACTTTCACATGGTTAAGGGGTACTGGTCCAGTGTGCAGTGTAGCACCCGGCTCATTGTATACTTTACCCATAGCAACCATACGATAGTTTGGGGTCGATAAATATAGCTGACATGAGTTGACGCCCTAATCCAATGATAGATGAATAAGCTGTGGATTAAGGCATCCAATTGAATGTATTTAACTGCGAATGCAATACTAGTAAAAAAAAAGGCATGCATTACCTCTGGAAGCCTGATGGCAGATGGTAGAGTGCAACTATCTTTGACGCTTGCTTGGGCTGTGAAATTAGCCTGCCTCTCCTCATCCTCCTTTTGTTTCAGCTTTTCTTCCAAAATGTTCAATCTTTCAGAGAGTTGAGACACCAATGTCTCCCACCTTTTCGTTTCCGAGTTATTTTTTGCACGACCTTCAGGTGGGAAGTAGTCTTTTTGAGAGACGCCAAAACCCACACCCCTAACACGACCAGGGTTCTCTGGCACACCTAGGGCTTTAGCAAGAATATCCTGGCGACCAAAATCTTGTATCTCTCCCTCTACCGCAGGCTGTGACAGTTCCTCCTGACACATAGTTATTGGTGAAATGCAAATGTTAAAATTATTATATATTATCATAAGAAAATAAAAAATGAAAATTTAAACGTTAGTCTACTAACACATTTATTCCACACGGTCTGCGTATTTTTGTTGTCAATTACACCCGCCTTGTTCTCGCGGGCTTTCCTCCACACAATATGGCATTTAATTTTCTTAACTTCTGGCCCCGCCTCCTGCATCTGTATATTGAGATAATATATATTAACCAAACAGTTTAAAAGTCATATTTACCACACATGCAGTTATATATATATATATATATATATATATATATACATACCAATTCATCCTCAATGTCAGCATACCCCTTACGTGATGCTTTGTAAGGGCATGCAGGATCTAACGCCCTGTTGCGATTTTCATTGCTTAATTTCTATTCAGACACATATAAGTAATATTAATACATGGTTAATGTCATATGTACGTATTGCTATAAAATTATAAGGACTAACGTGATATTAAACATACCAGGAATTGAGCATCTCCTGTGCGTATTGCTATAAAATCTGTCCACTCATCCCTTGATATGTGTGGATATTGTGATGGAGGTTCCTCTATGATACTCCCGTTGGAGCAACACTAGAACTGCTAAGCATATATCAAATAAAAAGAGGATGAGCAATATACCAAGCTGTGATGCTGAACAAGATGCTTCTTTATTTTGTTTATTTATTTCTCAGTTCCTTCTTCTCAATGGATGAAGACCCACAATACAAAAGAAAAACAAATCCCAAAACCCCTCAAAATTTCGGGATTTATAGAAACAACAAAAAAAGAAAAATACAGTAGGAATTTTGGATCCCTAATACAGGGGTAAAAAAATTTCAGATCTAAACTACATAAAACAAATGGAGAATGAATACCCTCTCCTTTATTAATTTTTTTTCGAACCTCTTCTTCGATGTTCTTAAAGTTTCAGATGAACTACTACGAAGAGGTTGTATCCAAGCTAAACACTAGACCCATATCATTTCCTTTAAACAAGTATGCAACTAAATGAAAGTACCTTATAGCAAGATGATGGTGGTGGTGGTGTCAACAGAGGCGGTGCAATGGTGACTCACCGAAGGAGCGTTGTAGAGACAGAGAAAGAGAGAAATCAGAGCGAGGGAAGTGGAAGCACGAACGGCGAGTGGAAGTAAGATGATGGTGGTGGTGGTGTCAACAGAGGCGGTGCAATGGTGGCTCACCGAAGGAGCGTTGTAGAGACAGACAAAGAGAGAAATCAGAGCGAGGGAAGTGGAAGCACGAACGGCGAGTGGAAGTGCGAGCAGCGGCCGGCGAGATAGACGTTTGAGAAGTGGAACGACTTAGGGTAATCTGAGAAGAGAAGAAAAGAGTCTGAGAAGAAAAGAGTTTGAGAAGAACGTTAGGGGATGCGCACGGGATGTGAAAAACCCGGGGTGGGGGGGAGTTAGAAAAGATAGCGTTTAACAAAGAAGTGTTATCTTAGCTATATCTTTTGATAGCGTTTTAGGAAAAAAAATGCTATTAAAGATGCCTTTGATATTTTATAATTTTTTTCAGAAGGGAAAAGATAGCGGTTCATAAAAGGAACGCTATCTTAGGTGCACTCTTTAATATTATACTTATTTTGCGCGCGGGTATATCACCTAAGATAGCGTTTCCGTGTGGAACCGCTATCTTTTCCAGCAGTGGCACTTTTAATAGCGGTTCCTTAAGGATACGCTATCTTAGGTGATACTTAAGATAGCGTTTCCTAAAGGAAACGCTATTAAAACTCCCCCCGTCACTTTTAATAGCATTTCCACACGGAAATGCTATAAAAGGTGCGTTATTAAAAGTGTAATCTGTTGTAGTGATATTGATGGTCAGTATCTACAAATTGAATATCAAACACACCCTTTTGCACATAATCCCTAATAAAATGATGTTTAATCTCTATGTGCTTAGCTCTAGAGTGAAAATTTGGATTTTTAGATAGATTTATTGCAGTAGTATTATCACACATAAGCGAAATACTACTTACAAACACATTGTAGTCCTCCAATTGATGTTTGATCCAGAGAAGTTGTGAGCAGCAACTTGCAGCTGATATATACTCAGCTTCAGCAGTTGATAAGGCAATGATACTTTGTCTTTTGATTGACCATGAGCAAGATTAGCCCCAATGAAGTGACATCCCTCACTAGTGCTTTTTCTTTAAATTCTATCTCCAGCATAGTCAGCATCACAGAAACCAACTAATCTGTAATCTTCATTTTTCTTAAAGCACAAACCAAGATTAGTAGTACCTTTTAAATATCTAAAAATACTCTTAACTGCTGATAAGTGAGATTCTCTAGGATCAGATTGAAATCGAGCACATAAACATACACTGAACATAATATCAGGCCTAGACGCAGTAAGATATAAGAGAGATCCTATCATACCTCTGTATACCTTTTGGTCTACCTTTTTCTCTTCATCATCTTTGTTCAGTATGGAAGTGGGGTGCATAGGAGTATTCATTGGCTTACATCCATCTTAAACTTCTTCATAAGCTCTTTTGTATACTTAGTTTGATGGATGAGCACCTTGATCAGCCTCTGGCTCGACTAGTTTTTAACTAGTAAAACCATAGGTTTTATTCGATTTTAATCTTGTTTTCGCCCAAATTAGACTTGATTGTATTCAAGCAATATTTTGAGTCTCTAAAGTAGTTTTAGGGTAATTTAGCTGATTTAGAGTCAAATAAAGCACTTACTGCTATTTCTTGTTTTCAGGTTAATAAAGAGAAGCAATTATGGAATTATTCGCCTCGCGAGAGGGTACTCGCCCCGCGAGCCTGAAGCCTTGCTGTGCCAGAAATGTCATCCTCTCTGTCTCGCCACGCGAACCATGTCTCGCCTCGCGAGTCTGGAAGTCAGAAAGCATCACAATCAGCTAGTGATGCTCATCACGGGCATGATGAGAAGACCATGAAGGACAAAGACCATCATGGCTTAGCCGTGATGAAGGTCATGGCTGTGACAGATTGGAATTTGAAGCCTCGCCCCGCGAATCACTGTCTCGCCACGCGAGAACTCAATTTTGAACTCGCGCCACTCATAAGATTCGCCTCGCGAGCGGGCGCAGAACTGACGGATATAAATTGCTGTTCTAGGGCAGATTGCAGGAATTTTAGTTTTAGTTTTGATCCTTTTTCTTCTCTCCCATTTTGACGGCTGCGAATTTGTTCGTAGGTTTTTGTCATAGTTGTTAATTGAGAACTAGTCTCCTTCGATTGATCTGCTGTAATCGGGTTCCATTGACGCTTGAGGTTTTTTAATTCCTGATTTCATTGCTTTTCTCTTTCAATACTATTCTATATTCTCTGTTTGCTTAATTCAGTTTGTATCGAATGGGTATTGATTTGTTTCGATGATTGTGTGTTCCTATACTTAATCGCGTTTGCTTAATTCGCGTGTGTTCATTCGTGTTTGCTTAATTCACGAGAGCTTCACCTTGTTTGCTTAATTCGGGAATAGGAACATACATCACGTAGTGTCGGTTTCGCTTGTTAATTGTCGCTACAATCGAAAAGAGATTAGAATCCGCTTAGGGCTTGGATTTATATGAACCAATGATAGTGGGAAACCGAAAGCAGTAGGTTGATCGTTTAGCTTAGTTGATAATTATTTAGTTTGCATTGTTTTCTGCTTTGTTTTCTTAATTGAATTTCAAACCTAGAACAACCCCCCCAACAAAAAAAAAGACTTTTCTGTTAACAACAACCCATACCACCACTGATTTCAGAGACTCGACTTTCTCAATATTGGCACATGCGTTTGATTAAAATATCCCATATTAGCAACATAATTCAATGGTGAATGTCTCTACATGGCAGCAAATGTAAATTTGATTTTTCTATCCTATACAACCTTGCATATATTAAGAAATCAAAAAAAGAAATGTTGTGTTGAAAGTTGTTTATTGAATTCCTTGAAAGTTTAAAAGTTATTCTTTCCAATACAACATTTCTATTTTTCGATTCCTTATCATGTGTAAGGTTGCATAGTGATACGCCCATTGGGTCCGCTATTCCACATAGGCAGTATATAGAAGCTTTTTATTCCCTTTAGGTTATTACCTCATATGTAGAGAATGCTTTGATGTTAAATTTCAATAGCTAGGATGCATACATCTGGCATAGAGTCCAAAAATATAAGCAACGGATCCCTTTATGGATTCCTATATATGATGTCATGAACTCATGATGCCAAATGAATGAAATAGAAAATGAATTACCCAGGATTTCCTTTTACTTTATCCTTTCCCTTCTAAACTTCTGGAGCTCTCCTCCTTGCTCGAAAAGGAGTGTATCACATAGGTTAGAAAATTCGATGTAAATTTAACCTCAAATATATTAAGTGGAGGAATTCTGCTATTCTGGGGCAGTGCAAGTTGCTCTTGCCAACGACCCAAATAGAAGGCTGGGTTATGGTTATCCATTATAAACAGCTGGTTTAGACTTTAGAGCAAGGAATTGCTTATTATCATTAATCTTTCTCAATGGCATTAAAGGAAAATGACAGACATGTGAGAAATATGACACACCAAATTAGGCTCGACAAATTAAACTCACAAAACCCAATTTTTGCCACAAATTAAGCACCACGAAGGCAGAGAGAAGACTCCTGAATCAATGTCATCTATTTTTCTATAGGAGCAGAACTGCAATTGTTATGGGCTTTCTCATCAAATTACCTCTTCTTGTGAATAGTGAAGCATACATATGTATGTGTTATCTTTTAACATCTTGAAACCAATCCTCATGATACTTGGGTGAGAATGCAAAATTATCATTTGATGAAGTTAAATATAGAGTAAATTACACTCCACCACCTTAAGGTTTATCAAAATAACAACAAACCCCAAATATGATCATAAGTTGCACTTCACCCCAACTTTTTGTGTTGACTAATCATTGACTTAAAACCATTAAGTCACTTAAAAATAAAATAAATATTTATAATTAGTTAATTGATATGTATACATTATTAGATTCTTTTTTTCTGTGTGTGAGACGTAAACGCTTTTATCTGTGTGTGAGATGTATTGCTGTGATACTCTTTCTTGTCCTTTCTGCCATGGTGGATGTGAATCTAGGAGGGCTCCTCTTGATGGAGATGAAGAAGAAGGTATTAGCTTGGGGATAGCTGCGGAGACTGAGGAGGTGAGTGACATCCAGTTATGCCTGGTAGGTCGTTTTCTCATTGATAGACCTATTTGGGTTACAGTCATGAAGGAGCGTATGGCGGAGATTTGAAGACCAGTGAAATGGGTGGTGATCAAGAAAACCTCTTCAAATCATTTTCTCTTTCAATTTTTCCACAAGAAAGATTTAGAGAGTGTTGCTAAAGGAGGTCCGTGGTCATTTGACAACCATGTTAAGGTGGATGTTAGACAACCATTGAAGAAGGAGTGTGAAGTTGCGTTTGCTATGGAGGAGGATGATGGAGTGCGTGACTAGGGAATAGAGCTCCGAGCTGAACCTAGACGACCGGGCAATGGAGGTGCTGGACGGTGGCTTAGGGAGGGAGGCAGGTGGGAGGCGAAACCCTACCGGTACCAGGGAATCTATACCCGGAAATCACGCTGGTAGAGATAATAACGGTCCCACATATGATCATTTGAATTTAGGTGCAATTAATGAGGATATCGGTGCTAACAATCCTATCCCTGATTCTCATCTAATTAGCATCACGAAGAATAAGGAGATCGTTATGGGAGGTCCCCATAATTCTCGCATGCAGATAAATGCTACAATGTCAATTTTGGAAAATATGGACATGGATGATAAACTAAATGACAAAAAAAGGAGGCGCAACTTATCTGGGGTGTTGACTGACCCATTGGCTAAAGTGGATGGGTAAATTTCTAGTACTTTCCTTATGTTCATTTGAATATTTTTTATCGACGGGTTCTGATTCCCAGTTCTGCCAGAAGCAATGAGTATCCTAAGTTGGAACTGTCGAGGCCTGGGTAACCTGTGTGCAGTTCATGTCGACAAATACCTCGTTTGGTGTTATTAGCCATACGCGTTTTATCATTTTTTCTTTTTACTTTTTAAATGTTTAGTTTATGCAAATAAAGTCAAGGACAATTGGCAGCGCATTGAACATTTCTTGCAGGTAACTCAAAGCATCGAGTTCAGTCACAATTTATGTGATGAGGGAGGATATTTTTTCAAAGCTAAATTTTATAGTTTTCCTCCCAGACTCCAAGTACAAAAAAAGAAGTCCTAGGTCTCCTTCAAGAGGACCAAGCTAATTATAGGACTATTATTTCAAATTGTAGATGTCTTTTATCATCTTATGTTACCAACTCTTTGGTAGAGTTTGATAGAATGAAAGTCCATGTAGTTGCTTATTCGTTGTTAGGGGTGGCTACATATATTACCATTCTCCAAATTTGTGATCATGTTATTAGATGTATTGAATTCTCCATTATTAATGAAGCAACTTTTCTTTTGTCAAAAAAAAAAAAGAAGATATGTATACATTAAAAATTATTTTTAAAGATTCATCTTAAGTTTTTTTATTTACAAAATAAATTTAATTTTTATTTTTAAAAATAAAATGTACAATTTGAAAATCATGTGTAAAGAAATATAATTCATTTAAGTATTTATTTTTGAAATTTATTATATATATTACTTTTCTCAAATAGATGATTTTTTTTTTCCAGAAAAATAGATGATTTTTTAGTATATACTCTAACAAGCAATAAATATTAACCATACACCTAAATAACAATAGATAATTTTTTTAGTATACACTCTTTTTTTAGTCATTTAAATCAACAACTTCAAAACAAATATTACACTTTCAATTATTTTGTTTATAGAATATATGATTTATTATAATAATTGTCACTAATAAAATTAATAAAAATATCATTTAAATATTTGAGTACAAGGATGAAGATAAATATGTCTCTATCTTCTAAATGGTGATATACAGAGGTTGGATTAAAATTTACGTTCTTGTAAATAATTAATATATAAACTTATAAAAATAACTTTAGTGTAAAAAATATACGGAATATATATGTTCATATTATAATATTTTGTCAAGAATAGACAAAGCAATTTGAAGTAGGAACTTTACTTAAAAAAAACAACTTAGTTATAGGCTCAACAAAATAAATAAATCGTTTCGTCAAAAAAATAATTGAGTAAAAAAGTATTATATATATTTTTGTTACATAATGAACATAATATATGTTAAATATTTTTAAATTAAAATAATTATATATATATATATTATAAAATTATTCAAACCAAGTGGTGGCTAGGGTTCGAATTTCAGCTCTTGTGTATGAAGCAAATTTCCGTTGGGAGGGGGTTTCCCGCATTCAAGTGTCATTCATTCCCCCGCAGGAGATTAGTCCCCGCTTTCGACAGGGTATACTTATGGTCAAGGACAAAAAAAAAAAAAAAACTCTTATTCTCAAATATGCTTGTTTCAATAGAATTTTTTTTTATTATAATTATCAACAACTATTATAAGAATTCATATATCCTATAAAATATAATTAAAAGCATAATATTTATTTGAAGTTTTTGATCTAAATAACTAAAAAAACAAGAATATAATAAAAATAATAATTTTTTTATATAATTGATACACATTTTATATGGATTATTTGTTAGAGCATATTGAAAAATAATATTTTTGAGTAAAATATATATGTAATGGATTGAAAAATAAATGCTTAAGTGAATTATATTCTTTTTTATACGATTTCCAAATTATATATTTCTTTTTTAAAATTAAAATAAACTTTCTTTTGTAGACAACAAAGTATAAGATTAATCTTTAAAAATGATTTTTCTTATATAAATATCAAATTGCTTAATATAAATAATTTTTTATTTTTAAACAACTTAAGAAAGAATGAGGTAGAGTGTAATTTATAACCAATTTTGGGGTTTATTTTTATTTTAATAAACTTGAAGGTGGTGGAATGTAATTTACTCTTAAATATACCATACTTTAGATAGAACTTTTGGAAGAAATAAGGGTCCATTTGGTTTGTATTTTCATTTCATTTTTCATTTCATAAATTTAGAAATAATTACTACAAAAATTGTAACACCCTCCTTGAGCATTACTTTGTAACACTTACGGAAATAAATTAAAAAAAGAATTTGCTGGTTGCTTTCGAAATTTTATTTACTTTAAGTCAGAAAATCTGGGTGTAAAAATTTTTCTCCTTAACCCTTCGGAAGAATGTGAAGCACAAGACAAACAATACATTTATACTATACTTGACAACACACATATCCCAATTTTATTTATAAACAAACCTTCCACAACGTACAAATTTTTCTTAAAAGTATTTTCTCAGAAACTGTATGAAAATTACCACAACACACGTGCTAAACTTCTCAAAACATACATCCTTAAACACAAACCTATGTTGGCCGCTCTACATGACACTCACTGATAAGACCCCGTGATCATCCCTATGATCACACATCTCTTCCCGCAATCCGGTCTTAAGTCTCCAAGTGACTTAAAGAACTCTTTTGCAACATCTGCACTCGTGTACCAAGGTACCACAACAAAGCCAGAAGAACAAGTATATGCAAGGGTGAGAATAATATATGGATTTTAAAACGATAACTACATGCACGACACACACAAAATAGCATATACACACATATATATTCACAGCCACATAAAATTATCATAAATAAACAAGATAGTTTATCAAGGGGTCTCATACCCGACAGTCATCGTCATTTGTAAAAATGCACGGTATTTCAAGGTTCAACATCTAACTTTTATACCTAATCTCCGGAGATTCCAAACTTCTTTTCAATTGAGCGGATCAGGCTCTTACATGGCACATTGCCCAAACTCCTGGCACAATGGTCATCACGAAAAATGGCGCATCGTCCAAAACTCTTGGTACTATGGTCAACAAGGAACATGGCGCATCGTCCAAAACTCTTGGCACGATGGTCATCACGATAAATTGAACATTTTGTCCATAAAAACACATTGCCCGTTAAGGTACAATGATCAAATTTACACGACGCATTGTCCGTCAAGGTACAATGATCATCATGATAAATGGAACATTTGTCCATAAAAACACATTGTCCATTAAGGTACAATGATCAATACCAACACGTCTGCCAATTAATGTATATAAAACATTTTATTATCGTCATTGTTTTTCTTTGTGTTCATTCTTTCCTTGTCGAAGCTCAAAGGCTTACGACCTTCTCAACTTTTAAACCTTCAGTTTATTTTTCAATTTCAACAATATGATGCAAAGTCCGAATGTGGAAATCATGAAGGTCTAGACCGATGCACCAGTCTTAGATTCGTAGATTTTAGCGTGCAAAAATCCATACCATTTTTATAGGACACAGTCCATAACTTCAATTTTAGGACACACGGTCCACACCATGGGACATTAGAACCCCGACGTCTCGGCCACTAGGTCTGTATTTGATCTTTAAAGTCATTTTCGTTCGGTGAAACACAAATCCAAAACAAAACTCCACAACTTATCCAAGTTGTTGGAAATAACACCATTGTACAAAACTTGTTTACAGAAAATCCCTTTTACGTTGGAAATCCGTTTATAAAATCATCAAATCACTTAAAACTCATTTTCTTCTAAAAATCTTTGTTTCGAACCTTAGTACTAAGAAAATATCGTTTTGAGACTAATCCTCTGTTTTAACTAATATTGCTGTTTTTAAGAATACTTTCCGTCAACATTGTCGGAATTGTCAGTCGCTTGACGGTTAAAAAACGTTTTAAGTCAAAAATTGACTTTTCTAGTGAAATAATTTTCTCAACACCATAATAAAATTATTTTTGAAACTTATTTTTTTATAATAACATTTTCTAATATTTAGAAATTTCTTACGTAAAAATTGGCAATACTAAAATATTTTCACGGTTACGTCCTCATTGTGACTTATAATTCACTCTTACGCCGTTAAATCATTAAAATAACAGTATTTTCAACTATTTCACACTTTTAACCAATCACATAATTAAATAATATTATATTACTATATTCCACCAACTAAAAATTCAATATTTCTTATAAAACTTTTTAATGTTTTTATCTTCTTAATTAATTGAGCATTGACCACTGTCAGGCTTCTCAATCAACACTCAACATCCATAAACATTCCACATCAACATTGTAGCATATAATACAGTTTATAACATGCATTAAAACACGATAACAATTAACTGTATATAATCAATTAAAAGCAGATAATAATAGCAAATAAATTAATGGGAGGAACTTTCTCATGTCTTATCCCATGAGTTTTGCAATATGTCTCAAACAGACCTATGTATTCTCCACCATTATCACTTCTCAAGCATTTCAGTTTTCTTTCAGATGCTCGTTCTACAGAAGCATGAAACTCCTTGAAAGCTTGAAGAACTTGATCTTTCGTCTTCAATGGATACACCCACACCTTCCTAGAGTGATCATCAATGAAGGTAACAAAGTATTGAGCACCACCAACAGACCTTTCAGACGTTGAGCAAACATCTGAATGAACAAGATCCAGAATCTGCTTTCTTCTTCTTGCATCATCTGATCTTTTAAAAGATACCCTGTGTTGTTTGCTTGCTAGACAGTCTTCACATGATTCAAGTGGCTGCCCTTTTATGTTTGGGAGATGATCTTTTGTAAGGATCTCCAGACCCTTCTCGCTCATGTGGCCTAGTCGTCTATGCCACAGTTCTTTGGTTGCGTCTTGAGCAACATTCGTCTCCCCCTTGCATATCTTTCCCTGCATAATGTATAGAGAGCCTTCCTTTCTGCCGTGAGCAATAATCATGCTTCCTCGGTTGAGTTTCCATCTGCCGCTACCAAATTGGTTTATCATCCCGGCTTCATCTAGCTTTCCCACTGAGATAAGGTTCAGATGCATCTTGGGTACATGTCTGACCTCCTTCAGCACAAGCTTATTTCCATTCTCAGTCATCAAAGTTACTTTGCCAATACCGACGATTTTACTTGTAACATGGTTTCCCATCTTCACCGTACCAAATTCTCCTTTTTGGTATGATGAGAAGAATTCTTCATGAGGTGTGATGTGGAAGGATGCTCCTGAGTCAATTATCCATATGCAATCATCTGATGCAACATTTAGATGATTTTCTTCTCCGACAAGAAATATATTCTCATCATTCGAGGCCACTGCAGTAGTTGTTCCATCTTCTTTCTTCTTCTTCGGGTCAATCTGGTAAGGGTGGACTGTTCCAGCTTGTTGGTCTCTTTTCAAGAATCTACACTCAGTCTTTACGTGTCCTGGTTTGTCACGGTAATAACAATTTAGTCTGGTTTGAGATTTGGACCTACCTTGTGATTTTCCACGATTCTTACTCCTTCCTCTATTTTCAACAACATTGGCTTCAAACTGATTGTTCAAACCTCTTTCCCTCTGTCTTGACTCTTCATTTAGCAAACAGTCTGTAACAGAATCCATGCTAAGCTTTCCGTCTGGAGCAGAGTTGCTGAGAGTGACAACTAGAGTGTCCCAACTCTCAGGTAGAGAAATGAGGAGTAGAAGAGTTTGCAACTCATCATCAACACTCATGCCTGCCTTTGTTAATTGATTAACAATGCCTTTGAAAGTGTTCATATGTTCGATCATATTTTGACCGTTCATGTACTCCAACTTTACCAATCGTCTAACAAGGTGGGCTTTGTTCCTGGGCGTCTTCTTTTGAATCAAGGATTCAAGTTTTGTCCACAACTCATACGCATTGGTATAAGTTGATACATGCTCAAACAAGCTTCGATCAATATATCTCCGGATCAAAGTCGCTGGTTTCTGATTCTGAAGCTCCCAATCTTTGTCAGTCTTCACATCCGGCATATCCTTCTGGGTAATTGGCAAATACAAATCTTTGCAGTATAGATGATCTTCCATCATCGGCTTCCAATAGGAGTAGTTATCTACAGTTAGCTTGAACATGTCTCCATCATTAGTGATAGCTCCCTCCATCTTGAGTTACACAGGTCAATAGCTCCTCCAACCAGGTGGGTTTTGATAAAAATAACACTATACGTGAATAGTGTCATATAGGTGACTTGTACCAAATGCTGAAAATTACTGTAGTTTGTGAACAGTACGTACCGAGGAAGTTCCCAAGAAAGAGAGGTGGGTCAATAGACACACTTAAATACCAAGTCTTTCCTAGCCAGAACTTTTCTAGGCATGCACTTTCACACTACCACACTTTATTTCCAGCAACAAGAATAATTCTTTTCTGATGTGGAAGATCAGACAATGCTGCAGCCACAGAGCATACTAAGAATTTTCTTATAAATCCGGCACCTAGTATTCCAGAGCTCTGAGAGCTCTGATACCACTGTTGGGAAATACCAGCATAATTTCCCTCCTCTGTGAACTCAAAAATAGGCACTAAGCGGAAGCGTAAAAATAAGTGTAATAACACCGAACAATTTTTAGCGTGGAAAAATCTCCTCAATGTGAGCAAGGAAAAAACTACGGGACCCGTAGGCCGCTTAAACATCCATTATAACAATAATGGGAATACAAAAATACAAGAATATTGTATCCTCAATTTGTGGATAACACTCTCACAAATTGGCTCACTATTTTTCTCTTTGAGAAAACTCTCTCTAAGGATCTCTCTATTTTTCTCTCACTCTCTCTTGTGAGGATTGATGTAATTAGTTAGCACCCCTTAAGCTTCTTTATATAGGCTTAAGGGGGCTCTCCAAGTTAGTTCCCATACAATGTGGGACTTGCTTTGGCTGAAAATTCCAACAAGAAACAAAGGGACTACTGCGCCCGACACACAAGACTTCAGAAGAATGGAAGGTGAAACATGGTGAAGGAATGGAAGGTGAAGGGGCAAAGCTGAGAAACTACCTATGACTTGCATAGAATCGATTTCAGCCGGAAGTGAAAGCTACAAGAAGTTGCTTCAACTAGAATCGAGTTTAGGAGAAAAAATCATTTTTTCAACCAAAACTCAAACATCTTTCTTAACCGATGAAATCGCATTTGACCATTGAAAACACACGTTCAGTCGGGTTCAACGTGCAATCAAATAGATGCGCATATGTTGGTAAGCCATGGGTGGCATGGCCCACGGTATTTTGTCATGAAAGTCAATAAGATCCGGCAATTCGGCTGTTGACATTTACACAAGAATTTCCGGCGTTACCATTTAGGGCCTATGCATATTATTAAATTCAAGCAATCATTATATTGTTCTGAAAGGTCACGCATTATCAACAAGCTTACTATCTAACATTAATATAAAATTCAAATCCTTTTCTTATTAATACGTGTATCCCTCTGCTGGAACAGATAGGGAATCTTATCAAAATTTATGAAGTTAAAACTTAAACCATTATGGCTCCGAAAACTAACGGATAATGGATAAATTAGCGGATTAGATTTGAAATGTTTGGTAAAAATAGCGGTTAGACTTGCTGAAAAATATAAAATGACATAAAAGGATATGTTAGTATTTTTTTTAATATAAATTATATGTATATATATATTATTCATTTTAAAATAATTATCACTTTTAATAATTTAATTTATTTTAAATAATTTATCGTTAAAAAAATTAAAATATTAATTTTGTTTTAATTATTTTAATAAATAAAATGGAATAATAAAAATAAAATTATTTACTTATTTGATTTTTATATAAATTTTATTTTTTATAGATAAAAATATATTTTCTACTTTTTTATCTTAAATATAAATATAAATAGTGAAATTAATTCTTATTTATATATTATGTTAAATGATTAATATTTTATTTTATAATTAAGGATAAGTGGGGAATTTAATTAAGATAGTATGTATAAAAATGGAAGAAAAAATGATAAGTTATACACTATAAGCTCAAAGGCTACTTGAAGTAGCGTCCGGGAAAAACGCTATATGCTAGTGAAAAAACGTTATACGCTAATTTTAAAAACGACTACCAAACGGGGCTACTTTTCCATCTGTTATACGATATCCGCTAAACGCTGGCGGATTTGGCAAACCAAACAGTGCCTATACACCAGAATTTCAGTAAAAAATATATTCAAATAGGAGCTAGAGCCTCCTAAGGGCTCGTTTGGTGGTCAGGATAGGATATGGACAGATAGGATAAGAAAGCATGATAGGAGTATGGTAGGATATGAGAAGGATAAGATGTTATCCTATCCGGCTTTTGCTATCCACCAGATAACCAACTGGATAACATTATAATTTTAGTATGAATTTTAAAATTTTCGTTTTTATTCTAAACGTTTTCATATTTTATTAGATTATAGTTTTTTAAATAAATTTCATTTTTTAAATTATATATAAAGACAAAAATATCCTTGTGATAAAATTACATGTAATTTTTAAAATATTTTTTTAACTTAAATTAATTATTTTTTATAAAGTTTTTTTAGTTTTTACTTTACATGTAGTTAAATTATTAGAATTCTTTTATATTTTTTAGTTTTTTAAAATAATATAAAATAAAAAATTAGTCTTGTGATGAAATAAATTTTTTTTTAAAATTATTATTTTAAATATTTTACATTTTATTATACCTTTTTTTTGGAAACCGTGATATATTTATTATACTTTAAATTATCATTTTATTATACTTTAATTATTTTATATATATAATATTTTTATATTTTATTATACTTTAAATCACCCATCCTATCATGTCGAGTTCTAACCCAGCCCTCCCCTTGTAACACCCCGATTTTCGCTGCTTCGTAATATCGGTAATAAATATATAAATATATATATATTTTTATCCGAGACTTAGAAAATGATTTTGGATAAACCAATGTCATTTCCTTGTTATACATATTTTCATAAGGTTACGGGGAAGTTTTTGGTTGAAAATTCAGACGGAAACCGGTCTGCGTTTTCTGCGTTTTCACTGACAGTAAAAGTTTACTGCTCAAAAGACCTAATTTTGAGTCGTGAACGAGATGAAAAATGTTTTTATCGTATTTACTACGATATTGGAAGTTTTGAAAATTTTGGTAAAAAAATTAAAATATCATATTTGTTGCGGGCGTATACGTCGAGATATCTCTAGGAAAAGCTTGCGCCAGATGAAAACCCGGAGTCGGCAACGTAGCAGAGATGATGGATTTGACCGACTTGACGAGCATTTATGACGAGTTTATCCGAGCCATAATGGCACATTTATGATAAAGTGAAATTTTGCTATGAAATGACCATTTTGCCCTTGTCTTTTTATGACAATTGCAAGCAAATGCCATTGGAAAAGTTGACCAAAACTTTACCCAAAACTCACGGCTCACTCTTGCCTTCTTCATTAAGTGTGTTGTCTTTTTCATTAAGGCACTTTTTCTTCCATTTCCATGTTTATCTTCTTAAAAACCTAAGCTTCTTCAAAGTGTTCATAATTCGTCCGATTTTACCTAGAAATTCTGACCAGTTTATATTTTGAATCTTGGAAAACTTTCAACATGAAAGTTGTGCATATTTCTATCTTCTTTCCAACGACATAAAGATCATCCAAAACGGATAAGTATGTTGAGAGATCTACCCAAAATACTAAAACTGTTCTAAACCCTAACTATGTCCATCTTTCTCTTTAAGTTTCTCAAGAACACCATGAGAAATTTGTGAATAACATCATCCAAATCTTTCTTTTCTTGGATAATCAAGAGGTAACAACCTCTTCTCTTGTCATTTAAATCATTTCTCTTCACAACTTTTTTAGATTCATATCTTAGATCAACATGTTCTTTGTTTTACTCAAAGTTATGAAGCAAACTTCAAAAATTCATAACTAATTCTAGAAAAATCCTTTTGACATGAAACCAATTTCTATGATCTTATAATAATCTCTATTTTCATCATCTAGAAGCATAAGATCATGAGAAATTTATTTCCTTGATTTCTGGTTATGGCCGAACCTAGGGTAAAATTGTGTTCTTAGGTTTTGTTTCATTTTCATGTCTTGATTCATGATTATATCTTGATAGTTCTTGTATTCAAGTATATAGAAGATCGAAAATAAAACTTTAACCTATTGATCTCATCAAAACCGAAACCCTAGGTATGAGCACTTAATGGTTTTGTGATTCAAAAGTTGTTTGTGACACTTGAATCTAACTCTAGGTTTTGTATGTTGATTAAATCCAAGAGTTTAGACATTTTAGAGATTTCTAACCCCAAACTCAGCCCTTGGACGAAACCCTAGTTCTTGGAACTAGATGAGTTTTAGTTCATGTTCTTGGTTCATAATCTTGGTTTAAGTGCTTAATCATGTTTAAGTTACTTATGGATCATAAATCCCTAAGTTAACAAAATTTTAACTTTTCTAACCTAGAAAAGTTGTTGAGGCCGAACCTTAACCTCCATGAGTCAAGTATGTTTTTGTTTGATTTGATTTATTTTGGTTGCAATTCGTTATGAAGGAATCGATCGGGTTGGTTTGACCTAAAGCCGACGGAGGAAGCTGGATCAAATCGGGAGATTATTTGAAACCGTTAGTTCGAGTCTTCAAGAGGTAAGGGGAGCTTACCTGAGGGATTTTTCTCAATAACTATTTTCTTGTAGTGTGGTTTATATGATTTATATGTGGTTGTGGTCATTTGTTTTTGTTGTTTACGTTGTGTTGTTAATCCGTGTATCGGTGTTTGATCTGCTTTTAATTTATTTAATTATCTACAGTTGTATATTATATTTCTATGATGCATGATCTGCATGGGGATATAATTCTGATAATTGTTGTTGAATGTTATTTGTGAGTGTTGTTTGAGAAGCCTGACAGTGGTCAGTGCATAACCGATTAATCAGATAAAAGCTTTAATAAGTTGTGAAAAGATTATGTTCAATGTTTTATGGGAAATGTTGGAAGATAATAGTGGTGGAAAATCTTATTTTTTTGGAAAAGTATGAGTTTTGAAAAATATTATTATTTTTGATGATTTATTAGTGTAAAAGTCAATTGAGTCACAATAAGAGTGAAATTGTGAAAATGTTTCTGTACTGCTAGTCCTTATGTAAGAAAGTTTACAATATTATACAAAGTTATTTTATGAAATTAATTGTTGAAAAGAAGCTAATGATGATTTTAGAAAATTTTTTAAGTGGAAAAAGCTAAGTTTTGGCTTAAAAAGCTTTAAAAGTGATAATTGACGACAGATTTGCAAAAGCGTAGAAGGCAAGTGTTTTGAAACGGCAGTACATATTTTAAGTAAGTTAAAACCTCAAGTGACTCACCTTTGTGAAAACTAAGTTTTATTATTTAAGTATTTTATCAATAAATTTCTAATTTGGAAAAGAATTTCTGAAAATCAAAAGTTAATTCAACAGTGTTGAAAGTGGTGTGGAACTTAGTAACCGAGACGTCGATGTACTAAGGTTCTGTGTTGTGATGGACTCAGTCATTTGGACTTTGAGGGCATGTACCGTATACATGAGGTATACCGTGTTGAAACATTGAAGATGTTTTCTAGTACCACGAACCTAAGACTGGTGCACCGGTCGAGAGGTGTCGTGATTGAGCACTCGGACGGTGAGGTCCTGTGTTGTGATAAAAGTTTTAAAGGTGTTTTAAAACTATGTGAGTCGTAAGCCATTTTGAGCTTCGGCAAAGGAAAGATCGAACACAAAGAAAAATGACGAGAATAAAATGTTTTGCATGAATATTCGGCAGACGTGCCTACGAGGTTAATCATGATATCTTGGTGATATTCATGTCTCGACGTATTTGTTAATCATGGTATCTTTATGATATTCCTGAAATCGACGTGTTCATTGTGCCTTTGGGCAATCGACGTACAATGAAATTCATTGTGCCCAAGGCAATCGACGTACAATGAAATCAGGGTATTTTATGATATTCATGTAATCGACGTATTCATTGCGCCTTTAGGCAATCGACGTATAATGAAATTCATTACGCCTTGGGCAATCGACGTGCAATGAAAAAAATCCATAAATCGACGTTCTCACTGTTCCGGACAGTGGGCTATGGTAAAATCGACGTGCCTCTGTTGGCAAAAATCGACGTGCCTCTATTGGCAATCGAGCTTGATCAGCTCATTTTAAATGACGTTGGGGGTCTCCGGAGATTAAGTGTGAATGTGTAGATGATGTATTGAAGTGTTCATGCATAGTTTTCCAACGTTGATGTTTGGGGTGTGAAACCCACTGATAAACTGTATGCTATAATTGAAATGTTTATGTATATGTGTATGTGTCTTCTTTTGTGCGAGTATTTAGTTATCGTGTTAAATCCATATATTGGCGTCTCACCCTTACAACACATATCAGAGACGCACAAGGGATAAGATTTCTACAAGAAGGAGAAGGCTATCTAGTTCAAGGCATGCTGTGCTGCTCCAGTTGGCGGTAGTGTCTGTTAGTTACGACCATCTTAGGTCCTATTTTGATATATGGTGTTTAGGAGAATAAATCTGATAATGATCTAGGAGTGAAGACATATGAGGCAGTATAGTTGTATGACTTATATACATTATGTATTTAAGTGTGATTTGATTATGTTGTTGTGGTTGTGAGGTTAAAAGAAAAAAAATATTTATCACCATATTTTGAAAAGATGAATGTTGTGAAAACATTATTTTCCGAAAGTAACCAGCAAATTAAGTTTTATTTCCGCAAACGGGTAACCATGTGATGACCTGGGTTAGGGTGTCACACCCCTCAGGATAGAATTTTAACTAGATAGACAAGATATGATAGGTGACATGATTAATTTATTCTATCCTGATGGCTCACCCAACAATAGCTTCAGACATGATATGATAGCTTATCCTATCATGTCTCTCTGATTCAGATTACCAAACGAGCCCTAAGGGTTTCTAAGATTGGCTGGTGCATTTATTGGATTTAATTCTGCTGATTAAGTGGCTTTATGTGATAATTCTGGTCCCGGGTGACAAAAAACAAATTAGTCTGTGAAAACCACATCTCATTTCCTCCAGATTAAACTTTTTACTGTGTTTGGTTTAGATTCTTCAACTTCAAAAATCTCGTTTAAAAATCCATTGAATGAAAGCTACATTTACTTGCTTCATATCAAAGTGTATTGGGAAGCCAAATGTGGGGAGCTGTTTTTTTTTCCCATTTGATCTTTAGAGAAATCTAAACCAAACATGCTTCATATTTCAAGAAGTTTGATTATGAGGATTCACTATTTAAGTGCTGAGGCAAGTTTGTTTATATGCATGCTTTCCCTTCACAATACTCCTATGTCATGCCTATGAAGCAGGTCCCTAAAACCTCCATTTATTTACAAAATTCCTTCCCTTTAACTATGTGAAGCCATGAGTCCCATCAACATTTTACTATCGTAGATTTCTGCTTACAAGAACTGAAACATGATCCATTACTTCTGTAGATTCAATCACTGTTTTGACTTAAAGCCCCAATCAACCTTTTCAACCTTAGATTAGGATCTGCCAAATGACAAACTCAGCCAATAACATTCATAAGAGGTATTTGAGGTACCTCATCATTTTCAACCGTTGGATTCTGTTCTAGCCAAATTCCGATGACTCGGAATTAACTCATAAATACGAAAGTGATTGGTTTACAATTGAGCTTGACAGAGTGGAACTTTGGTCCTATGTATCCTCCAAGAATGAATCAAAGCCGACGTAGTTCTAATAACATATACCTGAAAAACAAAGAGCTAATTATGATCTCTCTAATGAAACTTTCTCTTAGATGAATGTTACTGAATTGAATTGCCTTAGGCGTCTTCTCCTTCTTTTGAAACCAGTTATCCTATAGAATTGGTTGTGACATCGATCACTATCCCACAGATCTCTCCACTACTCGTTACTTGTTGAGGTTCCGAAGAACTTGGACTCTGTTACTTAGATAACATCCTCACTAATCAATCTTACTTTGAATGTTTCATACGCGGTAATTTTAAAAATATTAGCCGCAACCGAAAAGATGAGTTTATTTTATGAAGACTCTTACTCAATTCTCGGCATTAAATCGGTTATTGAGATATTGTAAACTTAGGCTACTACATAAGTTCCCCAAGTTCCGAGCTTTATTTTTAAGCGAAAGAGTTTGATAGACAAAAACTTCTCATCTTTTCGTGGTGGTCTTATCAATGACATCACACCTTTGCTGCTAGCTTCTACCAGAAGTTTCCCTATCCACGCGTAACGCCACGTGTCCCACTATCCTCTTAATAACTTCTCGAGCCACGATCTTAATAAATGCGGATGGGACATTGAATATTTTGCGCCTTTTTACATTCTATCCTTTGAATAATAATGGTCAGTATATGAACCGTTTGGACGGTTTGAATAACCGTGTTTTCGAAAATTTTAATTACATAGCTTCGTAATACACGCGTCTTTACACTTTCACTCCTCCTCACTCCTCTGTTTTTCGCTTTGCCTCTCCATTTCATCTTCTTCGTTCCTCTTTTCTTCTTACCAACAGGTACGTTCTTCTGGTTTTACTGAGTCCTCTGTTTTAATTTTTGTTTTTACACATGCTTTCTCATTTCCTCACCCTAACTCTTGCGATAATCATTTAACTACTAGCGTAATAGGGGAAGTTCCTCCTAAGGATGGTGTCTCTTCAAACCTTCCCGGGATTGAAGTTGCTGGAGGAGTTCCCTCGAATTCCTCCTTTCCATCTTCTCAACTCAATGTTGAGAGTGATACTCAAAGTGGTGCCCCCTCCCCAATGTCTAAAAGACGAAAAAGGATAAACAAAGCTTCTAGGGTTAGGGTTCCTAAAATCCCCTTGCCATACATTACCATTCCAGGATTCGAATGGGTTAGGGCGGAAGTTGCCACCTTTTTCTCAAATTACCAAACTCCTGAATCAATTGTAGAACTTAGGAAAAAACTATCCCTTCCTGCTTCTGGGAATGAAGAAGATTTCGTATGCTTGCGCTGCTCTGAAAATGACCGTGTGTTTCTTTCATCTGGAAAAGATGAGCCTCGTTTTAACTTTCTTTATAGAACTTTATTCGCCCAATTAGATATTAGGCTCCCTTTTACCGACTTTCAATGCGGTGTGTTGAACTACCTGAACGTAGCTCCTACTCAACTGCATCCGAACAGTTGGGCTTTTGTCCGTGCATTCGAGGTACTCTGTGAGAAGTTGAGAATGACCCCAAGTGTTCGGAAATTCCTTTACTTCTACCAAACTCGGTTTGGAAATAAGATTGGTTGGATATCCTTGAATGGCTTACAGAACCGAGGTCTTACAAGCTTGTATCAATCATCCTACAAATATTTCAAAATCGAGTTATTTAACGTTCGTTCTCCTTCTTGCCAAAAGCCTTTTTTTTCTCTCTGATGATGGCCTTCCCCGATTTCCGTTGTATTGGAGTGCTCACCCTAACAAATTTACGGGTGTTGAATACGGAAGACTTTCCATCAAGGAGAAATCGGATGTGGATATTCTAGAGCAATTACCTCATCCTCTTAAATGCGCTAAGATTCTTGATGTGCTTACCTCCCCTACTCCTGAGAAGGATTTTCATCGTGAGTCTATTCGTTTAATGTTTGTTTATTTACTTATAAGTTCTAATGCTAGAATATTAATATATATATATATATATATTGTTTTGCAGTTCTGATGGGGAAATTTGATTATAAATATGTTATAAAAGTTCTGCTAAGAAGGATGGAGCTGTTTCTTCCTCGACCACCGATCAAAGGGGCACTCAGAAGAGAAAGAACATTGTCATTTCCCCCAATTTTGCTGCCGAAATTGTTTGAAAGAGGCAGAATGTCATCACCATCCCTGATACAGAGACAATGATTGATGAAATTCATAAGACCCTAGGCAACGTTGAGAGATCAACTTGCCTGGACGGTGCTACCTCCTCCCTTCAGAACAAACCTTTTGATGTTAACCTGAAGCCATGAATTTTTTCTCTGTGGGGTGCTGATTTCGACCCCAATATGACTATTGACTCCCACATCTTTCATTCAGCTAATGCTCGACTGATTATCGAGCATGGCCATAAGGCGAGTGTGGAAGTTGTCGAACTGTATCTGCTCAGATCTGCTGCTCTAATACGTTTTTGGAGTAAGGAGCTCGATGACAACATGGAGAAGTCTGCCAGGATCCAAGTTGAACTCGATAAGGTGATGAAGGTGAAGTCCGATTACGAACTGGGAATCTCACAAAAGGATCTTCTTCTTTCAGAAAAGGAAAGGTTGTCCAGCAGAGTGTTCGACTTAAACTCGGAGGTAGATATTGAAAAAGAGGCTTCCCAAGGTTGAGCCTTTGAAGAAAAGATTGGAAGAGTTTGAAGAAGAGAAATTGTTGGAACCAAAGTGGTTTTGGATTTAATAATCTCCAAGTTTTGATGTTAACAAAAGGATTAAATTTGCTTGGCAAAGTGTTAGTTGAGATCTAACATGTGCCTTCAGTTATGTAGGAATACTTCAACATAAATAAAATAAACTTTGGATAAGTTTTCATTGAAAAATACACGTCCACCCCTGTAGACTGACTGTTCAAATACTTTGGTAAAGTTACTTAGTTATTTAATTAAGTAGATTGTTTTTTTATAAGTAGACGAGGCTTTAAATATTTACTATATGAATACCTAAAATAACTTGTTAGGTACAGCAAGTCCAAAGACTTGATAATAAGCACGTCCATCTTGCCACGTAAGCAGACGGAAGTAATTAGTTGAAGTAAATGAACTGAAACATAAAGTAATCTGGTAGACGAGCTCTAACCGCCATGTCACCAAACGGAGATCTTTATAACTCATTACGGAATAGCAAGTCCGAAGACTTGATAGACAAGAGGATATGCCACATCATCAGGCGAGCTAAGTAAAATATAGAACAAACTTGGACTCTTATGTAAATGAGTAGACGGAGTTTCTTTTTAGAAGAGCTCCATCTTTGAATGAATTAAATGCAATCTGAATCTCTTATATTTATTTCAAATGATTGATATTTATTTCATTAGAATATTTGTTCTTCATTTTTGTTTTACCTGCTTTAATGTTTCACCTTGTTGTAAAAGAAACATAGTACAATCAAGAAATTCAAAAAGAAGAATCGTACAATAAGATACTGTAAAACGATCTATACGATGACAACTCTATGACTGAAAAAGCTAGATTATACACAAAAGAGGAACAACAAGTGCTCAAGCTGCAATACTCAGAGGAGTGAACCTCCAATTTCATGCTACCTCGATAACCAAGAGTACGATTCAACTTTGCTATAGTCAAGCTATCAGTCACAACGGATATCATGCATTAAATGCTATCTCTAAATGGGATTATTCAAAGTAACCGTTGAAGAAATACAAGTGAAGAAGAAGGTCACTATAAATAGAAGACCTCAAGTTCTGAAGAAGAAGACTTTTGAACTTTTGCCAATCGATAATCACTCATTCCATTATTCTTTTAAGAGCAAGAGTCTGTATTCTTTAGTTTGAATATTATTGTAATATTCAACTGATCTTAAACTGTCATATTCTCACACATAGTGAGTTAAGAAGATCAAACATTAAATCTCTTTGTTAGAGTTAGAGCCTGAAGAGGCTTGGTAAAAAAGGAATACTTGTAGCCTGGAGATATGTTGAATACTCGGTTGTAATCTATTTGGAGAAATAGTGGTTAAATCCTTCAAGTCGAAGGGACTGGACGTAGCTCTTGGTTGGAAGAGAGTGAACCGGGATAAAATCTCTTGCGTGAATCTTCTATCCCCAAACTTTTCACTTTTATTTGCTTATACTAACTGTGGGGTTTTGATATTGTTTTTTGTTAAAATATTTTAAGAAGGATCTTTGTCATTGTGCTTGCTTCTGTTTCTAATCTCCTTGTGTGAAAAAATTGTTTTAAAGGTTGTTTTCAAAAATTATTAACAAACACAATTCAACCCCCCTTCCCCCTTCCCCTTTCTTGTGTTTGCCTGTGTCAACTTCAGAAATCAATTGCGTCGTCTGACTTGGAATCTGTCAAGAGGAACAATCGAGAACTAGAAGCTAAGATATCTTCCCAACAGGCTTACTACGAGAAAGAACTGGAAGAGGCGAAGGCTGCCATTGTTACTCAACATGTGGCTGGTTTTGAAAAAGCTCTTACTCAAATGCAATATCATAACCCAGAGTTAGCTACCTCAATGGCCGATGTGAATTTGGAGATGAAGGACGGAGTTCTTGTTCCCATTGAGATAGACGAAGGAGGAGACAACAATAACAATGATGATCCCCCTGCTAATTAAGTCGCTATTAATTTTCTCTTTATATCCATCTTGCACCTCTTTTTATTTTATTTTTGATGAAGTCCCCTGGTTGGGGCATCTTGAACAATTTGTTTTGATGAATATTTCTAAGTTTATGTAATTTGGTGGTTCTCGACTGAACCAAACTTATCCTTTTGCATCGTATTTAACTATTCCCTATGCTATGTTTTGAATTAGTAATCAGGTCTTGACTTATCTTGTTATTTACTAGCCTTAATAGGACCTAATTTGCTTCGAGATATCTTTGAGTCTGATTAATTCGATTTCCCTAAGATCTAGTCGACCTATTGCATTTGTCGGCACTGGTTGTTCCGATATGACTCTAAGTCCGGTTGACCGAAATCTGGTTGATTCGGTATGTTTTTGGATCTGGTTAATCCATTGTGTCTCAAGTCTGGTTGACTTGGATTTTACCGAAATCTGGTTGATTTGGTATGTTTTCCGATCTGGTTGATCCGATGTGTCCCAAGTCTGGTTGACTTGGAATTTACCGAAATCTGGTTGATTTGGTATGTTTTCAGATCTAGCTGATCCGATGTGACTCAAGTCTGGTTGACTTGGTATTTACCGAAATCTGGTTGATTCGATATATTTTCAGATCTGGTTGATCTGAGGGACTCAAGTCTGGTTGACTTGGTATGTACCGAAATCTGGTTGATTCGATATATTTTCGGATCTGGTTGATCTGAGGTGACTCAAGTCTAGTTGACTTGGTATGTACCAAAATCTTGTCGATTTGGAATATTTTTTCGGATCTCGTTGATTCGATATGGCTCGAGTCTGGTTGACTCGGTACATGATTGATCTCAAATTAAACGTTACAACACAACTGATCAAACTTATAAAAATAAGATAATGCTGAATTTCATTTATTGATTTTAAGGTATGCCTCATTAAAACCTTTCCAACCTAAAAACCTCCTTAGGGAGGAAAAAAAGACCGAAGAGGAAAAAGAGTACATCACCTGTTACATTGCTCAACTAAAATAAAATCTAAGGTGAGAAGCATTCCAAGTTCTCGGAATAGGCTCCCCTGATAATTCTTCCAACCTGTAATCTCCATTGCCGAGTTTCTCGGCTACTCTTAAAGGTCCTCCCCAATTGGCTGCCAGCTTACCTTCACATGTATCTTTTCGTGCTTCTCCCTGCATTCTCAGCACTAAGTCCCCTTCTAGAAAGCTTCTCGGTTTGATAGTAGAGTTGTACCTTCGGACCACTCTTTGTTTAAACGCCTCCTGCTCCCTTTCGTCTTCTACTAAGTCAAGCTCCACTTTTAAACTTTCTTCGTTCAACTCTTTGTCATAATTCACCCTTCTAAATGAAGGTTCCCCCACTTCAACGGGAATCATGGGATCTGCCCCGTATGTGAGCCTAAAAGGTGTTTCTTTGGTGGATAATTGTGGAGTGCAATGGTATGCCCATAAGATGCTAGGCAACTTCTCGTCCCAAAGTCTTTTAGCTCGTCCCAAACGCTTTTTTAATTCATTCAGTACGACCTTGTTGGCCATTTCGGCTTGACCATTAGTCTGAGGATGTTCTACCGAGCTAACTCGATGTTTTATTCCGAGGTCTTTTAGGAACTTTTGAAGACCACTATCAGTAAATTGATTTACATTATCAGCTATCACAGAGTGAGGTAATCCATGCTTGCAAGTTATGTATTTCCATAGGAATTTTTGAACTTTTTGTGCAGTGATCGTGGCAAGAGGCTCGGCCTCAATCCACTTTGTGAAATAATCTACTCCTACCAACAAGAATTTAACTTGTCCCTTTGCCATGGGAAAGGGACTGAGTATATCCATTCCCCATATCGTGAATGGCCAAGGTGATATAATGTTGTGTAATTATTCAGGATGAGAATGACTTAAGATAACATACCTTTGACATTCATCACACTTTCTGACCACTCGGAACAATCTTTCCAGAGAGTAGGCCAGTAGTATCCAGCTCGTGTTACCCGAGCTGCAAGTGACCTACCTCCAGTGTGCATTCCGCATATACCTCAGTGTATTTCTGCCATCACGTACTCGGTCTGGCTTTGTGTCAGGCATTTTATCATAGGATTTGAAAGGCCTCTTCTATACAAGATATCATCATCTATGGTGTAGTAGCTAGCCTGAAGTTTGATTTTCCGAGATTTGACAACATCATCATGTAGAGCATCATGTTTGAGGTAATTCCAGATATCAGTAATCTACTCTCGGTCCATTTCTTCATTGGTCATCACCTCCCCAACTCGTATACTCGGCTCTGACAGTGTCTCCTGTATCACCGTTTTGTATATTCCTGCCTTTTTGGTACTTGCCAGTTTGGACAGTAGGTCTGCCCTGACATTCTTTTCTTTGGGAATGTGTTCAACAACATAATCATTAAAAATTTTAAGCAAACCTTCAACCAAACATAAATACATGGTGAGTTGGGGCTCATTTGCTTGGTAACTTCCCGAGATCTGTCCCGTTACTAACAACGAGTCACTCCTACATCTGATGTGTTTTGCCCCCATTTCTTTTGCCAATCTGAGTCCGACAATGAGAGCCTCATATTCTGCCTGATTGTTTGAGGTTTTAAAATCAAACCTTAACGACTGTTCAATTATTAATCCATCCGGTGCTTCCAAGATTACTCCAGCTCCACTCCTTTGGTATTGGATGATCCATCTACGTACAAATTCCAATATCTTTCATCTGAAGAGGGTTTGGGAGAAAGTTTTACCATAAAATCTGCTAGGCGTCGAGCTTTCATTAGCCCTCTAGGTTCATACTTCAGACCAAATTCTGACAGTTCCACTGACCAAGCTACCATTCTTCCTGCTAATTCAGGTTTCCTGAGAACCTATTTGATATGGTGGTCTGTTCGGACTATCACCTGGTGACTCTGGAAGTACGGTCAAAGTCTTCTTGCTGCAGTAACCAGATCCAAAGCCATCTTCTCTATCAGCTGGTACCGAGTTTTAGCGTCATGCAATACTTGACTTATGAAATATATCGGTCTTTGCTGCTTTTCTTCTTCCTCTACTATTACAACACTAATAGCATCTTTAGTAACAGAAAGATATAAATAAATATCTTTACCTGGAGTTGACCGAGACAGTATTGGCGGTTCCAAGAGGAACTTCTTTAGCTCTTGGAAGGCATTCTCACATTCTTCATCCCACTTGAATTTCTCGGGTTTCCTGAGAGTTTGAAGAAGGGTCTCGCCTTTTCGGCAGATTTCGGCAAAAACCTGGAAAGGGATGCCAATCTACCTTCCAACCTCTGGACTTCTTTAACATTCTGAGGACTCCTCATTTTGGTCATTGCTCTGCATTTATCCGGATTAGCTTCTATTCCTCGGTGGGTTAACATAAATCCGAGGAACTTTCTGCCTTGAACTCCAAACGTACATTTCTCAGGATTCAACCTCATTGTGTTTTATGAGCTGAGTGAAGATCTCTACCAAGTCTTTAGCATGACAGCTCGGATCCAACGACTTGACTATCATGTCGTCCACATAGACTTCCATGTTCTTCCCAATTTGATCTTTGAAAACTTTACCCATTAGCCGTTGATATGTTGCACCCACATTCTTGAGGTCAAACGGCATAACCATGTAATAATAATTACTCCCTTCTATGATAAATGCAGTCTTATCCTCGTCAGGTGGGTGCACCTTGATCTGATTATACCCTGAATATGTATCCATGAGGCTGAGCATCCGATGACCTGATATGCCACCCGTAACGCCCTTCGTTACATTAGTAACCCAAAATAAAACATAATAAAAATATAGCCAAAATAAAAATTTTACAAAATAAAATAGTTTAAAACAAATACCTCATAAATAATAAATAGTAATGTTAATAAATCCTTACAAAATAAATTCATTTACCTCAAATCCGAGCGTATACTAATAAACCCAACGATAAAAAAAATTGTCTAGCCATAAACGGTTCCTTTTCAAGTAGATACTAACCAAACTAGAAAATAACTAAGAAAATTCACTAAGTCTTCAAGCCCCTTTAGTCTCAACGGCATCATCCTCGTGCTATGAAAACAACACTTTTAATGAGATATAATCCCAGTGAATAAAAACAAGTTCTAAAATTATTTTCACAAATAGTGTTGTTCTCAGCCAGCACAGTAACCGGAAAAATCCACGGTACCCGCTAAATTTCAATATAATAAATATAATAAACCTCCAAAATAATAGCATACAAATTAATCAATATCAAACACTTGAAACCACGAACTCATAAAATCAATTGTGTCACATCTCATTACATTTAATCAAATTCACCATGTAAACTTTATGCGATGTAACTCCATGAACATGACTCGGTGATTCCCAGAATCACTTGACTTGACTCTTTGGTTCCCAGAACCGGTGTGAATCCCAGATCCACTAAGGTCTATGAGCTCATATCCATGCAATGGCGTCCCACTGCCTTCCCCATCCAAGATGGAGGTATCTAATATTCCATCCCAAATGTGAATATTTTAATTATCTGATATCACATCCCAGATGGTGATATCTCCATCCTATTCCCGAAATAGAATGTACATCGTCATCCCTTTCCGGAGGCGATGACCAACTCATGCATAATCCAATATGTCATCCCCGATGACTATTTAGGTTTTCAAACTCTATGCTTCAATAACAATAATATTATGTCATGCTAAGGCAACACTATAAAATCATCTAACATAATAGAGCATATCATGACAACACTGTAATATCATATAACATAAAAGACATACCAATCAACCATATATAAACTCATACCAATTTCATATACAATCACACCAATCATAGTAATAATCACTTAATTTAATATTAATTTCATTTTTATACTAAACCGCCAGGTTAGAAAATAGGATTTGATCAACTATTCATTGTTGCATTCAAAACTTTCCAAAAATCATCATTCAAATTCAAAACCCAAATTCTCAAATCGTTTGCACCATGGAAGGGTGAGAAAAAATTGTTTTTACTCACCTCTTGAAGGACTTCCGAAAATACCCCAAACGTTAAATAGCAACATGTTTAATCAATCCTCTTAAGTCGTGAAGCTCCTTCCCAGTTCCCACTATGACGTGTTGTTCTCCTTTTTTTTCCCCCTAACGAAGCTGCTTTGTCGTTGTCTTCTTAGTATTGAAGTCTGATTCTCCTCTTCCATTTAGATTTTCAATAGTATATCAATGCTAGCAGCGAGGGCTCCACTCTCTACTTGTCAAAGCCCAACTCTAGCCCACCTCTCAAGTCCAGTACTCTATTCAATTTAAAGAAAGCTTACCCCCGGCCCCTCTACGTTCTTGTTATTCAAATTCAATTTACATTAATATGGACCCCATGATTTTAATATTAACTTCTAATAATCATATAGACTTTTGTTCTAATACTTCTAAGTTCTAATTCTAGCACCTGGAGGCTGGAGCTTGCATTTTTTTTTAATTTTATATTCTTTTTTAATCATTAAACAATTTCAATAAATTATTATACTAATAACTTTCTACACTAAACCTTATAACAACTTAATCTTTTCATTAAAAAAATTATATTGGAATTTTAGGATGTTACATTGTCTCCCCTCCTTAGAGAATTTCGTCCCCGAAATTCATCCAATACTCATGCACTTATTTTAAATTATGTCATATCACTATAAAAAAAAGGTTATTTAGCGACCGAAAATAGCGACCGAATTTGTTGGTTGCTGTTTGCGACCGAAATGGCGACCGATTATAGGATCTAAATCAAACACTGATTAGAGTTGATATTGCGACCGAAATAGCGACCGAAATAGAGCGTAGAAGAGTTATCGGTCTCTATTTCGGTCGCAAAATAAAGGAAAGTAAAAGTCATAAATTTATGATTTTTTAGCGACCGAAATGGCGACCGAGTTAAATGCAACGGTTAAAATTAAGTTATCTTCCGCGATCGATATTAAATCGGTCGCTAAACGACGCGTAAAAATTAAAATAGAGCGTTTTAGCAACCGATTTAGCGATCGAATAATTCGGTCGCTAAAATTATGAATTCAAATTTCAAATTAACCATTTTAGCGACCGATTTAGCGACCGAAGAATTCGGTCGCTAAAACTAAAATCCCTAAAACTAATATTTTGGTCTCGACGCCCTCTCCCTCACTTTCTCTTCTCTTTCTCTGCTCCTTCTTCCTTCTTCTTCCACACTTCTTCTTCCTTCTCCCCAACTTCATCTTCTACCTTCTTCCTTCCTTCTTCTCAGTCGCGCAACCACCGCCCTGAGGCCACCGTTCGGCCACCGCACGGTGAGGGCAGATGACCCGCGACTCGCCACCACCCTCCTGGCACGCACAACTGCGGTTGCGCCGTCCTCCGCCACGGTAAGGTGGTTTGACTTCCATTCCTGGTGGTTTCTCACCTCTCTTTGTTAGTTTAAGTTCCTTCCTTCATCTCCTAGACTTACCTTCAAGTTTTGAGTACATGGGTGTTACAGGAACACTGTCACCGCTGCTGGACGCCGTGCCGTCGCCATTCGCCGCCGCGAGGAGCCCCACAACACCACCCCAACTTCTTCTTCTTCCTTGGGTGAGTCAAAACCCTCTCTTGTGTCTCAGATTCAAAACCCCCAAATTGATTTTGAAACCCTAACCCTAACCCTTTGATTTCAGATTTTAATCTTAAAATTAAAGCTTGCTGTATGAAATTGGGACTGTGAAACTGGTTTTATAGTCCTATGAATTCTAGTTCTATGTGAATTAACTTGTTAGATTGAACATAATCTGTTTGAGAAAATGCTTGAATCAATTGCTCAATGTGTTATTGAATTTTATTTGTTGTATGAGATGTAAATTGGTTTTGAACTCTAGCATGTTGATTTTATATTTTTGTATGATAAAAATGGTTGAACTCTTGTTAATGGGTATAAGCATGCAAGTATCTTTGAACTTTTGGTTATATGTGGTTTCAAGATATGTAACAATTGAATAATATTGGTTGAGTTTGAGTTTGCATTGAAATATCATATAGTGTGATTGCTATGTGTGAAATGCAGAAATTAAAATGAATTGGATTCAGTTGGGTATCTAATGGTGTTGTTGTTTCTCCAGCTTTTGAAGCGTATGATCAAGGTTTGTTATGTTTGTCAAGATAATATTTGTGCTTTAGGGAACATCATTTTTTGGAATTATATCATGTATATTATTTTCTTATTCGCAGGGTATGATGTATTTCTAGGTAATTTTTGTGGTTTGGTTTCTAGCGAACATGTCAACAAGAACATCTCTTCACGTGAGTAAGTCCACAAAGCATATCTCTTAGACTTTGTGTGGAAACTTTTAGAAAGAATGAAATGTAAAGAAAATGGGAGAAATGAATCCTACCCATTTCTTTTAGACTTTGTATGATATGCTTTCTCTTATTGATAAGACAACTTGATAGAAAAGGATTATAACCTACAAGGTTGTTGAAGATTTTGAAGATTGTGAATTTGTGGATACATTTTATATCCAATTTTCCATTCAATCATCTGTGTTTCATTATATTCTTGTATAAGGGAAGCATTATATTTTTGTCTCATTATATTCTTATGCAGAGTTGGGAAGACAATTACTTTTTAAGGGACAATGGAGGCGATGAACTCCACAAAGGTTTAAAAGTTGGATTCAAACGGTTCCTTGGTGAACTCCACAAAGATCCCCATAATTTGGTGTTTTGCTGGATGTAAAGGTTCAAAGGGCTTTTTCTCTTTTGCTGCAATTATCCCTAATAAGTATTAGCTTTTAGGCACTAAATTGCCAATAGTTGGGCGGTGGATTGGTTTTAGATATTAGGTGCTGAGGAATTCTTTTTGGTCGACGATTAGTTAGTATATCAACCATTATTGTCTTCTCCGACTTTGGTTGAATCTCTACCTTATCCCTCTTGTATTTGGTTCTTTTGTTTATGAGTTTAGAGTACCCATTATACTGTTTCAATACACTTTAGCTTATAAAAAAAAATTATATTTGGTTTGTTATATGTTTTTTAAAGAAATCGGTCACTAAATTGGTCCCTAGAACAAGTTTTGGGGACACATTTAGTGACTGATTTTTTTTAATTTGGTGGCCAATTTAGCGACCAAATTAGCGACCGAATTTTCGGTCGCTAAAATTGGTCACATAGTTGGTTTTAGGAGATCAATTTAGTGACCGATTTTTATCAATTAGCAACCGAATTATTCGGTCGCTAATAGCGACCGATTACAAATTCGGTCACTAAATGATTTAGCGACCAGGGTTTTAGCTACCGTCATTATTCGATTGCTAATTCGGTCGTTAACCTATTTAGTGACCGAATTTTGATGAATAGCGACCGATTTCTTCGGTCGCTAAACACCCTTTTTTTTGTAGTGTATACAAAACATGAAGGTTACCATACCTTAGATAAAAAGATCCGGGTATTATCGCACAATGTCATCCTTCATCTCCCAAGTAGCCTCCTCAGGAGTCAATCCTTCCCATAACACTTTTACCAATGGAATTATCTTGTTCCTCAGAGTCTTAATGCTCTTGTCCAAGACTTGACTAGGCCTAGGCTTATTATAGATCAAATTATATTTCAATTGTACAGGCTCAGGAGCTATCACATGAGACTCATCAGACACATATTTTCTGAGTTGCGACACATGAAAAACATCAGGAAGGTTTGCCAATTGTGGCGGAAGAGCCAATTGGTAAGCAACATGCCTGACTCTTTTAAGTATCTGGAAAGATCCCATGAAACAAAGAATTAGTTTTCTAAATGACATTGACCTTCTCATCCCAATCTTATGAGTGACTCTCAAGAATACATGTTCCTCTTCCTAAAATTCTAAAGATTTTATTTTCTTATTGGCACAATACTTTTTACCTATTATATGCAATGCGCATCTTTCCCTTAGTTATTTGAATCCTAATTGTGGTCTATTGGAATAAATTTGGTCCTAACAAGATCTTTTCACCTACTTCACACTATCATAAAGGGGACCTACATTTCCTAATCACATCATCAATACATATAGTTATTTACTATATTAACTATTTCACCACATAATAAATATATAATTCATGACACCTTAACTTTAAAAATATATATTCAAAATGAAGCCAAATAACATTTATATAATAAAATAACTCACTTAATCATTTCTTTCTGTCCACCCCCTATAATTATAATAGCTTAACTTGTATTTCATCATTATAAGCATTCTCAAAATAATAGATTTATAACAATAATTCACAAAAGAAATTGAAGTAAAGTTATACAATCTATACGTATATCTAATGGTCTCTTATAAACCCTACACTAAATTTCTTGTATTATTTACAAAAGGAGTTTTATAAATAAATAAAAACCAAAGAAAGAAGAAGAAGCAGGAGCGGCATCCATCCCACATACTAAGTCTTATCTATCCAGATTATAATTTCATAAGAAAACGAAATAGTTCACTTTTTGTTAACAATATTATCTTACTTAAAGAAATGTGATGACAAAATCAAGAATAAGATTTAGTAAACTTGCAATTAAAATGTGGAGGCATTGTGCAAAACAACGGTAACAAAAAGAAAAACTGCATGAATGAACACCATAATAGTACTAAGAAATCAGTTTCATCCTGATCTTTGAGTAGGCACATATAAATAAGAAAATATCTTTTCACTTTTTGATAATAAAATAAGTTTATTAGGATTAGACATGCCATTAATCTATATAGCAAACAATTCCAATGGGCATATTAGTCACGATTAATGTTTGGTCACTTGAAAAGCAATCTGAAACTTCAAGAAAAATGGATCTAAAAGAAAATCATGTCACAAAATTACAACATAAAAATAAATTTTGAGCAAATAAATATATATACAATTTCTATAATACAACATTCATTTTTATTCATGTCCATCGATACATCTTCTTTAAATCTTGATACATCTTAGTTACCTATACTATGTACTACTGGAAACAAAAAAAAATGAATTCACATGTTACTTATTTTTGTTTCTTATAATTACATATATTTCTTTTCTTTTTTACAATATATTTCTTTATTGTTATTATTGGAATTTAAAGAAACATTTCATAATAACTCCTTTATTTTAACAGAATTTTTCCAAACCACACATCAAGTACTAAGTCTATTAAGAGTTTCATGCATAATATAAATGATTTAGGGTCAAAGGAATAATGGTGTTTCTAGCCTGTCACAAAATAAATATCAACATTTAATCACAAAGGTAACTCTAGAGTATCTACAAGGATTATCCGTAAATCAATCACTTTTAAATTAGAACACCATACATAAGAGTCACAAAACAATATGCTTAATGTTCTGCAAAATTATATCTAGGTAATAAATCAAGAGAATATGACATTGATATACTATGACACAAGTTGTAAAATAAGTTCTTGCCATTCGTTATATTGTGTGTGTGTGTGTTTTTTTAGCATCACATTTTCAATTCTCGGCATTAAATCGGTTACCGAGGTATTGTAAACTTAGGCTACTATAGATTCTACATTGAGATTTGAGCAATATAATAATCTAACAATCATCAACACTGCCAATGGCACAGAAGTGCCATAACAAAAAAGCACCATATAATTCTCAATTCTAAATGAGGAATGATTTTTGTACATAAAAAGAGGACATCTTATGGTGCTCTTTTTGTTTTTTGAGTGTATTTTCGAGAAGTGTGTATACAAAGAAGATAAAAATTAAGTGAGAGATAGAGATAAACATATACGGTGTCACATACGGTGTCCAAAATTTGTGTTCAAATAACACAACTCATTCTATGTGGGTTCCAGCTTAATTTGCTAAATTTTATCACCTGGCTGCCTTTGAATAACAAGAAAACAAGGGGAAAATAAGTGTAGGCAAATTATAAAATGATTTCATGTCTTATTGGCAGGGAAAGCGATATCATCATCACGAAAGGTAGTACGAAGCCCAAACTCAATAGCCTACATTTGTCCATCAACTAAGGTGGCGTTTGGTATCTGGAATGTTTTATTCCCAGCTAAACTACATTTCTGGGAATGTGATTCTCGGGAATAAAGTTTTCCGCTTTCACACATGGGAATAGAGTTTTCCCAAGTTTATAACTATCATTCACTAATTTTATTCCCGGGAATCTTATATGCCTGGGAATAAATTTTTAAAACTTGTACCAAACATGAGAAACTTTTATTCCCATGCCTACATTCTCGGGAATATTTTTATAAAACTTGTACCAAACGCTACCTAAGGTTAAAGCGTTAAGCATACAAAAAACCAACCCAACAAAAATAACCCAATTCTGCACTCAAATTAGTATCAGTTACACATTTATATATGCTCAAATGATAGCATGCCGAAGAAACAAATATATAGTACCAACTACATACCATTTCCCTCTGAACATTGTTAGTTTATTTTCTTATTACTTATTCCTTCAAAAATGATATGAAGGATCTGATTACATTAGTGTATAATCCCAATCGTGACTTTTATTTTCATCCAAAGGTATAAATTATTAAATTCACAATTACTGTCAGATGAAAATAAAATCAACGGTTGTGATTGAGTGTAAGAAAAAGATGTCTTACACTGGTAAAAATTGATCCAGGGATTTGTTTACACCAATTAAGTCATTTTTTACTTTTTTGTTGAAAAAAAGTCATTTTTTACTAACACTCGATTTCACTCATTGATTCTATTTTTATCCAACGGTGTAGACTATTAAAATCACAATTATCGTTCGATGAAAATAAAATTAACAGTTACAATTGAGTGTAAGTAAAAAAATGTGTTAGATTTGTGTAAATTTAATCCCTCCACTTCAAAGAGTAATAAAGTAATAAAGTGGTAAACTTTACTAAAATATCATCCTTACATGTTAAAATGCTAAAAAAGATAACGACATGGAAATCCAATAACAACCCTACGAAATTTATTAACTAGAAACGAAAATTTCCCATTCAGAATAAATATTAAGAGCTTGTTTGGAATGAATAAAATTTGAATAAAATTTTTTTATTTTATAAGAAAAGGAGCTATTTTGAATTTAATCTAAGGGCCCGTTTGGTGGCCATGATAAGGAAAACATGATAGGATAAATAATCCTATCCCGTTTTAATCTTTAGTTTGGTAAGCCAGTGGGATATGATAAGATTATCTTGTTGGCTTATCCTATCCTATTTGTTAGTTAAATGTTTATCCTAGGGGGGAGACTGGATTAGAATCAACAGGATAGGATAAGGAAATATCTAAGTGCAAGTTTGACACGATGAGGTGCAATTCTTAGGGCATGTTATTACAAAGGAGAATTCGTGCTCACATTCCTAAGTAACCCTCAGTGTATTAGACATTTGAGTGGATTGGTTTGATAGTATCCATTGGTCGGGATATTTTTACATTTCATTGAAAAAGTCGTTGAGGTTATCTCTCGAATTGTAACACAAATTTCTTTTTATAAAATAAGTTTCTTGATGATACTTAGTCTATTCACTTTTACTTTTGGTGGAAGTAACCTAGTCTGAATTTTGTCAGACTGTCGTTGTTTTAAATCATTGTGTAGTAAAATTCTTGTAAAATAAGGAACTTTATTAGATTCAAGTTTGTAAATCTGTACCGATCATGCATTTTTACATCCATGAACCTATTAGAGAATCTGTCATGCACAGGATATTCTTATATTCTTTTCAGATCGATAAAATTCTTCTATATATACTTTCTTGTGAAAGTAAGGCTTCGGGATCTTTCAATCCTGTCTAGCTTCGTGTCACGAAATTTTGAGGACGAAATTTTTTTTAGTGGGGTAGTAATGTAACACCTGTAAAACCCCGATTTTCGCTGCTTCCTAATATCGGTAATAAATATATAAACACATATATTTTTATCCAGGGCTTAGAAAATGATTTTGGATAAATCAATGTCATTTCCTTGTTATACTTGTTATCATAAGGTTACAGGGAAGTTTTTAGTTGAAAATTCAGACGGAACCCGGTCTGTGTTTTCACTGACAGTAAAAGTTTACTGCTCAGAAGACCTAATTTTGAGTCGTGAACGAGATGAAAAATGTTTTTATTGTATTTACTACGATACTGGAAGTTTTGAAAATTTTGGTAAAAAAATTAAAATATTATATTTGTTGCGGGCGTATACGTCGAGATTATCTCTAGGAAAAGCTTGCGCCAGATGAACCAAGGAGTCGGCAACGTAGCTGAGATGATGGATTTGACTGACTTGACGAACATTTATGACGAGCTTATCCGTGTCATAATGGCCATAATGGCGCATTTGTGACAAAGGGAATTTTTGCTATGAAATGACCATTTTGCCCTTGTCTTTTTATGACAATTACAAGCAAATGCCATTGGAAAATTTGACCAAACCTATCCAAAACCCACGGCTCACTCTTGCCTTCTTCATTAAGTATATTGCCTTCTTCACTAAGTATCTCTTCATCTTCCATTTCCATGTTTTTCTTCTTGAAAACCTAAGCTTTGCCATAAGAACTACAAAGTGTTCATAATTCGTCAGATTTTTCCTAGCAATTCTGACCATTTTCTTTTCTGAATCTCGAAAAACTTTTAACATGAACGTTGTTCATCTTTCTCTCTTCTTTCCAACGACATAAAGATCATCCAAAACGGACAAGTAGGTTGAGAGATATGCCTAAATTACTAAAATTGTTCTAAACCCTCATCATGTTCATCTTCCTCTCTAAGTTTCTCAAGAACACCATGAGAAATTTGTGAAGAACATCATCCAAATCTTCCTTTTCTTTTATCATCAAGAGGTAGTCTCTCTTAATCTTGCTATTCTAAGCTTTTCTCTTCACAAGATTCTTGAGTTTATGCCTTTGATCATCATGTTCTTCATAAGATTCAAAGTTCATGAAGCTAAATTCAAAAATTCATAACTAATTCTAGAAAAATACTTTTGACATGAAACCAATTGCTATGATCTTATAATCATCTATATTTTCATAATATAGAATAATAAGATCAGGAGAAATTTCTTTCCTTGATTTCTGGTCATGGCCGAACCTAGGTCAAATTTGTGTTCTTAGGTTTTGTTTCATTTTCATGTCTTGATTCATGATTCAATCCTTTTGTATCTTGCTAGTTCTTGTATTCAAGTATATAGAAGATCAAAAATCAAACTCTAACCTACTTATTTCATTAAGGCCGAAACCCTAGCTATGAATATTTGATGGATTTTTGATTCAAATGTTGTCTAGTAACACTTTAATCCAACTCTAGGTTTTGTATGTTGATTAAATCCAAGAGTTTAGAAATTTTAGAGATTTCTAACCCCAAACTCAGCCCTTGACCGAAACCCTAGTTCTTGGAACTAGATGAGTTTTAGTTCATGTTCTTGGTTCATGATCTTTGATTAAGTGCTTAATCATGTTTAAGTTACTTATGGATCATAAATCCCTAACTTAACAAAATTTTAACATTCCTAACCTAGAAAAGTTGTTGAGGCCGAACCTTAACCTCTATGAGTCAAGTATGTTTTTGTTTGATTTGATTTATTTTGGTTGCAATTCGTTATGAAGGAATCGATCGGGTTGGTTTGACCTAAAGCCGACGGAGGAAGCCGGATCAAATCGGGAGATTATTTGAAACCGTTAGTTTGAGTCTTCAAGAGGTAAGGGGAGCTTGCCTGAGGGATTTTCCTCAATAACCATTTGCTTGTAGTGTAGTCTGTATAATTTATGTGGTTGTGGTTATCTGTTTATGTGGTTTATGTTGTGTTGTTTATCTGTGTATCGGTGATTGATCTGTTTTTAAATTATTTGGTTATCTGTAGTTAGATATTATATTGCTATGATGCATGATCTGCCTGGTGATATAATTTTGATAACTGTTGTTGAATGTTGTTTGAGTGTTGTTTGAGAATGCCTGACAGTGGTCAGTGCACAACCAATTAATCAGATAAAAGCTTTAATAAGCTATGTAAATTATATTCAATGTTTTATGGGAAATGTTGGAATATAATAGTGGTGGAACATATTATTTTGGAAAAATAATGAGTTTTGAGAAATATTATTATTTTTGATGATTTATTAGTGTAAAAGTAATTTATGAGTCACAATGAGAGCGAAACTGTGAAAGTGTTTTTGTACTGCTAATCTTTATGTAAGAAAGTTTGCAATATTATACAAAGTTATTTTATGAAATTAATTGTTGAAAAGAAGTTAATGATGATTTTAGAAAATTGTTTAAGTGGAAAAAGCTAAGTTTTGGCTTAAAAAGCTTTAACAGTGATAATTGATGACATATTTGGAAAAGTGTAGAAGGCAAGTGTTTTGAAACGGCAGTACATATTTTAAGAAAGTTAAAACCTCAAGTGACTCACCTTTGTGAAAACTAAGTTTTATTATTTAAGGATTTTATCAATGAATTTCCAATTTGGAAAAGAATTTTGGAAAATCAAAAGTTAATTCAACAGTGTTAAAAGTGGTGTGGAACTTAGTAACCGAGACGTCGGGGTACTAAGGTTGTGTTGTTATGGACATGAGGTCCTTTGAACTTTGAGGTCTGTCATCGTATATACGTGATGTATACCGTATTGAAACATTGAAGATGTTTTCTACTACCACGAACCTAAGACTGATTGCAAGGTCGAGAGGTGTCGTGATTGAGCACTCGGACTGTGAGGTCCTGTGTTTTAATGAAAGTTTTAAAGATGGTTAAAACTGTGTGAGTCGTAAGCCATTTTGAGCTTCGGCAAAGAAAGATTGAGCACAAAGAAAAGTATCAAGAACAGAGTGTTTTTCCATGCATTTGGCAGACGTGCCTGTGTTCACGGTTCGATGCGTGTTCTGTGATCTGCGTGTCTGTGGGTCGTGGGCACGTGTTCGGCTGCGTGTGTCGTGGGCGTGTGGGCTCGTATTCGATCTGCGTGTCGTGATCTGCGTGTCTCGTGGCTGTAGGCCTGTATTTTGATGCGTGTGTACGTGGGGTGGGCCTCGTATTACATTGCGTGTCTATGGTCGTGGGCTCGTATTTTGTTTGCGTGTCGTGATCGCGTGTGTGCGTGGGTCGTGGGCCTGTAACTACCGAGTCTGACCAACTCATCACAATGTTGGAGATATCTCATGAGATTAGGTGTGAATGTTTAGATGATGTATAGAAGTGTTCATGCATAGTTTTCCAATGTTGATGTTTGGGGTGTGAAACCCACTGATAAACTGTATGCTATAATTGAGATGTTTATGTATATGTGTATGTGTCTTCTTTTGTGCGAGCATTTAGTTATTTTGTTAAATCCATATATTGCCGTCTCACCCTTACAAACATATCAGAGTCGCACAAGGGGTATGACCTCTACAAGAAGAAGGAGGTTGTCTAGTTCGGGGCATCTTTGTTGCTGCTTCTATGGGTGGTAGTGTCAGTTAGTTACGACCATCTTAGGTCCTATTGTGTTATATTATGTTTTAAGAATAAATTAAACTAGTAAGGAACTAGGTGTGAAAACATATGAGGCAGTATAGTTGTATAACTTATATACAGTGTGTATTTAAGTGTGGTTTGATTTCGTTGTTGTTGTCTTGAGGATTAAAAGGAAAAAAAAATTATCACCATATTTTGACAAGATGAACGTTGAGAAAACATTATTTTCCGAAAGCAACCAGCAAATTGAGATTTATTTCCGCAAACGGGTAGCAATGTGATGACCCGAGTTTATGGTGTCGCAACACCCCGATTTTCACTGCTTTCTAATATCGGTAATAAATATATAAACATATATATTTTTATCTGAGACTCAAAATGATTTTGGGTAATCCACTGTCATTTCTATATCATGCTCTATATCATAGGGTTACGATGAAATTTTGGGTTGAAAATTCAGACGGAAACCGGTTTGCCGTTTTGTGTTTTCACTGACAGTAAAAGTTTACTGCTCAAAACCTAATTTTAATTCGTCAACGAGATGAAAAATGTTTTTATCGTATTTTCTATGATACCGGAAGTTTTGAAAAAATTAGCGTAAAAATATAATATTATATTTGCTGCGGGCAAAAACGTCGAGATATCTCTAGGAAAACCTGAGTCAGATGAATTAGGGAGTCAGCAACGGAGCTGATGTGACTGATGTGATGAGCATTTATGACGATCCTATCTGAGTCATAATGGCGCATTTATGACAATTAGATATTTTGGCATGGAAAAGACAATTTTACCCCTAGCTTTCCATGAATTTTGCAAGCCTTGCCATTGTAATTTTTGACCAAATTACGCCCCAAACCCACGGCTCCACCTCTTTAAAACCACAATTATACAACTTGGATTCATTTTCAAGTCATCTTCTTCAAATATAAAGCCTTTTCTCTTAAGAACTCCAAGAACATCCATTGGTGTTCATACTCGCCGAAATTGTACAGAAACTTTGATCCTTTTCTGTTATGAATCTCGGAAAACTTTATACATGAAAGTTGTTCCCCTTTCTCTCTTATTTCTAACGACATAAAGATCATCAAAAATGGATAAGTATATTGAGAGATATGTCCAAATTACCGAAACTGCTCTAAATCTTCATTATCTTCATCTTTCTAAACTTCTCAAGAACACTTAGAACACTAAAGCTTGATTTTGTGAAGCAAGTCCTTGGATATTCACTTGTTTTTTATCTTCAAGAGGTGAATACTATTCTCCTTTCCTAATCATGTCTATGTTATTCAATAAGTTTCATGATTCAAAGTCTATTCATCTATGTTCATCACTTTTAAGTTTCTAGATCTAGAACTTTGAAAATTCATAACAAATTCTAGAAAAATCTCATGATGTTGAAACCACTTCCTATGTTCTTATAATCATGTATATTGTCTGTATCTAAGAGATGTGATGATCAAAAATTTTCTTCCCTTGAAATCCATCTTGGCCGAATCCTATAGGAAAGGATGGATGGAGTTTTTGTTCTTGCTTTTGATGTATGATCATGTCTTTCATCATACATACTTGTATACTTGTTGAATCCTAGTTGGTACATTAAACTAAAAACCCTAGCCTCATGGACATGTCTTGGCCGAATCTACCATTTAGAGGATTGGTGACTACGAATCTAGGCAAGCATACCTAGTCGTACAAGTAATACGGTGGTGAGACCGTTTAACGTTCCCACGAGGATCGGTTGCCAATTACCAATTCACAAGTTTAGCAACTATCTAGACTAAAATATGAATCAAGATAAATCAAAACAGAAAAATAAAAGCAATAAAATGTTTTTTGTCTTTTTGGGAACTTTTAACAAACACTTGGAGTGCAGAAAGAGGTGTTGGGATTAAATTTCACAAAACCTTAGCCTCATGCAATACCAAGACTAGATACCTCCCATTCATGCTTCAAATATTAAAATCAACCCACGAAATTACTCAAGCCCTCATTCCTCAGATGGCAAGAGCCTAAATCCACTAATAGACCCTAATTCCTTAGATGGTCTAGATTAATGAATTTGCATTAAGATTAAGGATTACGCGATTACTAATAAACAAAACTCCATTCCTAGATGCAAGGTTTACTAGGTGATTAATTCCAGATCAAGAAATGATAAGAACGTCCCCATTGCAAATCAAATCTTAGAATCAAATCATGGATGATCAGACCATAACAAGCATTAAGCGTAGGAATTAAATACTAATACGAAGGCATGAACACAGATTAATCAATCATGGAAAATACATAATATTTAGTTTGGTTACATCTAATCCCAACAACAGGGATTTAGCTACTCATAGAGAAAGCCAAAACTAAAACAGTAGGGACAAAAGAAAGAAGAAGGGAAAGAAGAAACTCTATTGGAAGCTTTTCCCAGCCGTCGACCTCCTTTGATTCTAGGGTTCCAGTCCTTCCTCAGCCGCAGCCTCCAAGGTCTTGTTAAAAGTCCCTATTTTTCTGTGTGTTTCTGGTCTCCACTAGGGTTCCCAGTCCCAGATCTCTTCCCTTTTTCTGTCTGTTGCGCTCTTTTTTTTATAGAGTGGCCGCGCGTCATGGCCGTGACGCGTTCTGGAATGGGCACGCTTTCAACTTTGGAGCATCACAGCCGTGAGCCTCATCACGGCCAGGCCGTGATCAATTCTGCTGGCCCGTCATGGCCGTGATGGGCATCACGGCTAGGCCGTGACAGCTTCTGTTTCCACCAATCGGTCTGTCACGGCCGTGATGGCCATCACGGCTAGGCCGTGACAGCTTCTGACTTTTGCCTTCAATCTTCTCAGTTTTCTTGATCATGGCTGTGATGGTCATCACGGCTAGGCCGTGATGGCCTCTGCTTGGTTCATTTTCTTCCCTTTTCAAGCTCTATCTTCATCCAAGCTCCATCATGGCTGATTCTGAGCATTTTTCCTTAAATTCCTGCAAAACAACACCAAGAAACCGCCTCACCCGTTCCAAGGTAAAAAACTAATAAAAATAAAACTAATCATGCCTAAACTATATGAAAATGCATGCAAAAATGTACAAGAAATATGATGTAAAATCACACTATCAAGGATTAGGATGGTTTTGATTCTTAACTTTGTTGTTTAATCTCAATCCATTTCCTTAAGTATATTAGGATCATTAATCCATGACTTAAGCAAGTTTGGAGATTTTGAGCCACAAAACCCTAAGGAGGCCGTGACCTATTAGAGAGGATTAGGCGTTTGTTTTGCTTGTTTTGATTGGTTGTTTGGATGTGTTGTTGAAGGTTAATTGTTCTATGACGTACGATGGTTTCCGACAATCGATGGAAAACATTTTCTTTGAAAATGCTAAACGACGGCATGTTTCGAAATTATTTACGGTGGGAGTTTCAAAATAGCAGTACTTATTTTGAAAAGAGATTTAATCTCAATTGATTTATTCTTTTTTTTAGAGTTTAATTTTCAGTAAAAGAGTTCTTGATGATTTGACGTTATTTCAGGAAAAAATGAGTTACCAAAGGAAAATGGATTTTATATGATTTGACGTTTTACAAACGAATTTCAAGTAGAAAGGATTTTCTGTAAATGAGTTTTCTCGAGGACGTATTTCCAGTAACTTGGATAAGTTGCGGAGATCTTATTTTGGATTTGTTTTCACAAAACGAAAATGACGTAAACAACGATATGGAACTTGGTAACCGAGATGTCCGGGTACTAGTGTTCTTATGACGTTATAGACTTGGTGTTTAGTAGACGGTGTGTCTACTTCACGACATAATAAACGACGGTAAAAGATTAATGATGTTTTCTATTACCACGAACCTTAGACTGGTGCATCGGTCTAGGGGTTTCGTGATTGAGCACTCGGACTTTGAAGTCCTGTGTTATTATTGAAAGTTTTAAAATGTTAAAACTATGTTGGTCGCAAGCTTTGAGCTTCGACAAAGGAAAGCTTGAACACAAAGGAAAATGACGAGAACAAAGTGTTTTACATGCATATTCGACAGACATGCATACCGAGTTAATCATGGTATCCTAATGATATTCATGTCTCGACGTATTGTTAATCATGGTATCTTTATGATATTCATGTAATCGACGTATTCATTGTGCCTTTGGGCAATCGACGTACAATGAAAAACCATAAATCGACGTTCTCACTGTGTCGGGCAGTGGGCTATGGTAAAATCGACGTGCCTCTTTTGGCAATCAAGCTTGATCAGCTTTTTTTAAATGACGTTGGGGATCTCCCGAGATTAAGTATGAATGTTTAGACGATGTATTGAAGTATTCATGCATAGTTTTCCAACGTTGATGTTTGGGGTGTGGAACCCATTAATAAACTATATGCTATAATATGGATGCTTATGTTGTTATAAACATGTATATGTGTATGTGCCTTCTTTTGTGTCACGCATTTAGTTATTGTGTTAAATCCATATATTGGCGTCTCACCCTTACAAACATATCAGAGCCGCACAAGGGGTATGATCACTATAAGAAGAAGAAGGGTGTCTAGTTCGGGGCATGCTGTTACTGCTTCTATCGGTTGTAGCGTCTGTTAGTTACGACCAGCTTAGGTCCTATTGTATTATATTATGTTTTGAGAATAAAATAAACTGATAATGATCTAGGTGTGAGAACATATGAGGCAGTATAGTTGTATGACTTATATACCTTATGTATTTAAGTGTGATTTGATTACGTTGTCATTGTTATGAGGTTAAAAAGAAGAAAAATTTTTATCACCATATTTTGAAAAGATAAACGTTGAGAAAACATTATTTTCTGAAAGCAACCAGCAAATTAAGTTTTATTTCCACAAACGGGTAACCATGTGATGACCCGAGTTAGGGTGTCGCAATTAGTGGTATCAGAGTTGGTCGAGTCTTTCGGGAATGTTTTTGTTGTGTGATCTCTGGTTGAACCTTGTTCGAATTGTTTCTTGGTTGAAACAATGTGTGTTGCCACACAAGTACGTATGTTTTGGTGAGTTCTGATTGGGTTGAGACCTTGTGAGAACTCATGTTTTGTAAAGAGTACTTATGTTCATATTGACACGTTCATTCGTTCCTTTGGAAATTGTGTCAGATATTTGAATAAGGTACCTGTCATGGAAATTTTTGGGAAAATTTTCTGAGAATGTCCCAAGTTTGTACTGGCGGAGGATATTGAGTTTCTGATTGATCTAGTTTCTAGATTTAGCCAAATCTCAACCGTTTTGTGTAGGATATCGCCTACGAAGTTAGCCAGGTTAGACTTAGACTTCAAGAAATGGAATTTTTGTCCAATTCTCGATAAGTTAGTCATCATCTTCATCGATGATGTTTTTGTTTATTCTAAGAATCACGAGGAGTATGAGGAATCTATGTGGCGAGTGTTACGGAGCTAGTGCGAGAAGAGCTGTTGCGAGGATATCTAAGTGCAAGTTTGACATGATGAGGTGCAATTCTTAGGGCATGTTATTACAAAGGAGAATTCGTGATCACATTCCTAAATAACCCTTAGTGTATTAGGCATTTGAGTGGATTGGTTTGATAGTATCCGTTGGTCGGGATATTTTTACATTTCATTGAAAAAGTCGTTGAGGTTATCTCTCGAATTGCAACACAAATTTCTTTTTATAAAAGAAGTTTCTTGCTGAGACTTAGTCTATTCACTTTTACTTTTGGTGGAAGTGACCTAGTCTGAATTTTGTCAGACTGTTGTTGTTTTAAATCATTGTGTAGTAAAATTCTTGTGAAAGAAGGAACTTTATTAGATTCAAGTTTGTAAATGTGTACCGATCATGCATTTTTACATCCATGAACCTATTAAAGAATCTTTCATGCACAGGATATTCTTATATTCTTTTCAGATCGATAAAATTCTTCTATTTATACTTTCTTGTGAAAGTAAGGCTTCGGGATCTTTCAATCCTGTCTAGCTTCGTGTCACGAAATTTCGAGGACAAATTTTTTTTAGTGGGGTAGTAATGTAACACCCCGATTTTCACTGCTTTCTAATATCGGTAATAAATGTATAAACATATATATTTATCACCGATAATAGAAAGAAGTGAAAATCGGGGTGTTACATTTAACCCCCATCCCTAACCCTCACTGAGTCTTCTGTAAGTCTTAGGTTCATCGGTTGACGGCGGCACGGTGACTCCTGCAAGACGGTGGCATGACTCCGGCGGTAGAGCTCGATGACACCGATTTTGTGGAGGTGCGCAACAGAGGCTCGAACCCATGACCATCCCTGTCTCAGTTGCGCACATATCTGTGGGTCAGTAGCCTCCACCGCGACCCAAACCATATCTAGCAGATCCAGTAACGTTCCAGCTGATCCGCTCCTTCCACTGCGAGTTTGCAAACCGCGTGATCCAGCGACGTTCTACTTCACACGTCTGTCTGTAAGACTAAGCCCTCATTCATGTTTTGATGTATGAAAAACAAAGTGTATTTTGCATAAGATTTTTGATTTTGACTATGTACTCATTACGTGTTAAGTTGCATGCAAGATCACTCATGAACAAAGCAAAACAAGCAGACGTCCAACAAGTCAAACAAGCAGACGTCCAACACTGGGATAATATAAGCGCTCGTCCAATGAAGTGAAATAAGCAGACGTCAAATAAAGCAAAACAAGCAGACGTCCAACAAAGCAAAACAAGCAGACGTCCAACAAGTCAAACAAGCAGACATCCAACGAAGGATATAAAGTTGGCATCCACTAAAATACCATTTGGAGCGCGTCCACTGAAGTACAACAAGAAGAGCTCGTCTACTGAACTACCATATGGAGCTCATCTACCAAATGGAGCTCGTCTGCTGATGTTGCACATATAGCTCGTTTACTGAAGTAAAAAGAAAAGCGTGTCCACTAAAAGTAACAGAAGAGCTCGTCTGCTGACGTGGCACATGGTGCTCGTCTACTGAAAATAACAAGAAGAGCGTGTCCACTAAAAAGTAACAAGAAGAGCTCGTCTACTGAAAGTAACAGAAGCGCGTGTCTACTGAAGAAACAAGAAGAGCTCATCTACTGAAGTAACAAAGAAAAGCTCTTCTCTCGAAAGTAAATGAGTGCGCGTCATCAAGAAACAAGAAGAGCTCGTCTACTGAAGTAACAAAGAAGAGCTCGTCTACTAAAAGTGGCATATAGAGCTCGTCTACTAAGGTTACGCGCTTTGGACTTACTAAGATATCAATGAGAAGCTCCGTCCACTGAGATGGCATATGAAGCTCGTCTACCAGTTGGAGCACGTCCAATAACTTGTGTTAGCCCTCCCGTCTGCTGATGTGGCAAATGGACGCGGTTATTTTACTCTTCAAATAGACTTGGCTACTCTTTCAGATGGAAGCGGTTATTTTACTCTTCAAATAGACTTGGCTATTCTTTCAGATAGAAATGGTTATTTTTCAAGAAGGAAGCAAACTCTATAAGAACCAACAAAATCTTATTTCAAGAACAAGAATCAAGAAAGCAGATTTTGTTAAATCAGATCCAAATCTGTAATTTGTCTTCTATATAAAGTGGGATCAAAGGAACACTTTTTAACATACATAACAACAACCTTACTCATTCTGATTGTGAAAATACGAAAGATTCAAAAAGCTTCCAAAAGTGCTTCATCTCTGAGAAAAGTGTGATACTAGTTAGAACTTCAATTTGTATAATCAGACTTTTAGAGCCTTTCTTCTACTCAATTATTTTCGTGAATTAGCGTGATTAAGAGAGGGTATCTCTTAGGCTTGAACAAGGATAGAAGGGATCCTTGGGTATAGAAAAGCAAGTGTGCTTTCTGGTGAATTTTTCGAGCAAGGAGGTTATCCTTGTGTTGCTGTAATTGGAATTGTGAAATTGATGATTATAGTGGAGAAAACCACAGAGGTGTGGGACTGAATGTATGCTTACCAGAGGAGGTAGCCGAACCAGGATAAATCGGTTTGCGTGTTCTTCTCATCTCTAAACTCCATATACTTATTATCTTGAATCTTTAATCTGCAATCTGTGTTAATATCTGTTGTTACTACTTATAATTCTTCTTGTCATCATTACTTGTTCCATAACCTGATTCTTGGGAATTAAAATTGAGTGAAAACCAATTTTCTTTAAAGAAACACTGTTTCATTTTAAATTGTTGAAAAAGTTTTCGATATCTCAATTCACCCCCCCTCTTGAGACCGTAGCCACTACCAACAATTGGCATCAGGGCTAAAACTCTTGTTACAAAGCTTAATAGCTTCAAGAGATGGCTACAAATGATATCCTCGGTGATGGGGCTTCACTCACTAGACCCCCTGCCTTTAATGGCTCTCAATACATGTATTGGAAAGAGAGAATGCTTATCTTTCTTGAGGCTGCAGGTTTAGATGTATTAGATGTTGTTGAAAATGCTCCCTATGTTCCATTTATTCTTGATGCTAAGGGAAATAAACAAACTAAACCAAAATATGACTGGAATAATGATGATAAAAGAAGAGTTGGTTATAATTCTAAGGCAAAAAATATTATAACAGCTGCTTTGAATTATGATGAGTTTTTTAGGGTTTCCAATTGCAAAACGGCAAAGCAAATGTGGGATACTCTTCAACTTACTCATGAAGGAACCAACGATGTGAAAAGAGCAAGAATGAATGCACTAGCCCATGAATATGAACTCTTTCACATGAAGAATGGTGAGGAGATAGATGAACTGCAAAAGAGGTTTACACACATTGTGAACCAGCTAGAAGGACTCGGACACATAATCACAGACGAGAAAAAGATTAACAAGATAATGAGATGTTTGAGTCGTGAATGACAGCCAAAAATTACTGCAATTGCTGAAGCAAAGGATCTAGACACCATGCAGATTGCTACTTTATTTGGCAAGTTGAAAGAACACGAATTGGAACTCAATAGATTGAAAAGTCATGAAGATAAGGAGAAAACGAAGAAAGGACTCTCACTCAAGGCTCATATCTCCAAAGAATCAATAGAAAGTGATGAAGATGAGCACCTTGATGAAAGTGAAGAATCCGAAGAAGAAGACATGGGATTGCTTGTGAGGAAATTTAGAAGATTCATAAAAAAGAATAGAAACAAGAAGCAATTCAGTTTTCCTACCAATAAGAACACGAACAAAGGTGAAAGCTCTTCTTCAACAATCAAATGCTTTGAATGTGGAAAGCTTGGACACTACAAAAATGAATGTCCAAAGCTACAAAAGAAAGAAAAGTATGAGAATGATGACAACAAAGAGAAGAAAGGAAGAAAGCCTAGAAGAGCATACATAGCTTGGGAAGAAAATGATATGGATTCCACTAGTAGTGAATCTGAAAATGAAAAAGCCAACCTATGTCTCATGGCAAATCAACAAAGTGATAGTGAAACCGAGGTAAATGATTCTTCTTCTACCTATGATGAGTTACGAGATGCTTTTGATGAATTGCATGAAGAATATGTTAAAATTGGTAAACAACTTATATCTTCTAGGAAGATCATCGCAAAACAATATAGTGACTATGCATCTTTACAAATAAAGCTTAAAGAACTAGAAGCTGAAAATTCACAATTACTTGCATCTAGTTCAATTTGCACCAAATGCACTACACTATAAAAGGAAGTTGAAAAACTGAATACAACTCTATCTAAGTTTACTTTGGGTAGAGATAACTTGAATGCCATATTAGGACAGCAAAAGGGAGTGTATGACAAAGCTTGAATTGGATATAAGCCAATGGTACATGAAAAAACTTTTACGAAGCTTGTTGTTGCACCTATTTCCTCAACTAGTCCTTTTGTTAAATGCTATTATTGTCTAAAGAAAGGTCATACAGCTGCTACTTGTAGACTTAGAAAGAACATACATGTTGGCATTAAACAAATTTGGGTTCCAAAAGGAACATATGTTGCTACTAACACCAAAGGACCCAACCAAATTTGGGTACCTAAAGGAAAAGTATAAAAAAAATATGTTTTGTAGGTGTGTTTGAAGGCCAAAAGCTCAAGCTGGTTTTTGGATAGTGGCAGCTCCAAACACATGACCGGAGACATCACAAAATTTACATCTTTCACTCCCAAGGAAGGTGGAAATGTCACCTATGGAGACAACAACAAAGGAAGAATTCTTGGTGTTGGAACAATAGGAAAAAGTCCAGCAATCAAGATTGAGGATGTTCTCTATGTGGAAGGGCTCAAACACAATTTACTAAGTATAAGCCAATTATGTGATAAAGGCTACAAGGTAAACTTTAACTCAAATTTGTGTATGATCGAATCTATTCATGATAATAACATAAAATTGATTGGAAATAGAATCGATAACATCTATATGCTAGACATAGACAATTTAATTTCCAATGATGCATGTTGCTTAATTTTCAAATAAGATGAAAATTAGTTTTGGCATAGGAGAATAGCTCACATTCATATGGATCACTTGAATAAATTGATTTCCAAAGAACTTGTAATTGGTTTACCAAACAAAAAGTTTGTTAAATAAGGGTTATGTGATGCATGCCAAAAGGGTAAACAAGTGAAAACCTCATTTAAGGCTAAAAACATTGTTTCAACTAGTAGACCCTTACAATTGCTGCACATGGACCTTTTTGGACCTTCTAGGACAAAAAGCTTTGGTGGAAATCTTTATGCTCTTGTAATTGTTGATGACTTCTCTAGATTTACTTGGACCTTTTTCTTATCATAAAAGAATGAAGCTTTTAAAGCTTTTAAGAAAATGGCTAAGGTTGGTCAAAATGAGAAAGACGTGAAAATTGTTTCAATTAGGAGTGACCATGGAGGAGAATTCCAAAATGAGGAGTTCGATAACTTTTGTGATGAACATGGTATAAAACATAATTTTTCTGCACCTAGAACTCCACAACAAAATGGAGTAGTTGAGAGGAAAAATAGGTCACTTGAAGAAATTACTAGAACCATGTTAAGTGACTCTAATTTACCAAAGTATTTTTGGGCTGATGCTGTGAGTACTGCATGTTATGTTTTAAACAGAGTTCTAATAAGGCCAATTTTGAAGAAAACTCCATATGAACTTTACAAGGGAAGAAAACCTAACATCTCTCATTTTCATGTCTTTGGTTGTAAGTGTTTTGTGCTAAATAATGGCAAGGATAATCTTGGGAAATTTGATCCCAAAGCTAATGAGGGTATTTTCCTAGGTTATTCATTAACTAGCAAAGCATATAGAGTGTTTAATAAGTGTACTTTATTAATGGAAGAATCTGTTCACATAACATTTGATGAGTCTAACCCCAAAAGGTTGGGAAAGGACATTTTTGATGATGCAGAAACTCTTGAGGATGAAGTGAAATATGATGAAGGAAAGGAGAGCAACAAGGAAAAGGAAGATGAAGAAAGCAATAAAGAACCTCAAGCAGAACTTCAACAAGAAAATCTTCCTAAGTAGTGGCAAGTTTCAAAGAATCATCACCTAGACAATATCATTGGTGAGATCACCAAAGGGGTAACCACTAGAAACTCTTTAAGGAATATTTGCAATACCACGGCATTTGTACCGCAAATAGAACCAAAATGTGTAGATGATGCTATTAATGATGAACATTGGATGATTGCAATGCAAGAGGAGTTAAATCAATTTAAAAGGAACAAAGTTTGGGATTTAGCTCCAAAACCCAAAAGTAACCAAATAATCGGAACTAAATGGGTGTTTAGAAACAAAATGGATGAGAATGGAATAATAGTAAGAAACAAGGCTAGACTAGTAGCTAAGGGATATAATCAAGAAGAAGGAATTGATTATGATGAAACATATGCTCCCGTAGCTAGATTAGAAGCCATAAGAATGCTCTTAGCCTATGCATGTATAATGAATTTTAAACTGTATCAAATGGATGTGAAAAGTGCCTTTTTAAGTGGAATAATACAAGAGGAAGTATATGTAAGCCAACCCCTTGGCTTTGTTGATAGTGAGTTCCCAAATCATGTCTATAAACTGACTAAAGCCCTCTATGGACTCAAGCAAGCTCTTAGAGCTTGGTATGAGAGGTTAAGCAATTTTCTCCTAGAGAAAGGCTTTAAAAGAGGAAAAGTTGATACAACACTATTTACTAAAAAAAAAGCACACAATATCTTACTTGTTCAAATATATGTTGATGACATTATTTTTTGTGCTACTAATGAGTCTTTATGCAAGGAATTTGATGAACTAATGCAAAGTGAATTTGAAATGTCCATAATGGGAGAGCTTACCTTCTTTCTTGGACTTCAAATTAAACAATGCCAAGATGGAACCTTCATAATCCAAACAAAGTATTGCAAGGAACTACTAAAGAAGTTTGGAATCGAAAGCACCAAGGAAATGGCAACACCAACGAGTCCAATCTGCTACTTGGACAAAGATGAACATGGAAAATCTATAGTTGTATCCAAGTATAGAGGCATTATCGGATCCTTACTTTATCTCACTGCAAGTAGGCCAGATATAATGTTTAGTGTCGTATGTGTACAAGGTATCAAGCTAATCCTAAAGAATCATATCTTACTGCAGTTAAAATAATCTTGAAGTATCTTTTAGGAACAAAAGAAATGGGGTTGTGGTATCCCAAGGGATCCACTTGCACATTAATAGGATATTCCGACTCTGACTTTGCTGGATGCAAGTTAGATAGGAAGAGCACAAGTGGCACATGCCATTTATTAGGAAATTCCCTAGTGTCTTGGTTTAGTAAAAAGCAAACTAGTGTGGCCTTATCCACAGCTGAAGCGGAATATGTTGTAGCTGGGAATTGTTGTGCTCAAATCCTATGGATGAAACAACAATTAATTGACTATGGTGTTTATCTAGATCATGTACCAATAAAATGTGATAACACTAGTGCAATTAATCTAACAAAGAACCCAATTATGCACTCAAGAACCAAGCATATTGAAATTAGGCATCATTTTATCAGGGATCATATTCAAAGTGGTGATGTTGTGATTGAACATATAGATACAACCAAGCAATTAGCTTATATATTCACCAAACCACTAAATAAGGAGAGTTTCTTCTTTATAAGAAGGGAACTTGGCATAATTGATCCTCAAAATAATTGATATCATATGTTATTTTTGATAATATAATCAATATGGCACGCAAGGCAGCACAAGTTGCTGATAATTATGAAGGACATGGGCAAGATGCTTTTATCTAGTCTCAGTTTAGACTAAGTGTCCTTAGGTGTCTGTAATTCCTTTTTTTATTATTTTAGTGTTTTGGATGTTTTGATGTATTGCATAAGTTCTGAAATGATTTATTATCAATGAATGCAAGATTGTTTTTCAGTTTGATTTCAATATTCTCCATAGTTTCTTTTTGATAATGACAAAGGGGGAGAAAGATGAACCATACTACTATTAATTCTGTCTCGCATTTGTTGTAAATTCTTCCTCTAATATGTAAATTTTTTTTCTCTGATACCTAAGTATGAACTGCTTTGAAAAGACATACTTGAACTTATAATAAATGTAAGATGATTTGTCATAAGTATGGTAAGGTTTGAACTTATAATAAATGCAAGATGATTTTTTCTTTCATGATAATGATATGATAACACTTGATTTTTTTGAAAGATATCAATGACACAGGGGAGGATGAAAAAAAACTCAAGAACTATGCTTACTGAATAGCTGCACTCTAATTTCTTAATAACTAAGGTTAAGTATAGTAAGTTTTGTCATAATCAAAAAGGGGGAGTTTGTAAGACTAAGCCCTCATTCATGTTTTGATGTATGACAAACAAAGTGTATTTTGCATAAGATTTTTTATTTTGACTATGTACTCATTACGTGTTAAGTTGTATGCAAGATCACTCATGAACAAAGCAAAACAAGCAGACGTCCAACAAGTCAAACAAGCAGACGTCCAACACTGGGATAATATAAGCGCTCGTCCAATGAAGTGAAATAAGCAGACGTCCAATGAAGCAAAACAAGCAGAATTCCAACAAAGTAAAACAAGCAGACGTCCAACAAGTCAAACAAGCAGACATCCAACGAAGGATATAAAGCTGGCATCCACTAAAATACCATTTGGAGCACATCCATTTAAGTACAACAAGAAGAGCTCGTCTACTGAACTACCATATGGAGCTCATCTACCAAATGGAGCTCGTCTGCTGATGTGGCACATATAGCTCGTCTACTGAAGTAAAAAGAAGAGCGCGTCCACTAAAAGTAACAGAAGAGCTCGTCTGCTGACGTGGCACATGGTGCTCGTCTACTGAAAATAACAAGAAGAGCGTGTCCACTAAAAAGTAACAAGAAGAGCTCGTCTACTGAAAGTAACAGAAGCACGCGTCTACTAAAGAAACAAGAAGAGCTCGTCTACTGAAGTAACAAAGAAAAGCTCGTCTCTCATCAACGCATGTGAAGCGCGTCATCAAGAAACAAGAAGAGCTCGTCTACTGAAGTAACAAAGAAGAGCTCGTCTACTAAAAGTGGCATATAGAGCTCGTCTACTAAGCTTACGTTCTTTGGACTTACTAAGATCTTAATGAGAAGCTCCGTCCATTGAGATGGCATATGAAGCTCGTCTACCAGTTGGAGCACGTCCAATAACTTGTGTTAGCACTCCCGTCTGCTGACGTGGCAAATGGACGCGGTTATTTTACTCTTCAAATAGACTCGGCTATTCTTTCATATGGAAGCGGTTATTTTACTCTTCAAATAGACTTGGCTATTCTTTCAGATGGAAATGCTTATTTTTCAAGAAGGAAGCAAACTCTACAAGAACTAACAAAATCTTATTTCAAGAACAAGAATCAAGAAAGCAGATTTTTTTAAATCAGATCCAAATCTGTTTTAAATGATCCCAACGGCTATAATTTGTACTCTATATAAAGAGGGATCAAGGGAACACTTTTTAACATACATAACAACAACCTTACTCATTCTGATTGTGAAAATACGAAAGATTCAAAAAGCTTCCAAAAGTGCTTCATCTCTGAGAAAAGTGTGACACTAGTTAGAACTTCAATTTGTATAATCAGACTTTTAGAGCCTTTCTTCTACTTAATTCTTTTAGTGAATTAGTGTGATTAAGAGAGGGTTTCTCTTAGGCTTGAACAAGGATAGAAGGGATCCTTGGGTATAGAAAAGCAAGTGTGCTTTCTGGTGAATTTTTCGAGCAAGGAGGTTATCCTTTGCTGCTGCAATTGGAATTGTGAAATTGCTGATTATAGTGGAGAAAACCACAGAGGTGTGGGACTGGATGTGGGAGGTAGTCGAACCAGGATAAATCGGTTTGCGTGTTATTCTCATCTCTAAACTCCATATACTTGTTAACTTGAATCTTTAATCTGCAACCTGTGTTAAAATCCGTTGTTACTACTTATAATTCTTCTTGTCATCATTACTTGTTCCATAACCTGATTCTTGGGAATTAAAATTGAGTGAAAACCAATTTTCTTTAAAGAAACACTGTTTCGTTTTAAATTGTTGAAAAAGTTTTCAATATCTCAATTCACCCCCCCTCCCTCTTGAGACCGTAGCCACTACCAACACTGTCAACCGTGAGTCGCCGCCATCGTCGCGAACTACGTATGGTTTATTGTCGTTCAGTAACGTGAACGGAAAAGGGAGAGGGAAGATATAAGGGTTCACGAGAGAGATGGAGAGAAAGATGGAAAGAGAGAGAAGTTTGAAAAGGGGAAAAAGATGAAATTCTTTATTTCTGAAGAAGAAAGATTAGGAAATAATTTAATAATAGGGAAAGGGTAGGGACGACTGGGTTTTGAAAAAGAAAAAAAAAATAATGTCTCGTTACTATTTCTGCAGAAAGAGTACTGTTTCTATTTTTGAGTTTTTTATTTGGTTTGTTAACTTTTTTTAAAAAAATTTAAAATTCATTCATAATTTATCATCTTTGTGATGGGATTAGGTTAGTGTGTTGAGTATCAATGGTGATTGTTTGAAAGAGAAGAAGGACGATGGGAGCAAGACAGTGTCTTGACATAAGGGTAATTATGTCATTTTCTAAATACGTAATAAGATAAATTAATACTATCCTCTTGGTTATTAGGTGGACATCAAACGTCGGATATGATAATAATATATCATACTCATATCATATCTTACTCCTATCATACCCTCTTATCCTATCCGTTCTTATCATATCCCAACCACCAAACGAGCCCTAATATACTTAAGAAATCTAATTAAATTTTAAAAATATTTTTTATGAAGAAAAATCAATTTTAAAAGAAGTTAGAAGTTTCTAACTTATTTTATAATTTATTTAAATTATTTTAAAATGAATCACATTTTTACCATTTCATTTGTATAACAATAACAATTATGATTAATTTATATAAACAACTTCATATATTTTTTGTAAGTTATTATATAAAAGTAATTTTTTTACATAACTTAAATAAAATAGATCCTTTTAAAATCGTTTTTTAACAAATATATTCAAACATAAAACTAATTCTATTTTATATAATTGACTAAAATAATAACTAATTATACATATCAATTAACGAAATAATTCCCTCAAAAAAAATTAACGAAATAATATATTTTTCATAACTAAATGATCTTCACATTAAAAGTATTACTAGTATTTGCACCCGTGCGATGCACGGGTTATAAGTACCTACATAAGAACCAACCACTTCTAGTTCACCCACTCTTAAGAAAGACACTCCGAAATAGCTGCTCCTAAATAGCCTTCACATAATAAATCCAGAAATTGCCACCACCGACACCGGACCACAACAAAGCAGTTTTAGCGAAACACCAACATCACCTCAGCTGCAGACATGTAAGATAAACCTAGCAGTCAAGCCACTCCACTTTAAGGATTAAGAACAATAATCATTACACCATTCTATGCAAAAATTTGGATTATGGTAGAGTATATGAATATAAATTAGTGCAAGGATCAAGGCTAAACAAGGGGTGATCCTTTTGGCAAATAATAATGAGATTAAATTACACTTAATTGCTATATTGATGGAGAGAATATGTGCAACACAAATAGGAGAGAATCAAGTTAATTGCTTCAGTCAAGGATGATATTTGCGCAACATTAAGGAGCATTAAGGAGGGATTTATTTCATTGTCTAACACGCCCCCGCAAGATTGGAGTGCCGTCAGAAACGCCAATCTTGTTCCTTAGATAACAATGACGAGCTTTGGAGAGTGCTTTGGTGAGACAATCTGCAAGTTGATCAATGGTGCTAACATGTTGAATGATGAGCCTCTGTTTGACTGGTTTTATAACTGGTAAAGACCTTGGCTTTGTGCTAATTTTATATCATTTTCACCCAAATTAGACTTGATTGTCCTTAAGTAGTATTTTGAGTCTGTAAAGTGTTTTTAGGTTAATTTAGTTGATTTAGAGTTAAATAAAGTACTTATGTTATTTTCTGTTTTTCAGGTTAATAAAAAGGAAATAATACTGGTTCGCCCCGCGAAGAATCTCTCGCCTCGCGAGTCACCAAGCCCAGGAAGTCAGAAAGAAATACGGTTGGCCCCTGATATTCATAACGGGCGTAATAAGAAGACTCTTCAGATTCTCGCCTCGCGAAGGTTTGTTCGCCTCGCGAGAATACCAAAAGTTGCAGACTGTTCGCAAGATTCGCATCGCGAGTTGTTCTTCGCCTCGCGAGCCAGCGAAATCCAGAAATTGTATTTAAGCAGTTTAAACAGAACTGAAAAGTTGGCTGGTAGGCTGGCTAGTTTTGGTCAGAGTTAGCCAGTTTTGGCTAGTCTTTGATAGATAGTAGTAGTAGTTTCCAGTAATTTATTTTCTTTTCTTTTGTGCTTATGTTTGTAATGGAGAACTAGTCTCCTAGATTAATCTACTGGGATTGGTTTCCATTTACATTTGAGGTTCTGTATTTCCTGTTTTCATTTGCTATTCTCTTTTCAATGCAATGCTATATGTTTCTGTTTGTTATTTCAGGAATGTATAGTATTGTATTGATTCATTTCGGTGATGCTATGTTCTTATATATAATCGCGTTTGTTATTTCGCGTGCGTTCATTCATGTTCGTTTGTTCATGAGGGCTTAACCCCGTTTGTTATTTCGGGAATAGGGACATGCATCCGTAGTAGCGAATTTCGTTCGTTATTTGTTGCTACAACCGGGAGGGGATTAGAATCCGCTTAGGGCTTGGATTTATTTGAACCAATGATAGTGGGAAACCAAGAACAGTAGGTTAATCGTTCTTTAGCTTATTTGTTAATCTTTTAACTGCTTTGTTTTTTTTATTGCTTTGTTTTATTTATTTTGTCTCAATCCAAAACCCCCCAAATTCTAACTTTTGATTTTCTGTTAATAATAACAACAACTAAAGAGTCATTGAGAGACGATATCCGAGTTGTCGCTCTATACTACATTATTTTAATAATCGCTCGTTCTTTTTGGCGCGTGGCAACAGCGCGGTCATTGAACTTTGAGCTTTCCTTGTTGTACCAGATCACGGACAAAGTGTATGTCTATGGATATATGCTTCATGCGAGTATGGTAAACTGGATTCTAAGTGAGATATGTAGCACCTAGATTGTCGCATAGGATGGAAGGCGTTGAGGTAGAAGTGACACCTAACTCATTGAGAAGAGATTGAATCCAAGATAACTCAGCTGCTGTGTTTTCTAGAGCTCTATATTCGGCTTCTGTAGATGATCTTGCCACTGCTCTTTGTTTGGATGATTTCCATGAAATGAGATTTGAGCCAAAGTAGACAAGGTGAGCAGATGTGGATGTGTAATCATCTTTATTTCCTGCCCAATCAACATCACTATATGCTATGAGGGAGGTGCTTGGTTTCTGAAGAAGAAGACCATGGAAGATTGTGCCTTTGAGATAGCATAGAACTCGCTTTGGTGCTGTGAAGTGAGTTATTGTTGGTCGTTGCTTGAATTGAGCAAGTTTGTTGACAGAGAATGCAATTTCAGGCCGTGTCATGGATAGATATTGGAGTCTACCAATGGTGCTTCGATAGAATGTAGCATTCGTGGAGGTGGAACTATCATCTTTTGATAAAGAGATTGAGGTTGATAGAGGAGTAAGGACAGGTTTTGCATCATTCATTTTTGTCTTCATGAGAAACTCGGTAGTATACATGTGTTGAGATAGATATAAACCTGTGGAAGTGGGAATGACCTCAACACCGAGGAAGTATTTCAATGACCCCATATCCTTGATGGAGAAGGTGGTGGCAAGCTTGGTGATGCATTCATTCACTTTAGCAGTTGAATTTCCTGTGATGATGATATCATCTACATACACCAACATGTATAATATTGTGCTTGGTGTTGGAGAATGAATAGAGATGAGTCAGATTTGGAATTAAAAAAGCCATAGTGACATAGAAACTTACGCAGAGTTTGATACCAAGCTCGTGGAGCTTGTTTGAGGCCATAGATAGATTTCTTGAGTCAACACACATGGTGAGGTTTATTAGGATGAGTGAAACCTGGGGGTTGTTGCATTTAAACCTCTTCAGTGAGAGTGCCGTGCAAGAATGCATTGTTGACATCAAGTTGCCATAGCGACCAGTTATGTTGGAGGGCCAAGGAGAGAACCAACCGAACTATAATGGGCTTGACTACCGGGCTAAAGGTTTGAGTGTAGTCAAGTCCAGGGCGTTGGTGGAAGCCCTTTGCTACTAACCGGGCTTTGTACCGGTCGATGTCACCATTTTCTTTCCTTTTGATTCGGTAAACCCATTTGCAACCAATTATATTTTTGTTGTGTGGCCTAGGGACTAGTTCCCATATTTGTTGCTGAATCAGGGCAATGAATTCATGGCTCATGGCATCACGCCATTCACTTGCTTTGAGTGCTTGGCTAGGGCAAGTTGGCTCGGCCGATATAGGGAGTGGGTGTTTAGTGGAGAGAAGATACTGAGGGTTCGGTTGATGAATGTTGTTCATTTCTCTTGTGACTGGGCGAAGAGGAGCTGGTGGCGGAGGCGATGGTGATTCAGTGACGTCCAACTGTACTGATGAGTCCGTGGGGTTTTGGGTGGAAGTTTGGTCAACCGAAGGTGTGGATTTTGCTGGTGTTTGTGAGGAGTTTGTTGCTGAAGGGGGTGTATGTAAGGATGCATTGGAGTTTTGAGGAGTGTGTGGTGGAGTGTTTGGAGGTGGCATGTTTGGATGGAGTTATTGGAGGATGAGAGGGTGGCGAGAGATGGGTAGGGGCATATTTGGTTTTGAGTTTTGGAAAGAAGGGGCCGAAGGTGGTGTGGTGAAGGGGAATATTGACTCATGAAAGACAACATGTCTAGAGAGGTATATTTTTTGAGTTGGAATATGGTAGCATTGATGGGCATGATGTTGTGAAGATGGACCTTGATATACACATGGCATGCTTCTATTTGATAGTTTATGTAGAGAATAAGGTCGTAGTCATGGATAACAAACTCCCAAAGACACGAAGATTATTGTAATTGGGTTTGGAGCTTGAGACACCATTAGTGACTGTGGTGTGGTTTTGTGATGGTGTAGTGCCATCAATGTGACCAAAGATTTGGATGCCAGAAAGGAGAGTAGTAACCTGACGTTTCCAGGCACGATAGTTGGTTCGGGACAGTTTGAAAGTGATGGTGGCAGAGAGAAGAAGAGAAGATTTGGAAGGGGCAGTGGCGACCATGACAGAGAGTTTGGGATCGAAAATTGCTGTTAGGCTAGGGCTTAGCTGATACCATATAAAAGTTTAATTTGATTGATACATTCAAATTGATTTACAGTAGAGTATATGAATACAAATTAGTGCAAGGATCAAGGCTAAACAAGGGGTGATCCTTTTGGCAAATAATAATGAGATTAAATTACACTTAATTGCTATATTGATGGAAAGAATATGTGCAACATAAATAGGAGACAATCAAGTTGATTGCTTCAGTCAAGAATGATATTTGCGCAGCATTAAGGAGGGATTTATTTCATTGTCTAACAAAGACCTATAAGAGAATAATAGGCAAATAGTGGGAACCTATAAGTTGCGATAGTGATTATCTAATGTAAATATGCATTCCTTATGAAGAGTGCTAGCTCCACGTAGCAGATGGAAGGATCAAACAACAAACCTCCAAATCTAGTTTGTCCTGCCTCAAGTGTTTTTTCATAACTAAGATTATAGAATTCGTTTGTTATTATAAAGATAACCTGCAGTGATGTACCAAAACTATTTTACCGATAAGTAAATCCCCAATGTTCAGAATATGCCGATGACAGTTTGCATCTGTACCAAAAAAAAATTGGTATATCATCTGCGTCCATTTTGTCACACTTTGTAGATCCCATAAAGTTAAGTTTAAACTTATGGGTGGTTGTCCTGAACCTGGGATCATTCTGAGCAACCAACAATCTCTCCATCACATAAGACGTCCCTTCTTCTAACCTTTTATCAAAATATTTAATAAGACCTTTTTTACGGTGGCGTGTATCTTTGAAAACTAACAATTAAAAAAAATGTTAACCTCAACCACACAAATAGAAAAAGCATTTGGGAGTTGAAAATTAGTATGATTTACCTTTTCATCTAGTAGAACCCTTTCAATACTACTAATTCCTATGGATTTTTAAAATCAGGAAATTTCCATAGTCGAATGACACGCACCCTAATTTTCCAGTCTATCCTGCCAGCATCAATATCTTGAATCAAACTGAACTTGCCCGCCATTCTGCAATAAGAAACACTGAGAAATTGAAAGAAATAATAATAGTAATTATTAGTAATTAATAATAGTAATTATTTTCGAATAGTTATCTACTACTCCCTCCATTCTTTTTCTTTGGTATTTTTAGCTACTTGTTTTTGTTCCAAAACAATGGGTGTTTTATAAACCCAAGGTATAATTGACCAATTTTTTCCATGTATACCCTTATATAGAACTAAGTTGATTTACCTTTAAAATACACAAAACCTTTCATGAATGGCCTAGTGGGGTATGAAGTATTTATTTAGGTTGATAAATGTCATTGGAACTTGTAAACAATTAATGGTAGAAATAAGGGTATTTTGGTACAAATATAAACACATTAATGATTTCTTAATCTTTGGGTAGAAACCTTAAATTACCCAAAAAAAAAGAACGGACGAGTATTTATAAAGGTAAAGATGTGCTGGAATGTGCTTTTAGTATATAATATATAATTATAGTTATAATTATTATATTTTTTATTTATAAAGATGTGCTGGAATGTGCTTTTAATATATAGTCATGATTATGTATATAATTTTTTTTTGTTTGAGCAAATGATTTTCCATATCTTAATATATTGTCAAAAGAAAATCTATATCTTAATATTAGTAATATTTAGTAATATATATATATATATATATATATATATATATATATATATATATATATATATCATCAATGCAAGAATTGATGACCATGTTCTTATTACAAATAGAATAGATTTCTTTTATATATTTAAAACAATTATAATAATATATTAAAAAAAAGAAAATAAAATCGATTATGAGAAAGCAGCCCAATTAAAAGGCATAAATGCATAGGTATAATGGTAAAAATTAAAGCACAATTGATGACTCAATTAAAAGGCCCAGATTATGGTGATGTCAAATACAAAATACATAAAATATAATATATTTAGCGATAAATTAACAGAAATGTCTCCATTTCGGCGGGAAAAAATATTCCCAAAATACCCCAACGAACCTTCCTTTTAATATATAAAGATAAAGATTAATGGTAGAAATAAGAATATTTTGGTACAAATATAAACACATTAATGATTTCTTATAGGTAGAAACCTTAAATTACCAAAGAAAAAGAACGGGGGAGTATTTATAAAGGTAAAGATGTGTTGGAATGTGCTTGTAGTATATAATATATAATTATAATTATTATATTTCTTATTTATAAAGATGTGTTGGAATGTGCTTTTAGTATATAGTCATGACTATGTATATAATTTTTTTTGTTTGAGCAAATGATTTTCTATATCTTAATATATTATCAGAAGAAAATATATATCTTAATATTAGTAATATATATATATATATATATATATATATATATATATATATATATATATATCATCAATGCAAGAACTGATGACCATGTTCTTCGCACAAATAGAATAGATTTCTTTTATATATTTAAAACAATTATAATAATATATTAAAAAAAAGAAAATAAAATCGATTATGAGAAAGCAGCCCAATTAAAAGGCACAAATGTGCAGGTATAACGGTAAAAATTAAAGCACAATTGATTACTCAATTAAAAGGCCCAGAATTATGGTGATGTTAAATACAAAATACAAAAAATATAATATATTCAGCGATAAATTGACAGAAATGTCCCCATTTCGGCGGGAAAAAATATTCCCAAAATACCCCAGTGAACCTTCCTTTTAATATATAAAGATAAAGATACTAGTGTAGTGTACCCGTGTAACGCACGGGTAAATTTTCTTGCAAAATAAATTATTACAATACTTAATTCAAACCCCATTGTAATTGCTATTTTTATTTTGAAATATAATTACATTATATTTTATTGATTGAAACAAAATACTTAAATTATTCATAATATAATTATATTATACTAATATTAGTAATTCGTTTGTTTCCAAAATCCTTGAACCTAATAAATGACCCAATGATCATCGGATTTGATTCGTTTTGGTTCAGATACTAACACAAAAAAATATGAACCAATTTAATTGGTTCGGTTCAGATTTTTGGGTTCGTCAAATTATTGGTTCGGGTCTTACACCCATAAACTTTCCCGAAGAATACAGTAGCTTTGTTACCTTTCATGGTTTAAAACATTTAAAAACAAAAATATATAGACTTTATAAAATCAATAATAAAATAATATAAAAAACCGAACCTATCAAAATTGGTTTGGTTTGGTTTAGTTAGTACCCGAATATATATATATACTAGACCATGTACCCGTGCGATGCACGGAAAATCAATGTTTCGGGGTATAATTAAGATTTTCAAAATTAGCTTTCAACATCAACAAATCTAAATGAAAAAAAAACATCACAATCTTCGGAAAAAAAGTACTGAATAAACAATGAGTAAGAGATGTTGTAGTACAAAATAAATTTAATAAATGCCATGTCACCCGCCTATGTTAAATTCTGAAATACTTCTTTATATACTACATTGGAGGTGGAATTTGAGATGTGACCTTCATTGTCACATACCAGTATCTTCAAACCTTGACGTTATGTAACCCTTGATATTACAACATACAACTGCCTATGTGAAAAAACAGATTGTGGAGATAAATGCTCACATGTTTTAGGGATTGTCCTTGACTCTTATTTATTGTCATTGCCAAAGAAACAACCTCAGGAAATTGTCTACGTTGAAATTTAAAAGGGATCCTGATGTCAGATGGTATCAATGACAATCGAGGAATAAGAACCTTTTGTCCAATATTACTTCCGGAAATGGTTTTGGCCTCCAAAACATAGTTGCCCATGTGGGTAATGATGAGTCGTGTGCCATTGCATAATCCAGAAGACTGATCTATGTTTCTTAGCAACATGATCGGAACACCAATTTTCAGCTTCAATTCATGATTAGGAAGTCCTGATGAAGTAATGGTATTCAAAAATTCAGGAGTATGAACATCATCTGGCTTATCAACATTTCCACTAAGGGAGCATGGGCTGTCAAAACTCAAATAAGTTTTCATTTCCCCAGGGATCAATGACATCATATAATCATTCAATTTATCAACAACATCACTTTTTTGGGTGCTAAAATAGCCCTATGTTGAAAAAATGATGGGTCATTCATATTCTCCAAATGGGATGGAAAAGCACTATCCACAATAGAAGCGAGGGGGTCACCCGAATTTGTAATCAACATGTCATCCGGTATATCAATGACAACCTCTCCATCATTGATTTGACCAATGGTGCCATGCATCCCCGATTCTCAATACCCATAGTGGTTCACAAAAACATTAATCTTAATATTACAAAATATCACGAAACAAACCTCTGTAGCCTGAATAAGGTCTGCAATTGTCATTCGGTGTGACTGCAGTAAGTCATCACCTAAAGAAACTGTAGTGTGTATGGAGGTATGACTTACAACTTGACTGAGAGAAACATTTCCATTTTCCAATATGTGAAAATTACAAATAAATATAAAGAACATGTCAGTTTAATCAGTTTAATCACGCAGAAACCAACAAATCCAAATTAAACAACATGATACATACTTCTACTTATACTCAGATACTTGTGTGATATTTAGATTGATAAGCAACTTCGTACCATTAAAAACATTTGCTATACCAATGTCCCTAACAAAGAATGATGTCATCCACGATTAAGAAAACCAAATATGTGATTGAATGCATCTAAAGAATGAGATACACAAACTATATAAAAGATAATGTACCATTAAAAATATTTTCTCTATACATTTGTAGAATCACTATAACAGGACGAATGGAATCTTATTTGTCGAAATAGGTGTGCATCCCCTCATCATATTCTCCCCATAGAGTACATGTAACTTTATTGTTTCTATCATAATATCATTTGAACATGATACACTCGTTAAAATAAAGAAATGCAATGTACAGAGACAATTTAAGTCATAAAACACATAAAAGAACATATATTTCATTTAATTTAATTTGAAGCTTCATAATTTAAGTCACCTTGGGTGGAGTCATATTTTATTTTTTATTCTAAAATTAAAATATATTAATTTTTAATATATTAAATAAAAAAAAATGAAATTTTCCTAACTTAACAGTAACAAATATCATACCAACCACCATATTTTTTTAAATCTTATATTATATGATTTTAGAAAAGACAATATACAAAACTTTCATTGATGAGAATATAAATTTTAAGCTTTAAAAAAACTTTAGTATTGATCCATATAAAAACTTATACGTAAAAAACAAATATTTTCCCTACTCGATTAACAAATAATTTTTAAGCTTTAAAAAATCTTTAAGTTTAAAATAATAAGTTAATTCCATTTATTTTATCAATTCTCCAAATTGGAAAAAACAAATAAGATAAACACATAAGATACTTTTGAAAGGATTGTCACAAATTTCATTAATACTCAATTAACACTTATTTCATTAATACTCATTATAGAGCCTACCTTTAAGGTTTTTTTTCTCTTTTTTCTCTCAAGGTCACACGTTACTTACACTGGCATCTTAATATATATATAATCAGAATATTTTAGATATTCTATAATCAGAATATTTTAGATATTCTATAATTAGAATATTAGACATTTATAATAAGGGTATCACATTTTATAAATTTTATAACTTACTCCAAATCTTCAAGTACTATCTCTATTAGCTTATTCTTTTTGCCATTTTTCTCCGTCTGCTTAAGGGCATCCTTATCCACAAGATGTCCCATTACATCTAACAATCAAGGGCAAGCAAAGACAATATATCAGCAATTTTAAATATTTTTAAACACATTCAATCACATCAAAATTCTAAGTAAACAAATACTAACAAAAAAAAAAAAAAGCGTGGGTGTACCAGAAAGGATCTCAGGAAAGGACACAAAATCGAAATGAAGAGTTGGTATTGTGTCATCTACTATTTTTTTGCACTCGGTGCTATGAATAAAATTCAGCTTAAACTTATGCCTTGACGTCTTGAACTTCAAATCATTTTGAGCGACCAAAATATTTTCAACAAAATAGACAACACCTTCTTCCATATATGACTCAAACTTTGGTATGATTCTACCTTCGACTGTAGCATGTATCTTGTTAGACTTGCATTTAAAAAAAGAAAAGAAAAGAAAAGAACATGTCAGTGAGGCGATCATCGACAAAAGGAAACAAATACATTAAATTAAATACATTTATACATTAATACACAAAAAAATTTACTTACTTTTTCATCAAGGAAAACCATCTCAACACTACCGGTTTGTAAAGGATTCTTGAAATCGGCTAGTTTCCACATACAAATCACACGAACCTTGATCTTCCATTCGGTCCTTCCTGCAACAATGTCATCAACTAAGGTAATTGTTGATGCCATTCTACAAAGTCCTAAGCATTATGTTTAAGAGCAAATATCATTATTCAAAATCAATCCTCATATTTTAGCTTATCAAAACCAAATAATCAACTAAAATACCAAAAGTTTAAAATAAAAAAGAGACAAAACAATAAAGGAAAAAAATAAAGAAAAGAAAACACACCTTCAGCTGTAGTACAGAACACCAATGGTCTAATGGTGAACAAAATCTTCACGCAAGATATTGTGTGTGGTGCATAAGAGACTAAAAGACTAAATAATGAGAAATAAAAATGGCAACAAAAATAATCACAATCACAATCATAATAATGATAATCGCAAAAAGAATAAGAATAATAATATCAATCAAGCAAGATTTGATTTTGTGGTTATTTTTGAAATTAAGATCAATTTAACCATGGAGAAATATGCAAAGCATAAAATCATTCATATAAAATAGCAACATTATTTCCCTCCTTGACTCAATTCAAATTTTCGAATATGAAACAATTTGTATATGTTATGGAATTACCTATCTATCATTTTTGTTGGAGGGAAAAAATTCGAATTGAATCAATTTTAATTATTTGACTCAATTCAAATTTTTTAAATAATTTCCTTCCTTGGAGAAATATTCAATGACACAATTAGGATAGAGAAAATTTTATGAAATTACCTATCTACCCTTTATATTGGAGGAAAAATATTTCAGCCACTACCTTACTTATATATATATATCTGTGTGTGTGTGTCTAAAATATAAAATATGAAACTATAAATTATATATAAATATAATATATACTAAACATTAATGTATATATATACATCAATTTTTAAACATATAAATATTAAAATATTAATATATACATATATAATTATGTAAAAATATTAAAAGAGTCCACAACATGACACTCTACTTTTAGTTTCTATTGTTACTAAAATAGTAAAAGTGAAGTTCTCAATTATATTATAGTATTAATATTGATAATAATAATGATGATGATGATGATGATGATGATGATGATGATGATCTATGTAAACAATTTAAGCAATTAAGTGTTTTTTTTATAAAAAAAAAGAAGAAGAAAGCCCAAAAAAAACCACATGATGACTTACGGGTGTTTCTTTAAAGCTTTAGAACTAATTACCAGGAATCACATAGTAGTTTTATGCCTCAAACTTCCCGAAGAACATGATAGTCATGGTATCTTTGCTACCTTTCGTGGCCAAAAACATTTAAAAACAAAAAAATATAAACAATAAAAAGTAAATAATAAAATAATATAAAAATCGAACCAATCAAAATTGGTTCGGTTTGGACCCGAAAATATTAATTAATATATATATAAATATAAATATATATGAATAAAAAATATAAAAAATATTAAAATAACAAAACATTAAATTCTATATAAATATAGAAATATACTAAATATTAAATATTAGTATATATGTATATATAAATATTAGAATATAGTAATTGGTTCGTGTAACGCCCTTAGTTACATTAGTAACCCAAAACAAAATCAATGAAAAATCCTTTAAATAGTTTTAAATTAAATAAACTTGTCATAAAATTTTTGCGACTTAATCGGGTCTGAAAATACCTCATATTAATTAAAATAGATATAAAGTATCCAAGCGATACTATAATAATAAATCCATACATCCAAATAAAAAACCCAAGCCTCAAAAACCGGGCGTCTACTAATAAACCCAACGATAAATAAATAAAAATGTCTAGCCACATACGGCTCCTTATTTAAGAAATTACTAACCAAGCTAGGAATAATAACTAAGAAAATTCGCTAGGTCTTCAATCATCTCCAGTCCCAGTGATGTCGTCCTCGTACTCTGAAAACAACACTTTTAATGAGATATAATCCCAGTTAATAAAAATAATCGTTTGATGAAAGGGTTCAAAAATAGTGTTGTTTTCAGCCGCCGCGGTAACCGGAAAAACATTCATGGTACCCGCTAATTTTTAAAAATTGAATATAATAAACCTCCAAAATAATAAATATATATATAAATAAAATTAATGTCAAGCATTTTAAGTACAAACTCATAAGCTCAGCAACGGTCACATCTCATTGCATTTAATCACATTCACCATGCAAACTCTACACAATGCAACTCCATGAACATGACTCAGTGATTTCCAGAATCACTTAACTTGACTATTTGGTTCCCAGAACCGGTGTGAATCCCAGATCCACTAAGGTCTATGAGCTCATATCCATGCAATGGTGTCCCGCTGTCTTCCCCATCCCAGATGGAGGTATCTAGTAATATTCCATCCCAGATGTGAATATTTTAATCATCTGATATCCCATCCCAGATGGTGATATCTCCATCCTATTCCCGGAATAGAATGTATACCATCATCCCTTCCCAGAAGGTGATGACCAACTCATGTGGAATGCGATATGTCATCCCAGATGACTATCAAGGTTTTCAAACTCTATGCTTCAATAACAATAATATTATGTCATGCTAAGGCAACACTATAATATCATCTAGCATGCTAATCAACCACAAATATATTTCTTAACAATAATAGAAGTGATAACCGACTCATACTATAATTAAGCATGAATGGAATAGAGTCCAAATAAATAAAATATCAACGCACTTCAGCCAGTAAAAACCGTAAGACACAGACTTGGAAATTTAACTCAATTAAAATATGATTTCACTTTGTCAAAGTGAAGTCAAAACTTCACACATAGTGGAGCAACTTAAATTTGTGGGCATGAAACCAGTTCCTGTGAGGATTGGTTCAGTGGATTTTGAAATCAACATCAATAGTACATGGAAATAAAGTAGAGCCACACGCTTGAGAGAAAAATAAAGTCACATACCAGCAGGGAAACAAGACCATGTAGTAATGTAAAAAGGAGAACGTGAAAGTTGTGCGGCAATTTAAAATTTATTTCTAAATTCCAGGAAAATATGTTTATTGGATCAATTCATCGAATTACCTAAAAATATTTTAAGCCTTTATGTGAACCCAAAATATTTTAAGAATCTCATATCAAGAATCAAGAACCCTAAAATATTTTACTATTTCCAAAAGACAAAGTTACATGTAGAATCATCAAATTATCTGCACCATGAAAGTGTGAGAAAAATTATTTTTACTCACCTTTTGCAGACCTCCAATGTGCTTAAAAAAATATGTATGATAAAACTATTATCTCTGAAAAAAAATCTTTTTCCCTTCAGCGGCACGATTACACTGCCAAACAAAAGAAACGCGTCTGAGAGACCTCTTCCTTCCCACGCAATGAACTGCGGCGTTACCAACCAAACGCACGGTAACCGGTATATATATATATAGCAGCAGGCACTAGCATTTTTTAGGTTTAAAAATTTCCTTTAGCCAAGGCATTGGCTGCTTGGGCTTAACGCCCAAGTATCAATTTTCTTTTTCTTTTTCTTTTTTTTTCTTTTTTTTTATTTATTTTGGCAAAAATCTGGAAGTGGGCACAAGGCCTTGTACCTGTACGCCACTATCACACACACACACACACAGATATATATATATATATATATATATATATATATATATATATATATATATATATATTATATTCTTTTAAAATAATTAAGTAATTTCAATAAATCCTTATACTATTAAATTCTTCACACTAAACCTCTTAATTATATTTTATTTATACTATAAATTTTAATAACCAATATATACATATATATATATATATATATATATATATATATTTATCAACTTAATTATAGTAAATTCCTAGGATGTTACATTTTCTCCCCTTCTTAGAGAATTTCGTCTCCGAAATTCACCTCATACTCACACACTTATATTAACATATGACATATTCAAACGTAAAGGTTACCATACCTTAGATAATAAAATCTGGGTATTGACGCACGATGTCCTCCTCCTTCTCCCAAGTGGCTTCCTCAGGAGTCAATCCGTCCCATAACACTTCCACCAATGGAATTGCCTTGTTCCTTAGAGTCTTAGTGCTCTTGTCCAAGATTTGACTAGGCTTCGGCTTATAGATAAAATTATCCTTCAATTGTACGGACTCAGGATCTATCTCATGAGATTCATCAGACACATATTTTCTGAGTTGCGACACATGGAAAACATCATGAAGGTTTGCCAACTTTGGCAGAAGAGCCAATTGATAACCAACAGGCCCGACTCTTTTAAGGATTTGGAAAGGTCCCATGAAACGAGGATTTAGCTCGCGGACTTTCATCGACCTCCCTACTCCCGTCTTAGGAGTGACTCTCAAAAATACATGCTCACTTTCCTGGAATTCTAGAGGCTTTCTTCTTTTGTCGGCGTAGCTCTTTTGTCTACTTTGCGCCGTGCGCATCCTCTCCCTAATCATTTTGATTCTCTCAGAGGTTTCCTGGACCAATTCAGGTCCTATCAAGGTTTTCTCACCTACCTCACACCAACATAAAGGGGACCTACACTTCCTCTCATATAGGGCCTCATAGGGTGCCATGCCTATACTAGCGTGCTAACTATTGTTATACGCAAACTCAATGAGAGGTAGGAATCTATCCCAACTCCCTCCTTCATCCAGGACACACACCCTAAGCATGTCCTCAAGGGTATGAATGGTCCGCTCTGACTTACCATCCGTTTGGGGATGATAGGTCGTGCTAAGGTTCAACTTAGTCCCAAAGGCTTGCTGAAAAGCTCTCCAAAATCTAGAGGTAAACCTCGGGTCTCTATCTGACACTATAGATGTGGGAATCCCATGAAGCTTGACTATTTCCTCGATATAGAGGTATGCCAACTCTACTAAGCTATAGGTTGCCCTAATTGGCAAGAAGTGGGCAGACTTGGTCAACCTATCCACTATCACCCAAATGGCGTCTAAGCCCAAACGCGTCTTAGGTAACCCCATCACAAAGTCCATAGAAATTCTCTCCCACTTCCATTCTAGAATCTCCAAGGACTGCAACAACCCCAAAGGCTTCTGATGTTCTATCTTAACCTTTTGGCACACTAAACACCTAGCTACGAATCTAGCCATATCCTTTTTCATTCCTGGCCACCAATACATCCCCTTAAGGTCTTGGTACATCTTAGTTATCCCAGGATGTATGGTAAACTTTTCCTTATGAGCTTCCTCTAATATCTTCTCTCTACGGCTCCCCTCCTTAGGAACAACGGTCCTATTCTTAAACTTCACTAGCCCATCAACAGACAACTCATAGCCCTCTTGTCCCAACCGAGACTGCAACTCTTGGTCTAAAAGTTGTTCCCGCCTAACCTCATCTCTAAGGTCACTGTTAATTTCCAACCTATTCAACTTCAAACTTAAGACATTTAAGGACACATCCAACACTTCCAGATCCATGTCCCTAAACTCCTCCATGAGGTTCAGCTCTTGCACCATCAAGCTCGACACGTGTAGGGACTTCCTACTCAAAGCATCTGCCACCACATTGGCCTTTCCCGGATGGTACTTCAACTCGAAGTCATGGTCCTTAAGGAACTCCATCCACCTTCGTTGTCTCATGTTCAACTCCTTCTGGTCGAACAGATATTTAAGGCTTTTATGGTCACTAAAAACTTCAAACTCGCCCCATAAAGGTAATGCCTCCAAATCTTAAGGGCAAAAACCACAGTTGCTAGCTCTAGGTCATGGGTAGGGTAATTCCCCTCATGTGGCCTAAGCTGCCTAGAGGCATATGCTACCACCTTGCCCTCCTGCATTAAGACACATCCCAAGCCATTCTTAGATGCGTCGCAGTATACCACAAAACTCACTAAGGGATCCGGTATAGTTAAGACTGGTGATGACACCAATCTCCTCTTAAGCTCTTGGAACCCGTCCTCACATTCCTGGTCCCACACAAAGGGTTTCCCCTTCCAAGTCAACTGGGTCAAAGGTAAGGCTAATCTAGAGAACCCCTCTATGAACTTCCTATAGTAACCAGCTAAGCTTAAGAAACTTCTCACTTCGGTTATTGCCTTAGGTTGTTCCCATCCCAACACCGCATCAACTCTAGAGGAATCAATCGCTACACCATCCTTTGAGATTGTGTGTCCTAAAAACTTTACCTCGTCTAGCCAAAACTCACGCTTCTCCGGTTTGGCATAAAGACGCTCGTCCCTCAAGATCTGCAACACCAACCTTAAGTGTTCTCCATGTTCTTCCGGCGTCCTAGAGTATATTAAAATATCATCTATGAACACCACCACAAACTTGTCCAAAAAGGTCCTAAAGATCCGATTCATGTAGTCCATGAAAACGGCTGGGGCGTTGGTCACGCCAAAGGGCATCACTACATACTCATAGTGCTCATACCTTGTCCTGAAGGTTGTCTTAGGGATGTCCTCGCCTCTAACTCTAATTTGACGGTATCTCGATCTTAGATCTATTTTTGAAACACTGACGCTCCCCTTAAATTATCTAAGAGATCACCTATCCTAGGCAAGGGATATTTGTTCTTGATGGTTACCTTATTCAGTTGCCTATAATCAACACACAACCACATGCTCCCATCCTTTTTCTTCACCAAAAGCATTGGTGCTCCCCAAGGTGACACACTAAGCCTAATGAACCCCTTTTGTAACATATCCTCTATCTGTTTCTTGAGCTCGCTCAACTCTAGAGGTGCCATCCTATAGGATGTTACCGATCTGAGTCCACTCCCGGTACTAGATCTATGGTAAACTCAATCTCTCTATCCGGAGGTAAACTAGAGACATCCTCGGGAAACACACCTGGGAACTCACATAATAAAGGACATTGCGAGCGGGTGATGGAAGAAGTAATCAATCTATCTTTAGCAGGAGTAGAAACAGATAAATCACATGGCAGTTTAGTAACAGGTAACTCTAAGAATTGAGCACATTTAAATGAAATGAATGAATGTGTTGCTCCCGAATCGAACAATATAGTAACTTTTCTCCTGTACGGGTTGAAAAAATCCAGCCTCCTCCAGATCTAAGCTGCCTCAGAATGATGGCGGATTGTTCTTCTTGAATTCGGAAAGTCTCACGTGCTAAGGGTCCTGGGTTGCCACCACTCCATTAGTGATTGGCCTCCATTCCCATTCAGTTGATGGAGAGTCTCCGCCTGCGCTTGCATAACTCTGGCTATACAATCCAAAGTTGGTGTAAGTGAAACGTTCGCCCCTCGCCTATTAATCTCCATAAATATGCTCACTACCAATGAAATACTGGGTTGATCAGGTCCAATATCCCAAAGAATAGCATGCAGCATTTATAACTCTAACAAGCATCCTATGCGCCCAAGTTTTGTTTTAGAAAAGCCCCACTACCACATTCGATTTAGAATCGAACTGCTCTGATACCATAAATGTAACGCCCTTCATTACATTAGTAACCCAAAACAAAATCAATGAAAAATCCTTTAAATAGTTTTAAATTAAATAAACTTGTCATAAAATTTTTGCGACTTAATCGGGTCTGAAAATACCTCATATTAATTAAAATAGATATAAAGTTTCCAAGCGATACTCTAATGATAAATCCATACATCCAAATAAAAAACCCAAGCCTCAAAAACCGGGCGTCTACTAATAAACCCAACGATAAATAAATAAAAACGTCTAGCCACATACGGCTCCTTATTTAAGAAAATACTAGCCAAGCTAGGAATAATAACTAAGAAAATTCGCTAGGTCTTCAATCCTCTCTAGTCCCAGTGATGTCGTCCTCGTACTCTGAAAACAACATTTTTAATGAGATATAATCCCAGAGAATAAAAATAATCGTTGGATGAAAGGGTTCGCAATTAGTGTTGTTTTCAGCCAGCGCGGTAACCGGAAAAACATTCATAGTACCCGCTAATTTTTAAAATATTGAATATAATAAACCTCCAAAATAATAAATATAAATAAATAAAATTAATGTCAAGCATTTTAAGTACAAACTCATAAGCTCAGCAACGGTCACATCTCATTGCATTTAATCGCATTCACCATGCAAACTCTACACAATGCAACTCCATGAACATGACTCGGTGATTCCCAGAATCACTTAACTTGACTTTTTGGTTCCCATAACTGGTGTGAATCCCAGATCCACTAAGGTCTATGAGCTCATATCCATGCAATGGCGTCCAACTGCCTTCCCCATCCCAGATGGAGGTATCTAGTAATATTCCATCCCAGATGTGAATATGTTAATCATCTGATATCGCATCCCAGATGGTGATATCTCCATCCTATTCCCGGAATAGAATGTATACCATCATCCCTTCCTAGAAGGTGATGACCAACTCATGTGGAATGCGATATGCCATCCCAGATGACTATCAAGGTTTTCAAACTCTATGCTTCAATAACAATAATATTATGTCATGCTAAGGCAACACTATAATATCATCTATCATGCTAATCAACCACAAATATATTTCTTAACAATAATAGAAGTGATAACCGACTCATACTATAATTAAGCATGAATGGAATAGAGTCCAAATAAATAAAATATCAACGCACTTCAGCCAGTAAAAACCGTAAGACACAGACTTGGAAATTTAACTCAATTAAAATATGATTTCACTTTGTCAAAGTGAAGTCAAAACTTCACACATAGTGGAGCAACTTAAATTTGTGGGCATGAAACCAGGTTCTGTGAGGATTGGTTCGATGGATTTTGAAATCAACATCAATAGTACATGGAAATAAAGCAGAGCCACATGCTTGAGAGAAAAATAAAGTCACATACAAGCAGGGAAACAAGACCATGTAGTAATGTAAAAAGGAGAACGTAAAAGTTGTGCGGCAATTTAAAATTTATTTCTAAATTCCAGGAAAATATGTTTATTGGATCAATTCATCGAATTACCTAAAAATATTTTAAGCCTTTATGTGAACCCAAAATATTTTAAGAATCTCATATCAAGAATCAAGAACCCTAAAATATTTTACTATTTCCAGAAGACAAAGTTACATGTAGAAGCATCAAATTATCTGCACCATGAAAGTGTGAGAAAAGTTATTTTTACTCACCTTTTGCAGACCTCCAATGTGCTTAAAAAAATATGTATGATAAAACTACTATCTCTGGAAAAAAATCTTTTTCCCTTCAGTGTCATGATTACACTGCCAAACAAAAGAAACGCGTCTGAGAGACCTCTTCCTTCCCACGCACTGCGCTGCAGTGTTACCACCGAAACGCACAGTAACCGGTATATATATATATATATATATATATAGCAGCAGGCACTAGCATTTTTTAGGTTTAAAAATTTCCTTTAGACAAGGCATTGGCTGCTTGGGCTTAACGCCCAAGTATCCTTTTTCTTTTTCTGTTTTTTTTAATTATTTTGGCAAAAATCTGGATGTGGGCAACACTATCACACACACACACACACACACACACACACACACACATATATATAATATTCTTTTAAAATAATTAAGTAATTTCAATAAATCCTTATACTATTAAATTCTTCACACTAAACCTCTTTATTATATTTTATTTATACTATACATTTTAATAACCAATATATACATATATATATATATATATATATATATATATATTTATCAACTTAATTATAGTAAATTCCTAGGATGTTACAGTTCGGTTCCAAAATCCTTGAACCTGACAACTGAACCAATGATCGTCAGGTTTGATTTGGTTCGGTTCGTACCCTAACATAAAAAAATACAAACCAATTTAATTGGTTCTGTTCGGATTCTAGGGTTTATCAAATTATTGGTTCAGGTCTCATGCCCCTAAACTTCTAAACTTTGTCGAAGAATACGGTAGCTTTGCTACCTTTCATGGTTAAAACATTTAAAAATATATATAAACTTTAAAAAGTCAATAATAAAATTATATGAAAATCCGAACCAATCAAAATTGGTTCGCTTTGGTTTGGTTTAGTTAGTACCCGAAAATATTAATATATATATAACGTATATAAAAATAAAAAAATATTAAACTATAAATTATATATAAATATTAAAATATAATAAATACTAAACATTAAAGTATATATTAATTTTAAAACATATATAAGTATTAAAATATTAATATATACATATATATCTATGTATAAATACTAGTATATCGACTCGTGCCATGCATGGGAAATATGCTAATTTTTTTATAAGTTTATCAAAAAGATGTAGTTATTGATTTAACGTTTTCTGATTAAATTTTTTTTGTGTAGAATTATATAAAAAAATTATTTTGTATGAACCGTAGACCACAAAATGTAAAAACTATTAATTTAATAACTATTGATATTATAATATAGATAGCTTATCAAAAAAAATATTATAATATAGATAATGACTCTTAAATATAAATAGTTAGTATGTACTGCCTATTATATAATTTTAGTATTAAAAATATAACTTAAAAATTAAAAATGTATAAAGAGTATATAAATATATATCATGTGATTATAAATAAAAACATAAATTATAATAAAAAAAAGTGTAGAGAAAACTTTTACATTTCTCCTCATCTCTCATTCTCTCTTCTCTCCACTACCAAATACCATAAATCACACTTCTCTTTTCTTTTTCGGGCTAAGTCGGACCACCTTTCACCACACAAACACCATAATCTTGCTTACTCTCTTCACATTCCTCTATATTTCTATCTGATTAGCTTCGCGAGCGGACACTGTTGACGGAGGAGCCACCACCAACCGTCGTTGTCCTCACATTTTTCGGCTATCGTCTGAAAAACTATATGATATAAAATAAAATTTGTATATTTGACATATGTTTTTCTACCTAACTAAAATGAGTTGGTCATAGAATCTGGAGAAAAAAATGACATTTTTTGAAATGTCATTTCTAAATATAAATTTTAATAAGAGTGTGATGCATGTAATGACTTTTAATAAACGATAGCTAATGGATAATTTTTTTTTTTTTGGGTTTCCTAGGGTATCCTCCATGCATAACTGTGGAGACTAATCCCTCGAGCCGGGTAAGACCACAAGAGCGGCAAAGCTCTCCCTCAAGAGTTTCCCTCAAGAGTGTGATGCATGTAATGACTTTTAATAAACGATAGCTAATGGATAATATTTAATATACAATATAGTATATAGAATATAATTCTACATATATTTAAAATATATTATGTATAAGAAATAAAATTTACTAAATGTAGCTAAAAAAATTTACTAAAGTTTTCGTGTTTTTAGTAGTATTAAGAAATAAAATACTATCACACAAATGTAAATAAATATTAAAAACTTCCCAAAAATTTAATAAAATAAAATAACCGAATATTATAAATACATATATTATTTCAAATATCATCACTAAGTATTTCTCCTTTCACTATTTAAAGCAATAGATGAAAATAAAATCTTACCTTATAATAATATAGATCACATGCAACCTTAGATGATTTGTAGTTAAATATTGTTGGACGAAATCTAGGCAAGTATACCTAGTCGTACAAGTAATACGGTGGTGAGACCGGATATCGTTTTCAGGGATCGCGAACAAGTACCACTTCGCAAATCGGACTACTGTCTAGACGATCGTTTGGATGGAAGGGAGCTCTTAATATGTAACAAAACAAACAAGAATAAAATATTTTTTGTATTTTAGGAATTTTAACAAACACTTAACAAGCGAAAAGAGATGTGGTTAACAAATGGATGAAATTGTCAGGGTTAGACTACACTAATCTTCCCTTGATTGCAATGAAATGGTTACTAACACAAGTCCTAATTCATTTATGACAATCAAACCTTCTAAAATACCCAAACCCTAATTCCTTAGGTGGAATGAGCCTAAAACCCCAAATTAAACCCTAATTCCTTAGGTGGATTAATTATGAGATTTTGCATAAAGAGCAAAGATTTATAAGATTGCAAGCACCCCATGACCTATTCCTAGATTCATGAACTACTTGGCATTTGATTCATGATCATGCCTTAACATCAATTTTCCAATTGTCTATCAAAGCAACAAATCATTCCAAGGGTGATCAAGCCAAGAAAAGCGTTAAGCATAGAACCAAATACGCATAAAGAAATAGGAACTTGTATTAAAACCAAATCAGAGACAACCAAGTTCGGAAAAGCAAACATCTAACCCCAACAAGAAGGGGTTTAGCTACTCATGATAAAAGAAAATACAAAAGAGAAAGAGAGAAGAGATGAAGAGAACTTCATGAAGAATCCTCCGCAGTCACAGCAGCCCCTTATCTTAGAGAACACCTCCTTTTAGGGTAAAAATTTGATCTAGGTTAAAAGTCCCCTTTTTCTGTTCTGCCCAGATGCCTATTTATAGATTGGGCGCGCGTCACGGCCGTGATGGCCATCACTGCCAAGCCGTGACGTGTTCTGCCTTGGGCGCGCCTTCAAATTTTGATATGTCACGGCCGTGACACTCATCACGGGCAGGCCATGATCGGTTCTGTCTGGTTTAACTAGCAGGTCACAGCCGTGATGGGCATCACGGCTAGGTCGTGACCAATTCTGACTTTTAGGGGTCTGGTTCAGCTGACAGGTCACGGCCATGATGGCCATCACGGCTAGGCCGTGACCAATTCTGACTTTAGGCTTTCTTCCTTTTTAGCTTTGCTCGATCATGGCCGTGATGGTCATCACAGCTAGGCCGTGATGGGCTCTGTTTGGTATATTTTCTTCACTTTTCAAGCTCTATCTTCATCCGAGCTCCATCATGGTCAATCTTGAGCATTTTACCCTAAATTCCTGCAAAACAACACCACGAAACCGCCTCACCCGTTCCAAGGTAAAAACTAATAAAAAACAATTTAAATATGCCTAAACTAAATGAAAATGCATGCAGAAATGTACATGAAATATGAGGTGAAATCACACTCATCAAATCACCCCAAGCTTAAGACTTTGCTTGTCCTCAAGCAATCACCAAGGCCAGAAGATATAAAAAAACAGAGCATGGATAGTGAACTAAGAACCCGAGTGACTAAACCAAGTAACAGGAATTTTCAAATAATTCACCAAGAGACAATCAGTTTCAAGTCCAATTAGAAGCTGATAAGCCTCTGGCTTATCTAGTTTTATGACTAGATGAACTAGGGTTTATGTGCCAATTTATTCGAGTTCACTCTCGTTTTCGCCCAAATTTGCCTTGTTTTGTTCCTAAGTTGGACTTTGACTCGTTTTGCGTCTTTTGTGTAGTTTTTAGGTTATTTTGAATAGAGTTACGCTTGTGGGTGCTTTTGTTGTTTCAGATTAAATAAGTGAAGCTCCGGGAGTCAAGGAAAGTCGAAAAGCAGTGGAAATTGCAAGTCTGGAGACACTCGCCCCGCGAGTGTATTCTCGCCTCGCGAGACTGAAGGTCAACAAAGAAGCAAAAGTCAACATTTCTGTCTCGCCACGCGAGACTCTTCTCGCCCCGCGAATCATGAAGACCTGCAAGACAGAGACCATCACGGCCAAGCCGTGATGAAGACCACGCCCGTGAACAGTTTGAGGTTTGAAGACTCGCCCCGCGAGAGACATCTCGCCTCACGAGTGAATGAAGACTTGGAAGTCAGAGGCCATCACGGCCCAGCCGTGATGAAGGTCACAGCCTGAAATTGAAGACTCGCCCCGCGAACACACTTTCGCCTCGCGATAGTTCAAATTGAAAGCGCGGCAATTTTAATTCTCGCCTCGCGAAAGGCTGCTCGCCTCGCGAGCGAGCGCAGATCAGGAATCCTATTTAAAGGCTTTTGCAGATCAGATTTGAGGGAATCGTGGGGGAATCGTTAGGGATCCAGTTTTCCACTTAGGTTAAGGGCAGTAGTTTCGAATCCTTATTTCTCCTTGGAGCTGCGTCTCCTTTTCTCGTTTCTTTTTATTTTACGATGGTGATTGTGTCCGAGTGTTTGTCTATGAGCATGAGGCACTAATCCCCGTCGTCCGAGGGAACGATGAAGCCACCCATGGCGATGTAAATCCGATATGATGTATGTCTTTCTCCTTTAATTCAATTCTTGTTTTCCGATTCTGATTTGAATGTTTGATCATATGTTTTGCGTGATTAATCAGTTAAACATGTTTGAGGCCTAACGGCGATTCGCGTTTCAGAACTTGAATCGGGATCATAAATGTTTTCTAATTCTGATTTGATTGTGTTAATCATATGTGTTGCGTGATTGACTTGTTAACGTCGATGAGGCTTAGTCAGCGATTCACGTTTAGAACTTGAATTAGGATCATCGATCGAATATTGCACGAGAGTGAGTAGGAGATCGGTGCGACCTTATAGGGAACATGAATTAACAGAATTCGAGATTAGGATTATGAGACCTAGTAAGTAATTAATCCAATCGTCGAATACGTCCTAATGAGCACGAGAGTGGATTTAGGAGAATTTAGGGGTCCCGGTAGACATTGCAAATGAACTTAGGGAGGAATTCATCATCACTTGGGTGTACATGTTGGGTAGGTGGATTTGTGACCTTGGACATTTTAGTTTTCTGATTTTTAGTTAATTATTTAATTAGATTGTTAATTGAATTTCGATTCCATACTCTCTCTCTCAACCACCTTCTTCCGTAACTTGACCGAACGTATCCGATTTCCCGCGGATTAGTCGAATTGGTAGCCCAATCCCTGAGTTCGACCTCGGTAATTACTTACCGTGTTTATTTTTATTACTTGCGACGACCCGGTACACTTGCAGGAGTCACCAACAAGTTTTTGGCGCCGTTGCCGGGGATTGGCACAACCAATTTTTCTGATTTTAGGGGAGTTTGATTATTTGGTTAAGTTATTTTTGTTCTTATTTTATTTTATTTTTATTATTTTCTTTTTATTTTCTACTATCTCTCTACTTCTTTGATTCCACTTGGTCTTGCCTTGTTTTGTATGCGAGGTACACGAAGGAATGCTTCCGGGTTGCGAATATTGTGATGGGAACCATGACACTTGGAGTTGTCCGTTCTACTTCCCTCAAATATATGTGGAACCATGGCATAATGACAGCGTTCCCCAGAACAACTATCAGAGTCAGAATCAGTATTGGGGTGATATGAGTAGAGACCATCCGGATGTCGCTTGGAGTAATGCTGACGATGGTCTAGCCTGGCAACCACAACCTTAACAGAATTGGCAACCACAACCTTGGGAGTTGGCTCTTGAGAAGTTGTCAATCGTTACTGACCACATCTTTTGAGAAGATGAATGCGACAATTGATAAGTTGGCAACTCGACAGGGGTGGCACTTCAGAATCTAGAGATGCAGATTGCCCATCTCACAAAGCAACTAAATGAGTGTCCCCGGAGACTCTCCCAGTTGATACCGAGAACGACCCTAAGAACCAATGCAATGCCACAACAACTAGAAGCAAAGTGGGGTGTTGGGATATGACTGGGATGTAACTAGTTCTCAGGGAGTTGAGGAAGAACTGCCACATGATGAGGAAGAGCAACCTAAGGAAGAGGAGTTGGCAAAGGACAAGGCACCGGAGCAAGGGGGTAGAGAACAAAATGAAGATAAAGTGGCAGAGGATTTCACCATGCTTGCCAAGCAACCTGATTTTGATGCGTTAAATAAATATGTTGGCTTGCATGCATGTGTGAACATTGGTAAGTTAGACCCGCCCACTTGTCTGGCACACTTCCTCGTGAAAACACAGTTTGACCCGAGAGGAAGTGAGTTCATCATTGCGGAGGTCAAAGAAGTTTTCACACTCAGACTAGAAGGAAGTATGGATAGAGTCATATTGCTCCTACGAGGGCCACTTCATAAACCATGGGATCCAGGTGGAGGATCTCACATGATGAGCATCTCTTGGCCTTTGTACCACAGACTATGGGATCCAGGTGGATGCTTCTTAATAAGTCAGGCTCGGGACGTTAAACAAGCGCTTCTTGGGAGGCAACCCAAGCTAGGTATCCTCTCTTCTCCTAACTTTTGTTTTTCCTTTTTGTTTTGTTTTTGTTTGTCACTCTTGAATAATTTGAGAAGATCAAGAGTTGTTGTATGAATAGTGTGTCGGCAAGCTTGTTGGATTTTAATTAAATTGAGCATAGATTGATTGCATGTATTATTTTGACCATTGATGATTTCCCTAGGTTCTGAAATTAGAAAAATTTATCCCCACTTAAAAATTGAAAACTGAACTTTGAGAATTTTGTTGTGATTACTTGATTTATGATAAGTTTGGGGTGAGGGGTGCACCCATTAGGAATTGTATCTCGGTCAAACAATTTGCAAAATGTCCAGGTGAGGATTTGAGCCTCCAACTCAGTTTTTGAATGTGTGAATCACTGTTAAGTTGCACTTTCCCGAATTTGCTTGAATCTCTTTATGGTTTGCATGATTATGTGTTGCATCAAATGATTTAGGCGATTTTCTTTGAAATAACTACTTGGCCTGAAAAGAACCATCCCTAATGCATGTTCCCTAGTTAGCCAAATTGAGCCCAATTGACCTATTGTTTCTTGATGACCCTACATTACGAGCCAAAATCTGAAAAAACCATGTTAACCCAATCTTAGGATTAGGAGAGCATGGAAATGAGCAAGAGAAAGGTTGTGAGAAACTAAGTTTGGGGTGGCTACGAGGTGATATGTCATATTGGGGTGAGAAAAAGAAAATAAAGGTTGAAACCCAAGGCGAAAAAAAAAAAGAAAAAAAAATTGCCAAAGGAAAAAGGGAAGAACAAAAAGATTAGCAAGGAAAAGGTTGTAGTCACCCGAGCCCAAATGAAAAATGGAAAAAGGAATTTGAGTGGAAAAAGTGCCAAAATGCTCATGCTCTCTTAGTTCCTAGGGACTTAAGCCTAAATATCCTTCATTATCCTACCCTGAGCCAGGCCCCATTACAACCTTTAAAAGACCTTCTGATGTTGCATATATGTTTTCGTGGGAACTACTTTTGAGATGAAAATCAAATTCATGGGAAGTGCTCTTGATATGTGAAATTGAGTGAAAAGTTGACAACCTTGACAAACTTGAGCGAATGAGTGAAATTTTAAATGCCCTTGTGAGGAAGGCAATTGTTTGAGATAGGTGATCTTCCTTTGTGTGTATCTCTGATCCTCAACTTAGAATAATGATGGAATGAATGATGAGTTCTCAATGGTTTAAAGTAAATGAATGTGGGGATTACATTTATGTAGGGGGGAGATCATTGGAGAAAAACTGTTTTGATTGCATTAAATTTGTACGAAATCGATTGATTCCTTTAGGCTTGCCAAGTCTTGAGTCGTTTTTGAGTTTTAAGCTTGCTTGGGGACAAGCAAGGTTTAAGTTTGGGGTATTTGATAAGCCTCTGGCTTATCTAGTTTTATGACTAGATGAACTAGGGTTTATGTGCCAATTTATTCGAGTTCACTCTCGTTTTCGCCCAAATTTGCCTTGTTTTGTTCCTAAGTTGGACTTTGACTCGTTTTGCGTCTTTTGTGTAGTTTTTAGGTTATTTTGAATAGAGTTACACTTGTGGGTGCTTTTGTTGTTTCAGATTAAATAAGTGAAGCTCCGGGAGTCAAGGAAAGTCGAGCGATGGAAATTGCAAGTCTGGAGACACTCGCCCCGCGAGTGTATTCTCGCCTCGCGAGACTGAAGGTCAACAAAGAAGCAAAAGTCAACATTTCTGTCTCGCCACGCGAGACTCTTCTCGCCCCGCGAATCATGAAGACCTGCAAGACAGAGACCATCACGGCCAAGCCGTGATGAAGACCACGCCCGTGAACAGTTTGAGGTTTGAAGACTCGCCCCGCGAGAGACATCTCGCCTCGCGAGTGAATGAAGACTTGGAAGTCAGAGGCCATCACGGCCCAGCCGTGGTGAAGGTCACAGCCTGAAATTGAAGACTCGCCCCGCGAACACACTTTCGCCTCGCGATAGTTCAAATTGAAAGCGCACCAATTTTAATTCTCGCCTCGCGAAAGGCTGCTCGCCTCGCGAGCGAGCGCAGATCAGGAATCCTATTTAAAGGCTTTTGCAGATCAGATTTGAGGGAATCGTGGGGGAATCGTTAGGGATCCAGTTTTCCACTTAGGTTAAGGGCAGTAGTTTCGAATCCTTATTTCTCCTTGGAGCTGCGTCTCCTTTTCTCGTTTCTTTTTATTTTACGATGGTGATTGTGTCCGAGTGTTTGTCTATGAGCATGAGGCACTAATCCCCGTCGTCCGAGGGAACGATGAAGCCACTCATGGCGATGTAAATCCGATATGATGTATGTCTTTCTCCTTTAATTCAATTCTTGTTTTCCGATTCTGATTTGAATGTTTGATCATATGTTTTGTGTGATTAATCAGTTAAACGTGTTTGAGGCCTAACGACGATTCGTGTTTCAGAACTTGAATCGGGATCATAAATGTTTTCTAATTCTGATTTGATTGTGTTAATCATATGTGTTGCGTGATTGACTTGTTAACGTCGATAAGGCTTAGTCAGCGATTCACGTTTAGAACTTGAATTAGGATCATCGATCGAATATTGCACGAGAGTGAGTAGGAGATCGGTGCGACCTTATAGGGAACATGAATTAACAGAATTCGAGATTAGGATTATGAGACCTAGTAAGTAATTAATCCAATCGTCGAATACATCCTAATGAGCACGAGAGTGGATTTAGGAGAATTTAGGGGTCCCGGTTGACATTGCAAATGAACTTAGGGAGGAATTCATCGTCACTTGGGTGTACATGTTGGGTAGGTGGATTTGTGACCTTGGACATTTTAGTTTTCTGATTTTTAGTTAATTATTTAATTAGATTGTTAATTGAATTTCGATTCCATACTCTCTCTCTCAACCACCTTCTTCCGTAACTTGACCAAACGTATCCGATTTCCCGCGGATTAGTCGAATTGGTAGCCCAATCCCTGAGTTCGACCTCGGTAATTACTTACCGTGTTTATTTTTATTACTTGCGACGACCCGGTACACTTGCCGGAGTCACCAACAGAAGCTTAGGTTTCCTAGACTCATATTCTCACTGATTCGGGCACTCTTTCTCACCTCACTCAAGTGTTTAGGGATATAAAACAATTCGCTCAATTTCCTCAAGGAATGAATTCTACCATATGCTTGACTATTAACCAAATCTCTACTTTATTAATGAAAACAATTAAGAATCAAGAGGTCTTTTACTTGGGTTGTAACGGGGCCATGGGATTAATCGTTAGGTGGGGGAAGTCAAGAAAAGGGAATTTCAAGAAGGCTAGACAAAATATCAAGCATTTCAAAGCATGACACCTTCTAAAATACCTTTTTGGGTTTTGATCCATTTTTCCACCTTCTTTCTTTCTTTTTGTATTATTTATCACTTCCTTTTGTCATCCCCTTCTCTCTATATATATTTTTTTTTCTCTTTTTTTTTTATTTGGAGAAGGGGAGATTTTCAATTCAAGAGATATATTTTTTCTGACTTTTCTCATCCCATACTTTTTCAACTACCTTTCTACCCTTTTTGTAATACTTTAGAAGGTCTCCTATCAAGCATCATTCATCCAAATAATTCAAGGTACCAAGAAAAGTATTTTATTCTTTCAGGCTCAAAATTGGGTAACTAAGGGGTAGCAATTAGTCAATCAAAGCTTAGAAGGCCGGAAAAATACCTAGTGCCTCAATCATTTTCAAAGCTTCAAAACGGTTTCAAGTCAAGTTCTAGAGAAGTACAATCCAAGAGGAATAAAACACTCTATCACAAAGAATGGGGTAGATTTAGTGAGTACCCCTTTTTGGCTCAAAAATCTCACATTTAGTAGTTCAGAAATCAATGAGAAACACAAATCTACGGAACCACATGCTAATTATCAACTATGAAAGATTATCTCAAGAATTTTTATTTGTAGCCTCATCACAAGAATAAAAAATTGGGTTCAAAAATTCACTATCTCAATTTAATTGGCACTCAGTTCTCACAATTGGATGCATAATCTAAGCAAGGGGCACTCGAATCATGTGATCATGCAAAACTATGCTTATAAGAATGCAACATGACAAATGCAAAAAAAAAAAAAAAATACCCCTACCCCAAGCTTAAAAACTTACATTGTTTCCAATGTAAATAATCAAGTCAGAGAGAGGAGAAAAATGGAACAACTTACCGAGGTGGTAGCGGGTGCTGGCTCACATGCCTAGGCAAAGGGAGGCTGGAAAATGTGTCACGGCCGTGATGCTCATCACGGGCAGGCCGTGATCAATTCTGGTCCATAGGAGCTGGCCTGTCATGGCCGTGACCTCCATCACGGCTAGGCCGTGATGCTCTCTGATCTTCAGGGTCCTCTCATCACGCCCGTGATGGGTATCACGGCTGGGCCGTGATCCTTTCTGACTTCTCTGGTTAGCTCATCACGGCCGTGATGACTGTCACGGCCTGGGCATGATGGTTGCTGACTTTGCTGGTCCTTGCCTTTTTTGCTTCTCCTTCCTTCTTACCCTAAAAATACTTAACAAACCTATTAATTTATGATCTTTTTCCTCTTGATCTTCTCAAATTATTCAAGAGTTAAAATCAAAAACAAATGGAAATGGAAAAGAAAAATTGGGTTACCTCCCAATAAGCGCTTCTTTAACGTCACTAGCTTGACGGGCAGATGATCTCTAAGAGGGTGTTTGAAGAGGGATGGAGACGGCTTGACGATCAAAGTCTCCTCCAAGATAGTGCTTGAGCCTTTGCCCATTAATAGTGAAAGTTCTTCCGGACGATGGATCTTCCAATTCAACCGCACCAAATGGAGAAACTGACTTGACATGGAATGGACCCGACCACCTTGATCTCAACTTGCCCGGAAATAGCTTGAGACGTGAGTTAAAGAGCAAAACTGATTGGCCTTCTTCAAAATACTTTGGAAGAATGTACTTATCATGCCAAAACTTTGTTCTTTCCTTATAGATTCTTGCACTCTCATATGCCAAGAGTCGGAATTCATCCAACTCATTCAATTGCAACAGTCTCTTGACCATAGCCAACTTCGTATCAAAGTTCAAGGCTTTCACTGCCTAAAAAGCACGATGTTGGAGCTCTACCGAAAGGTGACATGATTTTCCAAACACTAATTGGTAGGGTGACATACCAATAGGTGTTTTATATGCAGTCCGATAGGCCCAAAGTGCATCATCCAGCTTCTTTGCCCAATCCTTTCTTGCATTATTCACTGTTTTCTCCAAGATCCTCTTTAATTCCCGATTAGACAACTCCACTTGCCCACTAGTTTGTGGGTGGTATGGTGTGGCAACTTTATGATTGACTCCAAACTTGGCGAGCACCGCATTGAACTCTTTGTTGCAAAAATGAGTACCCCCATCACTAATAATGGCTCTAGGGGTTCCAAATTGGGTAAAAATGTTCTTCCTCACAAAACTGACCACCGCTTTTGCATCATCTTTCATAGTTGGGACAGCTTCTACCCATTTACTCACATAGTCAACCGCAACCAAAATATACTTGTTGTAGGATGATGGGAAAGGACCCATGAAGTCGATCCCCCACACATCAAAGAGCTCCACCTCTAAAATACCCTTCAAAGGCATCTCGTTTCTCTTGGATATACTTTCGGTCCTTTGACACTTGTCACACTTCATTACCCAAGCTCTGGAGTCTTTAAAAATGGTGGGCCAAAATAAACCACTTTGCAAGATTTTCATGGCGGTTCGCTCACCACCAAAGTGTCCTCCATAAGGTGAGTTATGACAATGAGTCAAAACCCCATTAATCTCTTCTTCTGGAATACATCTTCTAAGAATTCCATCCGACCCTCTTTTGAAAAGGTAAGGTTCATCCCATACATAGTATTTAGCATCATGGATGAGCTTCTTCCTTTGTTGTGCATTGAAGTCCTTCGGAATCTTGTTGGCGGCCTTGTAATTTGTAATGTCCGCAAACCAAGGTGCCACTTGCACTATAAACAACCTCTCATCCGGGAATTCTTCTTGAATTAGCAACTCATCTTTTGCTTGAATATCTGCTTGTGGAAGCCTAGACAAATGGTCGGCTACCACATTCTCCACTCCTTTCTTGTCCTTTATATCTAAATCAAATTCTTGGAGCAATAGTACCCACCTAATGAATGAGCCTTGGCTTGGCATCCTGTTTAGTCATGAGATACTTCAAAGCGGAATGGTCAGTGTATACAATAGTTTTAGAGCCAATCAAGTAAGATCTAAACTTATCAAATGCAAACACAACAGCAAGCAATTCTTTTTCAGTCGTGGTATAGTTCAATTGAGCATCATTCAGCACACGACTAGCATAGTAAATAACATGCAACACTTTATTTTTCCGTTGACCCAAAATGGCTCCTACCGCATAGTCGCTTCCATCACACATTAACTCAAATGGCAAACTCCTATCTGGAGGTGCAATGACTGGTGCGGTGGTGAGTTTTTCCTTTAAAAGTTGGAAAGCATGCATGCAATCATCATCAAACACAAAAGGAGTATCAACTACCAAAAATTTGCACAAGGGTTTTACAATCTTTGAAAAGTCTTTTATAAATCTCCTATAGAAACCCGCATGCCCTAAGAAGCTTCTAACACCTTTCACATTTATAGGAGGGGGAAGTTTTTCGATTACTTCAATTTTTGCCTTATCAACTTCTATCCCCCATGATGAAATCTTATGACCAAGAGCTATACCTTCCCTAACCATGAAATGACATTTTTCCCAATTTAGGACAAGGTTAGTTTCTTGGCATCTTTTCAAAACACATGCAAGATTTTTCAGGTAATCATCAAAGGAATTACCAAATACGTAAAAATCATCCATAAATACCTCAATGAATTTTTCAGTCATATCGGAGAATATGGAAAGCATGCACCTTTGAAAAGTGGCGGGTGCATTACACAACCCGAATGGCATCCTCCGGTATGCATAGACGTCATAGGGACAAGTGAAAGCGGTCTTCTCTTGGTCCTTTGGGTCAACCACAATTTGGTTATACCCTGAGTATCCATCAAGGAAGTAATAAAAGGCATGGCCCGCCAATCTCTCTAGCATTTGATCAATGAAAGGCAAGGGAAAATGATCTTTTCTTGTAGCCTCATTCAATCTTCTACAATCAATACACACCCTCCATCCGGAAATGGTCCTTGAGGGAATGAGTTCATTTTTATCATTTGCAACAACCGTCATCCCCCCTTTCTTAGGAACAACTTCGACCGGACTCACCCATGGACTATCGGCGATTGGATAAATTATACCCGCATCCAAAAGCTTCACAACCTCCTTCCTTACAACTTATTTCATGTTTGGGTTAAGTCTTCTTTGGGGTTGTCTAACCGGCTAGAAGTTTTCCTCCAAAAGGATTTTGTGCATACAAAATGAGGGACTTATTCCTTTCAAGTCGGACATAGACCACCCAATTGAGGATTTGTGCTCTCTAAGCACTCTCAACAGCTTCTCTTCCTCTAAGGAGTTCAATCCGCTACTAATGATCACCGGGAATGAAGAATTCACTCCAAGGAAAGCATAACGGAGATGGGATGGGAGTTCCTTCAATTCTAGCACAGGTGTTTCACCCTTGTCTTCAATCCGTACATCCTCCACAACTTTGTCTTCATCATTATTCAAAACTAGACAAGCCTCAAGGGATTTAACCATGACCTCAACTTCTTCCTCACATATCTCTTCTTCTCTATTCTCAACCATAAGAGTCGCTTCCAATGAATATTCATAAGTTTGTTGAACACTCTTGTTAGTCAATGATTCAACAAGGTCCACATTCATACATGTATCTTTGTCACTTGGATGTCTCATTTCTTCAAAAACATTGAAGGTGACCTTTTCATCTTGAACTCTAAGCACCAACTTCCCTTGATTTACATCGATCAAAGCCCTACCCGTGACTAGGAATGGCCTTCCAAGAATCAATGGAGTCTCACTATCTTCCGCAATATCCAACACCACAAAGTCTGCCGGAAAGATGAACTTGTCTACTTTTACCAATAAATCCTCCACTATACCATAAGGATACGTAATGGAACGACCCGCCAATTGGAGAGAAATCCCGGTTGGCTTGACTTCACCAATTCCCAACTTCTTGAAGATGGAGAGAGGCATAAGATTGATACTTGCACCAAGATCACACAAGGCTCTTCCAATGTTCAAATGACCAGTAGTACATGGAATAGTAAAGCTACCCGGATCCTTCATCTTCACCGGTAACTTCCTTTGGAGTATGGCACTACATTCTTTCGTGAGCATGACTGTCTCCTCCTTCCACTTCCTCTTGTTAGAAAGAATCTCCTTCATAAATTTGGCATAGGAAGGCATTTGTTGAAGAGCTTCGGCAAAAGGGATGTTAATTTGCAACTTTTTGAACACATCCAAGAACTTAGAGAATTGTTGATCCTTTACCTCTTTCTTCAACCTTTGAGGATAGGGTATCTTGAAATACGGTGGCAACTCCTTAGCATTGTCAACTTCTTCAAGAATTTGCTTTTTAGTCTTCTTTCTTGCAAACTCTTTATCCAGCAATTTTTCTCTCTTTGGTTCTTCAACTTCAACAACAACAACAGGACTAGAGGTAGTGACTTGGGAAGTCTCTAGTTCTTCATTGGTTGCATCTTCAATGATCACCTCATCAACTCCCTCACCAATTCTCTTTTCTTCTCTCTCTTTTTCTTGTGGAACTATCACCTTCCCACTTCTTGTAGTAATTGCCTTGCAATCCTCCTTTGGATTCTTCTCGGTATCTCCCGGCAATTTTCCTTGAGCTCTCTCCGTCATTTTCTTTGCCAATTGACCTATTTGGTGCTTGATAAGCCTTTGGCTTATCTAGTTTTATAACTAGATGGACTGTGGTTTTTGTGCAAATTATTCGAGTTCAATCTCGTTTTCGCCCAAATTTGCCTTGTTTTGTTCCTAAGTAGACTTTGACTCATTCTAGGCATTTTTTTTAGTAGTTTTTAGTCTATTTTGAATAGAATTACGCTTTTTGTGTCTTTTTATTGTTTCAGGTTAGAAGTGAAGCTCCGGGAGTCAAGGAAAGTCAAGAAACAGTGGAAATTTCCATTCTGGAGAGACTCGCCTCGCGAAAGGATTCTCGCCTCGCGAACCTGAAGACCCAACCAAGGCAGAACACAGTCATACATTCTGTCTCGCCTCGCGAGTAACTCCGCTTCGCCTCGCGAACCTGAAGGCCTGACTGTGCCAGAGAAGTCATCCTTTCTGGTTCGCCTTGCCAATAACATTTTGCCTTGCGATCATTCAAACTCAGGATGGAGCCAAAACTGAAATTCGCCACGCGAGAAGCTTCTCGCCTCGCGAGAGACTGAAGACCCTGGAAGATAGAGACCATCACGGGCTTGCCGTGATGAAGGTCACGGTTGTGACAGATTAAGGTTTGAAGACTCGCCCCGCGAACACACTCTCGCCTCGCGAGAATCCAAATTGAAAGCGCGCCAAAACTAATGTTCGCCTCGCGAAATATTGTTCGCCCCGCGAGCGTCCGAGAACCAGAATCCCTATTTATAGGCTGTTTCAGATCAGATTTGAGGATCGAAGTTTTTCCACTTGTTTAGATCAGTTTAGTTACGAATCCTTGTTTTCTTCTGGAGCTGTGTCTCCCTTTTTCTTATTTTATTTTATTATGGAGATTATGTCGGATTGTTTGTGCATCGTCACGGGCATGAGGAACTAATCCCCTCGTCTGAGGGATCAATGAAGTCGCCCATGGCGGTATAGTGTTCATGTGATGTATGTTTTTCTCCCCTTCTCTCAATGAATGTTTTCCAATTCTGATTTGAATGCGTTGATCATATGTATTGCGTGATTAACTAGTTAAACGTGTTGAGGCTGATCGGCGATTCGCGTTTTAGAACTTGAATTGGGATCACTAATCGAATATTGCACGAGAGTGAGTAGGAGATTAGTGCAACCTTATAGGGAACAAGAATTAATAAAATTCGAGATTAGGGTTATGAGACCTAGTAAGTAATTAATCCAATCGTCGAATACGTCCTATTGAGCACGACAGTGGATATAGGAGAAATTGGGGGTCCCGGTTGACATTATAATTGAACTTAGGGAGGAATTCATCATCACTTGGGTACTATACATGATTGGGTAGGTGGATTTGAGACCTTGGATATTTTAATTTCTGATTTTAAAACCTTAGCTTTATTTGATTGTTAATTGAATTGCGATATTAATCTCTCTCTCTCTCCACCACTTTTCTCACTTGACCAACTTATCGGATTTCCCGCGGAATAGTTGAATTGGTAGCCCAATCCTTGTGTTCGACCTCGATAAATTCTTACCGTGTTATTTTATTACTTGCGACGACCCGGTACACTTGCCGGTGACTCAACAAGTTTTTGCCGCCGTTGCCGGGGATTGGCACAACCAATTTTCCTAATTTTTAGGAAATTTGATTGATTGGTTAAGTTATTTTTATTTTTATTTTTCTGTTATTTCTTTATTATTTCTCTCTACTTCTTTGATTCCACTTGGTCTTGCCGTGTTTTTGTATGCGAGGTACCCTTTCACAAGAGGACCTGCTATTTGATTCGGAGATCACCAAGACTGAGAAGCGATTAAGGAAAGAAGCCAAGGAACGGAAGAGACTTGAAGGAATTAAAATAGAGGACATGACTGAAGAAAACCCTCCTCCTCCTCCTCGTTACAAGCCTCTCATCGAGTACGATCTACCCAGCTTGGGTGATTGTGATTCTTCTATTGTGAGGGGCAACCTGAATACAGACTCCTTCATAGTGGAGGGATGTGTCACATTCCAGATCCGTGAGAATCAGTTTGATGGGAGTGGCAAACAAGACCCTCATAGACACATCACTCGCTTCCTTGAAGCTTGTGACTTACAGAAGACAAGAGGAGTCTCACAAGATGAGTTTCGCTTGCGGCTTTTCCCTCTCTCTCTTAGGGATGTCGCTCGCGGTGGGTTGACAAACTTGGATAGGAACAAAGATCGTAACTTGGGAGCAAATGGCACAAAAGTTCCTAACCAAATATTTTCCCCGTAAAGCGGCACAAGCAAGAATTGTCGTCACATCCTTCAAGGCATGTAAGATGAAACCTATAATGAGGCCTGGGAGAGGTACAACGGGCTCCTGAGAAGATGCCCTTCAGCGTTCTTTGATCCGGTCTCCAAAGTTCAGCATTTCTTTAACGGGTTGAGGGGACGTTATCTGATGAACTGTGATGCCGCAGCTGGCGGTTCTTTTTCCTACTTATCAGTTGAGGATGGATGGGCATTATTGGAGAAGATGTCATATAATGATTACAACCGTGGAAGGGAAACCTCAAGTGGAATCAGTTCCGGGACAATGGAAGCCATTCTTGAGCAAAACAGATTGTTAAAGATGCAGATTGAGGCTTTGTCTAGGAATAAGAAAGTTAATGCGATACACGAGGGAATGCCTCCGGGTTGTGAAAATTGTAATGGAGATCATGACACTCGGAGCTGCCCGTTCAACTTCTCTCAGGAACATGTGAACTCATGCCACAAATTCTATGACACTGTTCCCTTAACAACTATCGGAGGAATGCATGTAATGACTACAAATCGAATCGGAATAGGGGATATATGAGGAGAGACCATCCGGTTTCGCTTGGAGTGATGCTAGTGGTGGTCTAACCGGGCAACAACAACCTCCACAGGGTCTCGAGGCCAAACATTGGAATCAAAGAACGCAATACTCAGCAGGCTCTTCGGGGCCTAATCAGTTGCAAATAACAGATGGTGGAAGGCAGCCTTGGGAATTGGCTTTTGAGAAGATGAATGCAGCAATGGAAAATATGGTAATCAACACAGAGAAGGTGAATACGACAGTCGACAAGTTGACAACGCATACAGGGGCGACAATTCACAATCTAGAGATGCAGATAGCTCCCTCAGCAAAGCAACTGAATGAGCGTCTCCCAGGCACTTTCCCAAGTGATACCGAGAACAACCCTAAGAACCATTGCAATGCCATAACAATCAGGAGCGGTAAAGTGTTGGAATCTAACAGGGGTGCAACTAGTTCTCAGGAAGACAAGGCCCCGGAACAACCACATGTTGAGGAAGAGCAACCTGAGAAAGAGAAGTTGGCAAGTGACAAGGCACCAGAGCAAGGGGAAGGCTGAAGCTTGTGGATGAAGAGTTCCGAAAGAAGAAGTGGGTTGAACCCCAAGACCTCCCGCCCTACATGAAGGTACCATATCCTGAAAGATTGAAGAAGCCTCAACAGGATAAGCAGTTCAACAAATTCCTTGATGTCTTCCGCAAACTTCAGATTAACAATCCATTTGAGGAAGCCTTGGAACAGATGCCATCATATGCCCGGTTTATGAAGGAACTTCTCACCAAGAAGCGGAGAATAGTGGATGAGGAAACGGTTGCTTTGACCGAGGAGTGTAGTGCCATTCTTCAAAGAAAACTGCCTCCAAAGTTGAAGGATCCCGATTCTTTTTCGATACCATGCACCATTGGGGGGACGACTGTAGGGAAGGCATTATGTGATCTAGGGGCAAGCATCAACTTGATGCCCCTCTCTATGATGAAGAGGTTGGGGATCAAAGAATTCAAGGATACACGGATGTCGCTCCAACTAGCCGATCGCTCTATAAAATATCCTTATGGGGTGGTCGAAGACTTGTTAGTAAAAGTGGACAAGCTAATATTTCCGGCGGACTTTGTAGTGCTTGATATGGATGAAGACGCCGAGGTCCCTCTCATATTGGGTAGGCCCTTCTTGGCCACTGGGGGTGCCTTGATAGATGTGCGGCAAGGGAAACTCACTCTAAGGGTGCAAGATGATGAGGTAGTCTTCAATCTCTTTGAAGCAATGAAGCACCCTGCAGAGAGGTCGGAAGTGTATCGAGTGGATATGGTGGATCCAACTGTCAAGGCAAAGGCAACTAGAGAAGCCCATGGTTCTTCACTTGCTCAAGTGTTGGTAAAATCCCATGATGATGATAGTGAGAAAAAAGACCCTTTGGGGGATGAGGTCTATCTTGAGTTGTTGAAAGACATGGAAGCCTTACCGAGTTCCCCGAGGGATGAATGTGCAAGGGAAGAGCGCAACAACAAGGGCATGGAAAAAGAGGATAAAGCACCGAAGTTAAAAGGTGGCACACCCGTGGTGGTCAATGAAAACAACCAGTTGATCCCAAAAGGGACCATCACGGAGTGGAGAGTTCGTGCTGATTATAGAAGGATGCTGGACTTAAAGGAGTTGTCCGGGAACAGCAAGCGAGCATATGAAAGGGCAAGAGCATATAGAAAACGGACTGAGGCATGGCATGGCAAGCAAGATCTTCGTCCGGATTAACCCTTAGGGGGTGACTTGAGTCAGGCTCGGGACGTTAAACAAGCGCTACTTGGGAGGCAACCCAAGCTAGGTATCCTTTGGTTTTAGTTCTGTCATTTTCATTTATATTATTAAAAAAAATGATTCGCCACGCGAATCCATAGTGGCCCCGCGAGACAGAAGCCCTGAATCTCAGAGGCTTGCTCACTTTTCTGTCTCGCGTCGCGAGGTATACTGTCGCCTCGCGATTCTGGGCATCATCATCTGTTGGAATTCCAGATTCGCCTCGCGAGATACTACTCGCCTCGCTATTCTGGAAAGTGTGAATAACAATTTTCCAGATCCGCCTCGCGAGTTGTCTCTCGCCTCGCGAATCTGCACTTAAGGTTTTAATTTGCGGGAGTTCTTCCAGGATGCTATGCAACAGAAGGGAGCCCGTGAGACCACTTGGACGAGGATGCAACCATTGAAACTTGATCAGGGAGCACCCTCTCCTCTCCTCACTTTGTTTTGTTTTTGTTTTTGTTTTTGTTTTTGTTTGTCACTCTTGAATAATTTGAGAAGATCAAGAGTTTGTGTATAAATGTGTGTCGGCAAGCTTGTTGGATTTTAATTAAATTTAACATAGATTGATTGCATGAATTATTTTGATCATTGATGATTTTCCCCCTAGGTTCTGAAAATAGAAAATTGATCCCCATGTGAAAAAATTGAAAATTGAACTTTGAGAATTTTATTGTGATTACTTGAATTATGATAAGTTTGGGGTGAGGGGGTGCACACACTAGGAATTGTATCTCGGTCAAACAATTTGCAAAAATGTCCAGGGGAGGATTAGAGCCTCCAACTTTTTTTTTGATTGTGTGAATCACTGTTAAGTTGCACTTTCCTGGATTTGCTTGAATCTCTTCATGGTTTGCATGTTTATGTGTTGCATCAAATGATTTAGGCAATTTTCTTTGAAATAACTACTTGGCCAAAAGAGAACCATCCCTAATGCATGTTCCCTAGTTATCCCCGTTGAGCCTAATTAGCCTATTGTTTCTTGATGACCCTATATTATAAGCCAAAATCTGAAAATCCATGTTAACCCAATCTTAGGATTAGGAGAGCATGGAAGCGTAGCAAGAGAAGGGTTGTGAGGAACTAAGTTTGGGGTGGCTACAAGGTGATATGTCATTTTGGGTTGAGAAAAAGAAAAATAAAGGTTGAAACCCAAAAAAAAAAAAAATTTGCCAAAAGAAAGGGGGCAAAACAAAAAGATTAGCAAGGAAAAGGCTATAGTCACCCGAGGCAAAAAGAAAAATGGAAAAAGGAATTTGAGTTGAATATGTGTCAAATGCTCATGCTCTCTTAGTTCCTAGGGACTTAAGCCGAGTATCCTTGGATATCCTACCCTCAGCCAGGCCCCATTACAACCTTTAAAAGACCTTCTGATGTTGCATGCATGTTTTCGTGGGAACTATTTTTGAGATGAAAATCAAATTCATGGAAAGTGCTCTTGATATGTGAAATTGAGTGAAAACTTAAAAAGCCTAGACAAAATTGAGTGAATGAGTGAAATTTTACATACCCTTGTGAGGAAGGCAATTGTTTGAAATTGGTGATCTTCCTTCTGTGTGTGACTCTGATCCTCAACTTAGATTAATGATTGCATGAACGATGAAGTTCTCAATTGTTTAAAGTAAATGAATGTGGGGATTACATTGATGTAAGGGGGGGGGGGGGAGATCATTGGAGAAAAACTGTTTTGATTGCATGAAATTTGTGCGAAATCGGTTGATTCCTTTAGGCTTGCCAAGTCTTGAATCCTTCTTTGAGTTTTAGCTTGCTTGGGGACAAGCAAGGTTTAAGTTTGGGGTGTTTTGATAAGCCTTTGGCTTATCTAGTTTTATAACTAGATGGATTGTGGTTTTTGTGCAAATTATTCGAGTTCAATCTCGTTTTCGCCCAAATTTGCCTTGTTTTGTTCCTAAGTAGACTTTGACTCGTTCTAGGCATTGTTTTTTAGTAGTTTTTAGTCTATTTTGAATAGAATTACGCTTTTTGTGTCTTTTTATTGTTTCAGGTTAGAAGTGAAGCTTCGGGAGTCAAGGAAAGTCAAGAAACAGTGGAAATTTCCATTCTGGAGAGACTCGCCTCACGAAAGGATTCTCGCCTCGCGAACCGTAAGACCAGCTGAAGCAGCAACAGTCATACATTCTGTCTCGTCTCGCAAGTAACCTGCTCGCTTCGCGAACCTGAAGGCCTGACTGTGCCAGAGAAGTCGTCCTTTCTGGTTCGCCTTTCCAATAACATTTTGCCTCGCGATCATTCAAACTCAGGATGGAGCCAAAACTGAAATTCGCCACGCGAGAAGCTTCTCGCCTCGCGAGAGACTGAAGACCGTGGAAGACAGAGACCATCACGGGCTTGCCGTGATGAAGGCCACGGCTGTGACAGATTAAGGTTTGAAGACTCGCCCCGCGAACACACTCTCACCTCGCGATAATCCAAATTGAAAGCGCGCCAAAACTAATGTTCGCCTCGCGAAATATTGTTCGCCCCGCGAGCGTCCGAGAACCAGAATCCCTATTTATAGGCTGTTTCAGATCAGATTTGAGGATCGAAGTTTTTCCACTTGTTTAGATCAGTTTAGTTACGAATCCTTGTTTTCTTCTGGAGCTGCGTCTCCCTTTTTCTTATTTTATTTTATTATGGAGATTATGTCGGATTGTTTGTGCATCGTCACAGGCATGAGGAACTAATCCCATCGTCCGAGGGATCAATGAAGCCGCCCATGGCGATATAGTGTTCATGTGATGTATGTTTTTCTCCCCTTCTCTCAATGAATGTTTTCCAATTCTGATTTGAATGCGTTGATCATATGTATTGCGTGATTAACTAGTTAAACGTGTTGAGGCTGATCGGCGATTCGCGTTTTAGAACTTGAATTGGGATCACTAATCGAATATTGCACGAGAGTGAGTAGGAGATTAGTGCAACCTTATAGGGAACAAGAATTAATAAAATTCGAGATTAGGGTTATGAGACCTAGTAAGTAATTAATACAATCGTCGAATACGTCCTATTGAGCACGACAGTGGATATAGGAGAAATTGGGGGTCCCGGTTGACATTATAATTGAACTTAGGGAGGAATTCATCATCACTTGGGTACTATACATGATTGGGTAGGTGGATTTGAGACCTTGGATATTTTAATTTCTGATTTTAAAATCTTAGCTTTATTTGATTGTTAATTGAATTGCAATATTAATCTCTCTCTCTCTCCACCACTTTTCTCACTTGACCAACTTATCGGATTTCCCGTGGAATAGTTGAATTGGTAGCCCAATCCTTGTGTTCGACCTCGGTAAATTCTTACCGTGTTATTTTATTACTTGCGACGACCTGGTACACTTGCCGATGACTCAACAGTGCTCTAGATTCTTGATGGAGGCATCTTGATTCTTCATCATTGCTTCTTGACCCTTCAAATTAGCTAGAGTTGCTTGCATGAACTAGGCTAGAATATTCTCCAAATTGCTTGAATTCTCTTGAGAAGGCTTTGCTTGAGAACTTGAGCCTTGCCCTTGTCTCCAACCAAAGTTAGGATGGCTACGCCACCCCGGATTATAGGTGTTAGAGAAAGGATCATGCTTAGGCCCTTGGTTTCCCATGTAGTTCACTTCTTCTTGTCCCGAGCCTCCAACCACACTAATTTCACAGTTGCCATTGGCATGGTTACCTCCACAGAAATCACACACTGAGACGGCTTGAACTTGGACCGCTTGTAATTGAGAATTTTGTAGTTGGATGGACCCCAATTGCTTGGTAAGAGCAGACATTTGCGCCTTTAGAGCACTATATTCATCAAGCTCCAAAACACCTCTCTTGGCCAATGATCGAGAACTAGCTAGGCATTTGATAATCATTATTAGCCATAGTTTCAATCAAGGCCTTTGCTTCATCGGGTGTCTTTTGACTCAATGTTCCACCTGCAGCCGCTTCAATCATACTTCGAGAATTTCTGTTGAGACCATTGACAAAGGTTGCAACTTGTTGCCATGTTTCTAACTCATGATTTGGACAAGCGGTAAGGAAAGATTTGAACCTCTCCCATGCTTCATAAAGTGATTCACCATCCTTTTGTGCAAAAGCATTAATCTCCGATCTCAACTTGATCATTCTTGATGGAGGGAAGAAACGAGATAAGAACTTGCTCACCAAATCATTCCAGGTAATAATGCTCCCATGAGGATGGGGTTGAAGCCATGACTTAGCCCTATCCCGCAGAGAGAAAGGGAAGAGCCTTAAACGAATAGCCTCGTCGGAAGCTCCATTCAGCTTGATAGTATCACATAACTCAATAAATGTGCCAATGTGAGAATGAGGGTCTTCACTCTCTAAACCTCCAAATTGATTTTGCAGCACAAGATTGAGAAGTGATGCCTTTATCTCAAAGTTGTTACAAGCCACTGCAGGTCTAACAATTGGAGTTCCACATCTATCGACTTTAGGGGAAGTATAGTCCCCCATTGTCCTCCTTTGTGCATTGTCGTCAGCCATGGTGACAATTGATACTTCAACTTGCGATTCTTGCACACTTGATAACTCAACTTGTGGTTCTTGTACTCTAGAAGATGCTACTCCTCTATTCTTCGTTGCTTTGGCTTCCTTTATATTCTTTCTACAAAGCTTCTCGATCTTAGGGTTGAATTGAAGTTCACCTCGGTCAATTGTACCTCGCATACAAGGAACAAACAGAGCAGAGCAACAACAAATATAGCAAGTACAAATCAAGCTTCAAGTGGACAACCCTAAACAACAACAAAAAAACAGAAAACAACAGTAGGAAAGCAAAGAAAAAGTGCCTAAATTATGAGTCCCCTTTGGTACTCGTGATATTGGCACACCGATCCCCGGCGATGGTGCCAAAAACTTATTGGACGAAATCTAGGCAAGTATACCTAGTCGTACAAGTAATATGGTGGTGAGACCGGATATCGTTCTCAGGGATCGCGGACAAGTACCACTTCGCAAATCGGACTACTGTCTAGACGATCGTTTGGATGGAAGGGAGCTCTTAATATGTAACAAAACAAACAAGAATAAAATATTTTTGGTCTTTTAGGAATTTTAACAAACACTTAACAAGCGAAAAGAGATGTGGTTAACAAATGGATGAAATTGTCAGGGTTAGACTATGTTGACGAATCTGGGCAAGTATACCCAGTCGTGCAAGTAATACGGTGGTGAGACCGTTTTATCGTTCCCACGAGGACTGCAACAAGTACTAGCACGTACCAATTCAACTACTATCTAAGCGATTCATGGATTGAAGAGAGTTCTATGCTAACAAAAGTTAAAACTAACAAAATAAGAAAAACAACTCTTTTTGTAATTTTCTCAAATACTTGGAAGGCAATAAAAGAAGGTTTCAAATATGATAAAAGCTGTTGGGATTAGGTTCACTAATCTTCATCCTCATGCAATGAAACAACTAACAAACAGTTTCTACTTCAATTATGACAATCAATCCACTAAATTACTCAAGTCCCGATCCCTCGGATGACAAGAGCCTAAACCCACTAATAGACCCTAATTCCTTAGGTGGCCTAGATTAGTGAATTCGCATTAAGATTAGGGATCATGTGATTGCTAATAAACCCAGTTCCATTCCTAGATACAAGGTTTACTAGGTGATTAATCTCAGTTCCGGTTTTAACACGAATTTTCCAATTGCATATCAAAACACAAATCGAGTCATGGGGGTGCTAGCCACAACAAGTATTAAGTACAGAAATCAACCACTCAATAACAAAGCAGAAACTGTATTACAAGATTAAATCAAATACATGAGAATTCAGAAATAGCTACCCTAACCCCAACAATGGAGGTTTAGCTACTCATAATAATATCCACAACCAAAGAAACATAGATGAAGGAGAGAAGGGATTCCATGGGGGCAATCCTCCAGAAGCTGCCTCTGGTTCCAAGAGCCTTTTGGGTTTCCAAACTCGTAGCCTCCAATGTCTCCAAGGTGTCCCTTCCAATTCTACCTTAAACAGCTTATAACAGGGATTCTGATTTTCGCACACTCCCGGGGCGAGATGTATCTCGCGAGGCGAATATTAAACTTCTGGTCTTCAGTGCTTAGAACTCTCGCGAGGCAAGACATTGTTCGCGGGGCGATACAGAACAGGTTGCATTTTCCTGGCACAGTCATCTTTCAGGGTCGCGAGGCGAGGTGTGATTCGCGGGGCGAGACAGAAAGGATGACATTCTGCTGTTTCTGGCTGTCTGCAGTCGCGGGGCGAGCATTCCCAGAATTTCATTCTCCACTGTTTCTTCATTCCCTTGGCTCTAAGTTAACCAGATTTCTCAGTAATTCCAGCAAAACAACACACAAAACCACCTTCACCCGTTCCAAGGGAAAATCTAACAAAATCAAATAAATAATGCCTAATCTATATGAAATATGCATGCAAAAGTGTACAGGAAACATCATGTAAAATCACACTATCAAATCACCCCAAGCTTATTCAATTGCTTGTCCTCAAGCAATCACTAAGGCCAGTAGAATAAACAGAACATGGATAGTGAACTAAGAACCTGAGTAAATGATCCAAGTAATAGGCAATTCAAACAATTCAGCAAGAGATAATCAATTCAAGTCCAATTAGAGGCTTAGGTTCCTTAGACTCATGTTCTCACTGATTTGGGCACTCTTTCTCACCTGAAGCTCACCCCAAGCTTGTTCATTTGCTTGGCTCTCTTTTCTCACCTCACTCAAGTGTTTAGGGGATAAGACATTTCACTTAATTTTCCTCAAGGAATGAATCCTACCATAGGCTTGACTATCAACCAAATCTCTACTTTATTAATGAAAACACCTAAGAATCAAGAGGTCTTTACTTTGGTTGTAACGTGGCCATGGGATTAATCGTTAGGTGGGGAAATCAAGAAAAGGAAATTTCAAAAGGCTATACAAAATCAAGCTTTGCAAACATGACCTTCTAAAATACCTTTTGGGTTTCAATTCACTTTCCACCTTTCTTTTCTTTCTTTTTCTTTTTATTTCTCATTTCTTTTTGTCATCCCCTTCTCTACTTTATTTTCCTTTTTTCTTTTCTTTTTCTTTTATTTGGAGAAGGGGAGATTTTTTCAACTAAAAAGAATTATTTTTTTCTTTTTTTTTTCTGATTCTTTCATCCCAAACTTTTTCGACTACCTATTTCACCCTTTTTGTAATACTTTAGAAGGTCCTTTATCAATCATATTTATCAAAACATTCCAAGGTATCAAGAAAAGCATTTTATTCTTTCAGGCTCAAAATTTGGGCAACTAAGGGGTAGCATTTCATCATTCAAAGCTCAGAAGGCCAAAAAAATACCTATTGCCTCAATCATTTTCAAAAATGTTTTCAAAAATTTTTAAGCTTTGAAATGGTTTCAGTCAAGTTCTAGAGAAAATCCTTCCAAGAGGAATAACACTCTAACACAAAGAATGGGGTAGATTTAGTGAGCACCCCTTTGGCTCAAAATCTCACATTTTAGTTCAGAATCAATGAAAAACACAAATCCACAGAACCATATGCTAATTATTAACTATCCAAGATTATCTCAAACATTTTCATTTGCAACCATATCACAAGAATAAACAAAATTTGGTTCAACAATTCACTATCACAAATTATTGGGCACTTAGTTCTCACAATTGGATGCAAAATTCAGGTAAGGGGCAATCTAATAATGTGATCATTCAAACTATCATGCAAAACTATATGAATGCAACATGCAAAGTTCAAGTGCAAAATACCCCTACCCCAAGCTTAAAAATTTACATTGTCCCCAATGTAAACAATCAAGTTGGAGAGAGGAGAAGAAAAATAAAATAAAACAAAAAAATTGGAACGGCTTACCGAGGCGGTAGCGGGTGTTGACTTTGCTTTTTCTTATCTTCTTGCTCTTCCCTCCTTCCTTATTACCCTGCAAACACTTGGCAATTCTCAATTTATTATTTTTCCTCTTGAGCTTCTCAAATTATTCAAGAGGTTAAAACCAAAAACAAAATTATTAAGAAAATGAAAACAACTAAAGAGAAGGGTTAAGAAACTTGGGTTTCCTCCCAAAAAGCGCTTCTTTAACGTCACTAGCTTGACGGGCTTCTTTCCATTAACCGGGTTTGGCTGGGCATAGAAGTGCAAGAGCACTTTTCTTCCACGGAACTCCTTTAAAGAGCTGATTTTGCTTATAAGGCCAACATTTGTGCTTCCCCTTTGCCCCCTTTCCACTGGGCCTCTTGCCCTTTTTCTTACTCTTTCCGGCGGAGGTTCTGTTTTCACAAGAGGAGCAGATCCAACTTCATCACCAAATGATACATCATTTGTCTTGAAGAGCTTTATAGTTGCTTTCATGTTGTGCTTTTCCTTCTTCTCAGGAGTAGAGGGGTGGTGCTGATGTGCAACGACTTCCTTAGCTACTGTATCCACAATGTCCATGCGAAAGCACTTCTCTTCATCGCTCGTGCGATGCATAGCTTCCAATACATTTAAAGTGACTTCTTCGTCTTGCACTCTGAACCGCAGCTGACCTTTTTCTACATATATCAAAGCTCGCCCAGTTGCTAGAAAAGGTCTCCCCAGTATGAGCGAAACTTCTGCATCCTCCTCCATGTCTAAAACCACAAAGTCCACTGGGAAGATAAACTTATCCACCTTTACCAGAACATCTTCCAAGATACCATAAGGATGCTCGATTGATCTGTCAGCTAATTGTAATGCCATCCTGGTTGGTTTCACCTCTCCACCTCCAAGCTTGTTCAAAATTGAAAGCGGCATCAAATTGATACTCGCTCCCAAGTCACATAAGGCCTTCCTGATAGCAACACTCCCAATAGTGCAAGGGATTGTAAAACTACCAGGATCTTTCAGCTTCGGCGTTAGCTTCCTTTGCAGTATCGCACTGCACTCTTCAGTTAAGGCAACAGTTTCACCTTCTTTAAACTTTCTTTTCTTTGTGAGCAGTTCCTTCATGAATTTTGCATAATTGGGCATCTGTTCCAGGGCTTCCGCAAAGGGTATGTCGATCTGTAGCCTCTTGAAAATGTCAAGGAACTTGGCAAACTGTTCTTCTTTCTCTTTTTTCTTGCTCAAGTGAGGATAGGGCAACTTCACGTAATAGGGGATCACTTGAGGTTTGTCTCCATCCTTCAAAATCTGACTCTTAGTTCTCCTCAAAATTGAATTCTCATCTACTAGCTTCTCCCTCGTGTCTTGTTCACTGACCTTTTCTTCTTCCTCAACTATAACATCTTTACCTTTTTCTTCTTTTTCCTCAGCATTCAATTCTGTTTTCCCATCAACTTTCTGATTCTTCACCAAAGGCTCACCGCCCACATTCTCAAGACTTTTACCACTCCTCAAAACAACAGCATTGCAGTGCTCCTTCGAATTAGTTTGAGTGTTACCAGAAAAACCGCTGCTAGTTTGCTCCGCTAGGTGCTTTGCAATTTGTCCAACTTGAACCTCCAAATTTTTTATAGAAGCATCGGTATTTTTCTGGTTTACCATGGTCAATTGCATGAACTGATTGAGGGTGTTTTCCAAGATAGAAACCCGGTCTTGAAGCGGTTGTGTAGGAGGAGGCTTGCTTGTTTGCCCGGCATCTTGATTCCAACCAAAATTTGGTTGATTCCTCCACCCTTGGTTGTTGCCTTGTCGACCATAGTTCCCCATATAATTTGCTTCCTCATGGGAACTAGGTGGTGCCTCACATCTTCCATTCTCATGATCACCTCCACAAAAATCACATCTCATTACCTGTTGTGGTGGCATGGTCGTCCCTTGAACAGTTTGGAGTTGTGTCATGAGCTTGTTCTGAGCCAACAATGCAATTTGTGAATCCAACTCCAACACTCCCCTTCTTTGTGTGGGACCCCGATCATGATGCATCAAATAATCATTAGAGGCCATAGCCTCTATCAAAGTCAGGGCTTCCTCTGCTGTCTTTGTATTCATGGAGCCTCCAGCTGAGGCATCTAACATGTACCTGGTTGATGGCCTCAATCCATTACAGAATGTTTGCATCTGAGTAAGATCATCAAACCCATGATTTGGGCATCTCCGAAGCAATTCCTTGAACCTTTCCCAGGCGTCATGCAGCGTCTCACCTTCTTGTTGAGCAAAGCTCATGATGTCACCCCTTGCCTTTACAAATCTTGAGGTGGGGAAGAACCTTGCCAGAAATTTTGCCTCTAAGTTGTCCCATGTAGTGAAACTCCCCCTTGGTTGTGATTGGAGCCAAGACTTGGCTCTATCTCTTAGAGAAAAAGGGAACAATCTCAATCGAATTGCATCATCGGAGGCACCATTTATCTTCACTGTATCGCACAACTCTAGGAAAGTGGAAACATGACTGTTAGGATCTTCCTTCTCCAACCCAGCAAACTGATTTTGTGAAACCATGTTGATGAGATTTGGCTTGATTTCAAAATTGTTGGAGTTCACTGGAGGCCTCACTATGCTAGTGACATGCCGGTTGACATTTGTATTGGCATAGTCACCAAGTGTCCTCCGTGGTGGTGGAGTATCTTCACCATTCCCTGCCATCTTAAGTTCTTCTTGTTGATCTTGAGAGGTGGAAGTCTCTTGTTCTTCTCCTTGTTGTCTTAACAAATTCTGTTGTCTTGTTTGCTTCCTATTCTTCCTAGCTATTCTTTCAATTTCTGGATCGTATAGGAGTTGGTCAGCTGGAATAGTACCTCGCAAACACAAACAATCTAGCAAACAGAGTGTTAGTAGTAAAGGTTAGCACACAACAGCAAACACACCAGAAAAATGACAGCAAAAACAAAATAGAAAAAAAAATGACAGCAAACAGTTTAAAACAGAAAAGAAAAATTTTAAAACAGAAAAATTTTGGGCTTAAATTAGTAACCAAAATGGATATGCTAATATTGAGACGCAGTCCCCGGCAATGGCGCCAAAAACTTGTTGACGAATCTGGGCAAGTATACCCAGTCGTACAAGTAATACGGTGGTGAGACCGTTTTATCGTTCCCATGAGGACTGCAACAAGTACTAGCACGTACCAATTCAACTACTATCTAAGCGATTCATGGATTGAAGAGAGTTCTATGCTAACAAAAGTTAAAACTAACAAAATAAGAAAAACAACTCTTTTTGTAATTTTCTCAAATACTTGGAAGGCAATAAAAGAAGGTTTCAAATATGATAAAAGCTGTTGGGATTAGGTTCACTAATCTTCATCCTCATGCAATGAAACAACTAACAAACAGTTTCTACTTCAATTATGACAATCAATCCACTAAATTACTCAAGTCCCGATCCCTCGGATGACAAGAGCCTAAACCCACTAATAGACCCTAATTCCTTAGGTGGCCTAGATTAGTGAATTCGCATTAAGATTAGGGATCATGCGATTGCTAATAAACCCAGTTCCATTCCTAGATACAAGGCTTACTAGGTGATTAATCTCAGTTCCGGTTTTAACACGAATTTTCCAATTGCATATCAAAACACAAATCGAGTCATGGGGGTGCTAGCCACAACAAGCATTAAGTACAGAAATCAACCACTCAATAACAAAGCAGAAACTGTATTGCAAGATTAAATCAAATACATGAGAATTCAGAAATAGCTACCCTAACCCCAACAATGGAGGTTTAGCTACTCATAATAATATCCACAACCAAAGAAACATAGATGAAGGAGAGAAGGGATTCCATGGGGGCAATCCTCCAGAAGCTGCCTCTGGTTCCAAGAGCCTTTTGGGTTTCCAAACTCGTAGCCTCCAATGTCTCCAAGGTGTCCCTTCCAATTCTGCCTTAAACAGCTTATAACAGGGATTCTGATTTTCCCACACTCGCGGGGCGAGATGTATCTCGCGAGGCGAATATTAAACTTCTGGTCTTCAGTGCTTAGAACTCTCGCGAGGCGAGACACTGTTCGCGGGGCGATATAGAACATGTTGCATTTTCTTGGCATAGTCATCTTTCAGGGTCGCGAGGCGAGGTGTGATTCGCGGGGCGAGACAGAAAGGATGACATTCTGTTGTTTCTGGATGTCTGCAGTCGCGGGGCGAGCATTCCCAGAATTTCATTCTCCACTGTTTCTTCATTCCCTTGGCTCTAAGTTAACCAGATTTCTCAATAATTCCTGCAAAACAACACACAAAACCACCTTCACCCGTTCCAAGGTAAAATCTAACAAAATAAAATAAATAATGCCTAATCTATATGAAATATGCATGCAAAAGTGTACAGGAAACATCATGTAAAATCAAACTATCAGACTACACTAATCTTCCCTTGATTGCAACGAAATGGTTACTAACACAAGTCCTAATTCATTTATGACAATCAAACCTTCTAAAATAATCAAACCCTAAACCCTAATTCCTTAGGTGGAATGAGCCAAAAACCCCCAAATTAAACCCTAATTCCTTAGGTGGATTAATTATGAGATTTTGCATAAAGAGCCAAGATTTATAGGATTGCAAGCACCCCATGACCTATTCCGAGATTCATGAACTACTTGGCATTTGATTCATGAGCATGCCTTAACATCAATTTTCCAATTGTCTATCAAAGCAACAAATCATTCCAATGGTGATCAAGCCAAGAAAAGCGTTAAGCATAGAATCAAATACGCATAAAGAAATAGGAACTTGTATTAAAACCAAATCAAGAGATAACCAAGTTCAGAAAAGCAAACATCTAACCCCAACAAGAAGGGGTTTAGCTACTCATGATAAAAGAAAATACAAAAGAGAAAGAGAGAAGAGATGAAGAGAACTCCATGAAGAATCCTCCATGATCACAAAGAGCCCCTTGGCTCAGAGAACACCTCCTTTTAGGGTAAAAATCTGATCTAGGTTAAAAGTCCCCTTTTTCTGCTCTGCCCAAAGGCCTATTTATAGATTGGGCGCGCGTCACGGCCGTGATGGCCATCACGGCCAGGCCGTGACGTGTTCTGCCAAGGGCGCACCTTCAAATTTTGATCTGTCACGGCAGTGACACTCATCACGGGCAGGCCGTGATCGGTTCTGTCTAGTTCAACTAGCGAGTCACACCTGTGATGGGCATCTCGGCCAGGCCGTGACCAGTTCGACTTTTGGGGGTCTGGTTCACCGGGACAGTCACGGCCGTGATGGCCATCACGGCTAGGTCGTGACCAATTCTCGACTTTAGGCTTTCTTCCTTTTTAGCTCGCTCGATCATGGCCGTGATGGTCATCACGGCTAGGCCGTGATGGGCTCTGTTTGGTATATTTTCTTCACTTTTCAAGCTCTATCTTCATCCGAGCTCCATCATGGTCAATCTTGAGCATTTTACCCTAAATTCCTGCAAAACAACACCACGAAACCACCTCACCCGTTCCAAGGTAAAAACTAATAAAAATCAATTTAAATATGCCTAAACTAAATGAAAATGCATGCAGAAATGTACATGAAATATGAGGTGAAATCACACTCATCAAAGATCGACTTAATGCAATTCATTTTATTTTGCAGAGAATATTTGCTTAATTTAATAAGTTCCCCTTAGTAGCATCAAATTTGAATTATTATGTTGTGGATTATATGAAGATTTGAATATTTCTATAATTAATTTGAATGATGGGTTGAAATATAACAATTTTTTGCATATTTGATTATTTGGCTATAATTAAGTTGAATGATGGGTAATATGGAGATTTGAATATTGTGCCCTTTGCTTCAAGTGCCATCTACATCTGCACCAACCAGTCTAAGTTCAAGTGAACGTTGGCTATCATCAAAGCAATATGACATTTATATACGATAATGTATGCTTATTAGAAAGCATTAAATTCAAGATCTCAATTAGAACTGAGTTGCCAAATATGGTCCCTATTGCATTTAAATTTTTGAAAACTGTAGAAATTAGTCCAGCATTAAATAATTGCAATAATATATTTTGCATGTGAAATAATATTAGCATAAATGCTTTTATTCACATTCTTATTTTTGTATAGAGGATTAGACTGTCATTGTCATGTTCCTTATTAGTATTAGCTTAGAATATTTGTGCAATAATGGGTGATTTTCGAATTAAGTTTGATTATCCGATTATCATTGATATCGTTGATTGTATTATTGTTTGTTGTATCTATAAATGAGTAACTCATTATTAAGTTTGAAATTATGTACAGTTAGTCATTATTGTTGTTGATTAATGATTTACTTATGGTAATATATTTAATAATGTTTTTAATGATTTATCTCATTATTAAAAAAATTCGAATTCAAAATATTTTTAAGCAAGGCTTTTAAAGACTTCAGATTTTGGCTATTTTAAATTTTTGTAGATTTATTATTTTGCCATATCTACAATCAATTGATTTAGATCAAACGACCTCTGAGATTTTTTTTTTTCAAATTCAAATATGAGATTCCAATTTGGAATTCAAGCTATATAATAACTCATTGTAAATTGTAAAGCCATCAATAATGATTGAATTTTTATTCTTTTAACTAATGTACTTTTATTGTTGATTATCACTTTCTTTTATTAAGAAGTAAGGGAAGTATTAAAAATATGTTTTTTATCATTTTTTTTTTATCAAATCAGCTTCAAAATATATGATTCATAAAGTGTTGTGTGCTGTTTTCCTTAAATGATCTATCACAGTATTTAGATTGTTTCAATTTCAAATATTTGTACATTGATTATTCCTCCATTTTTTATACCAATTGATTTAGTTCAATTTAGATTTCAAAATGCTGACATGGATGGCATGAATGTTGTGAGTATTAAGTTCCTTTAAATAAATAAATTGAGTATTAAGTTTGAAAATCTATACAATATAGCTACTGATTTCGAAAATCAGGATATATAGTATAATGTATTGAAAATACTATCAAATTGTTTTTAAGCAATGCTTTTAATTCTTGAATTCCTATTTTCATATTCGAATACCGGTCATAATAGATCATTGTAAAATGTAAATCCATTATCTTCCAGAGATGACCACATGGGCGATGAGCCTTTGGAGCATCTGGGCTAGCAGGAACTTGAGGGTCTGGGATGGGAAGGTTGATAGCACTGAGTTTGTGAGCCAGAGAGATGCTTCCTTGTTGTATGAGTGGCAGCATGCTAAGGGGCTGAGTTGTCCGCTTGGTCCAGTCAGTGTGAGGCAACAGGACTCCTTGATTCATTTGGATTAAACCGCGACATGGTTTTGTTAAGTGTAACATAGATGCTTCATTCTTCTCAGCTAGCAACCAAGTGGGTATTGGAATGTGTCTTAGGGACGAGAATGGCCAGTTCTTGGGAGCTAAAACTCAGTGGTTTAACCCGGTTATTGATGTTCACATGAGATAGGAAGCGGGCTTATATTTTGCTATTCTCTGGATGAGAGAGCTTAATTATCAGAAGGTTATCTTTGAGCTTGATTCCAAGTTGGTGGTTGATAATATAAACTCTTTGTGTGATGACTTAAGAGAATTTGAGGGTTCAAATTTTTAGAACTTTTCTAGTGATAAAGAATGAAGTAGAGATAACCTTCAAAGAGATGAGAGTCGTTACCCGAGATGAGAGATAACTGAATGAGTAAGGATAAGAGATAATCTTCAAAGAACCTAAGAGGAAAAAATATACGAGAATGAGCAAAGAGAGTGGAAATGAACTATAGAAGGGAGCGCTTGACCTTTTTCATTGTTCCGGCCGGTTGGTGGCAGATGGTGGTCTCGTTGGTGGTGGCCTCTGGTGGAGAGAGAGATCCGAGGGATAAAAAGACATAGTGGTATCGAATGAGCAAGAATTAGAGAGAGTCTAAGAAGAACCTAAGAGGAAAAAATTAAGAAAATGAGCAAAGATGATGGAAACGAAGAAGAGAATTGAGCCTTACTTTTTTCATTGTTCTCTGGTTGGTGGCAGGTGGTGGCCTCACGGGTTGTGGCCTCTGGTGGAGAGAGAGATGCGGAGATGTAAAAAGACAGTGTTCTTCGATGGAGTGGGGTAGGGGAAGGAAAAAGAAAGGGTTTAAAATATATAGAGAGATATTATGCATCTAGTGTGGTTTATAATTGGGCAATAATTGTACCACAATTATTAAGGTAAATTATTATTATTATTTTGAAATTCGAAATTGGTTCTAAATTAAAATTTTTACTATTATTATTATTACTATTCTGAAATTCTAAATTGATTCTGTATATGTTTGATGTTGATACTTTTTATAATTGTTTACTCTAATATTTGAATTTTGAATTTTTCCCACCCAACAAAACCTAATTCTATTAATGAAATTTATTACTAATCGCTTCCTTAAGACTACCAGTCATTAATGATATTATTTCAAATTGCTTCCAAATTGGTTCTAATTAGAATCATCATAATGGTTTATGTGCAAATGAATGTGAGGACGATACCTAAGCGAAAATTGAAGGGAAACATTCTAGTGAAGCCAAGTGGGATAAAATTCCTTAAGGAATTGCTCCGGAGATTGACACATGGAAGTTTCCTCTTTAAGATTATTCTCAAATGAATTATATATAGATAGATACTTAAGAAATCTGGTTAAATTTTAAAAATATTTTTTATGAAGAAAAATCAATTTTAAAAGAAGTTAGAAGTTTCTAACTTATTTGAAAATTTATTTAAATTATTTTAAAATGAATCACATTTTTACCATTTCATTTGTATAACAATAAGAATTATGATTAATTTATATAAACAACTTCATTTTTTTTTTGTAAGTTATTATTATATAAAAGTAATGTTTTTACATAACTTAAATAAAATAGATCCTTTTAAAATCGTTTTTAACAAATATATTCAAACATAAAACTAATTCTATTTTATATAATTGACTAAAATAATAACTAATTATACATATCAATTAACGAAATAAATGTGACACCCTAAATTGGGTCATCACATGCTTACCCGTTTGCGAAAATAAAATCATAAATTCGCTGGTTGCTTTCGAAAAATAATGTTTTCTGAACGTTTGTCTTAAACAAAATGGGGTGATAAATTTTTTTCTTTTCAACATCGTCACAACAACGTTCACATAACCACACTTAGATATATCGATATATATATATACATATATATATATATATATATCATACAGCTATACCGCCTCATAAGTTTCACACTTAAACATTTATAATAAAAAGATTATTCCCTAAAACATAACTTAACGTAAACCTAAGCTGGTCAAACACTACAACAAAAAAAAAAGCAGCATCAGCATGCCCCGAACTAAACATTCTTCTTCTTTTAGACGCCATAGCCCTTAAGAGGTTCATCTGAATTCCACCACGGAGATCCCAGAAGAGAAAACACAAATAAAACATGCAAGAGTGAGAAACCAACAATTTGATCATAACGCGAGAACCATATGTACGACACAACAAAACGTATACAAACCCAGATCGGTTAATTTCTCATAATTAAATTAGCATACAACACAATATATCAAAGGGTCTCACACCCGAACATCGTCGTTTTTAAAATCTGAATGCATGAACACTTCAATATTTAGGTTCTAAAACTTCGTACTTAATCTCATGAGATATCCCAACCTCGTGATGAGTTGATCAGACTCGGTTGCCACAGGCACACCGCCACAGGCACACCCATCGCACACTGTCCAACATCGTGGCACAGTGATAACATCGTAGATCATTGTCCAAACCCCGGGCACAATGAGGAACATTGTAGCATGATCTACTTGACGCCGCAAGATAATCACTCGTAGAATCACAAAGACGACGCCGCCATATGCATGCAAGAAAACATTTTGTTCTCGACACTTTTCTTTGTGTTATATCTTTCTTTGTCAAAGCTCTCAAAAGCTTTTGACCAACCATAATTTAAACGTCTTTAAAACCTTCGTTAAAACACAGGACCTCCAAGTCCGAGTGCTCAATCACGAACCCTAGACTGATGCCTCAGGCTTAGGTTCGTGGTAGTAGAAAACATCTAAAAATGTTTTAACCTCTTTAAGTAGATACCCAGTCTACAACACAACAACCTTAATACCCCGACGTCTCGGTTACTAAGTTCTATATCATCCTTTACATCATTTAGTAAAACTCATTCACCGAAATTCCTTTCTACTTGTAATTCGTTTATAAAACGTCAAATCGTCAAGAACTCTTTTATTGAAACTTCAACTCTAAAACTTAAGTCAATTCAGATTAAATTTCTTCTCAAAATAAGTACTGCTGTTTTTAAAACTTTCACTGTAAATAATTTCAAAACTTGTCGTCATTTATCATTTTCCAAAAAAAATGTTTTTAAAGTCAAACTTTGACTTTTATAATATTTTACTTTATTATATTATTATTATTATTTTATTTTTATTTTTATAAATTATTTTCGAATATTAATTTCACAAAATAACTTTTTATAATATTACATAATTTCTTGCGTAAAAATCAGCAGTACTAAAAAAATTTCACGGTTACGCTCTCACCGTGACTCATAAATTACTTTTACACTAATAAATCATTAAAATAATAATATTTCTCAAAACTCATTATTTTTCCCAAAACTCATTATTTTTCCAAAATAATATTTTCCACCACTATCAACATCCAACATCATCAGAATTATATCGCCAGGCAGATCGTGCATCATAGCAATATAATATACTACTGCAGATAATTAAATAAATTATAAGCAGAGAAACAACCAAAACACAGAGATAAAACGACTAGAAACACATAGCCAAATAAAACAAACCAGACACCACAACCACATAAACAAATGTATACAAACCACAAACATGGACATATGGTCATCCGAATAATCCGTCAGGTAACCCCTCTTACCTCTCGAAGATCCACAGCAAGTTGAATTAAATTCGTCGGAAGCCGGAAACTCACGTACACCGCTTTATACTTAACCTTCAACCATTACAATCAAATAATTACAAATCATGAAACTAAAAACATTCTAAAACCCTACCACATGGTCACGGCTTCTAGGGTTTTTGATTAACTAAAATTCCTAATCATGATTAAGTCATGGATTAATGGTCCTTAATTAACCTAAATAATAGATTAGTGACTAAACAACTAACTTTGAAACTCAAAACTTCCTAACTCTTTTATACAAGGATTCGGCCTCAATATGTTTATAGAGCTAGGGTTCTTAGTTTAATAAACCAACTTGGATTTATTAAGCATACATACTAATAGCTTGATTAACAAAATCATTAATGAAAACTTTGGACAAAAACTCATCAAATCTCACCCACTTAGGGTTCGGCCAACTTAGAGATTTTTGAGTAAAGATTTTCATTTTAAGAAACTAACATGGATTTGAGTGTGTACACATACATGCCATATAGAATACATGATCATACATGACAACACATGAACAAAACTCTACCAAACCTACTTTGATAGATTCGGCCAAGGCTAGGTTTTTAAGAAAGAAATTTTTTATTACATCATGCTCTTGGATTTAGATAATATGCATGATATCAAGAAGATAGAAAGTAGTTTCATCATCATGTGATTTTTCTAGAATTTATTATGACTTTTCAAAGTTCAAGGCTTAGAAACTTGAAAATGATGAACAACTATGAAATAAACTTTGAATCAATAAACTTTCTAAAGAACATAGGCATGATTAAGGAAGAAGATTAGGATTTACCTCTTGAAGATCAATGACAAAGGAAATCCAAGAACTTGCTTCAAAAAATCTAACACTAGAAGACTTATAACTTTAGGGTTTTTGAACAAATGACAATAGAAACTAAGTGAAAAATGAGAGAAAGTATTTATAGAGATGGGTGGCGCCACTTTTAGAAGGATCTAGAGATGATGAGTTGTCTTGTTAAAAGGATTGAAATGCAAATACTTCCTAGGGACCATTTTGCAAAGATTCCAAAAGTTTAAGGACTAGTTTGCAATTTGCCAATAAATTGTCATGATGATTTTTTGCCACATTTAATGTGAGCTTATCTTGACTAACTTTGGTCTGATTTTTGTCATAGATATTTTAAGACAAATCAAGAATGTTTGAGAAGATTAAAGAATGTTGAAGAACAAAGTGGAAGAATGTAGAACATTCTAGAAAATCTTGGTTCATCCAACAAAAAATGAGGGCAGCCTTCAATCCCTCATGGGCTTGGTAAATTTGGGCTTGGATTCATTTTTGTGGGGCCCACTTAAAGATTTAAGCATTAAGCTTGACATAGGAAACTTGTATAGTTTCAAATAGGCTTTGTGGAATCAATTCATGAACTAGGAAATTTTGGGATTCATAGCCACGTCCATTAGAGATTGGGAACAAGGATTCTAGCCCAATTCACTTGAAAAAAACTTAGAAACTAACTTAGGGACAAAAGGGTAATTAACAGAAAGTTCAGGGACTTAAGCGTAAAATAAAAAAATTATCACTTTAACCCTGTGGAACCTTCTAGACTTAAAATTATGATTCATCCCCATGAATCATCTCAAAATCCTAAGATAAACCCTCTATCGGCTCTTAGAAACTCCAAAATTCCCTCCGTCGTCTACTCGATTACGTGTTTCGCCCGAAAAACGTAAATTATTTTATTTTTTTCCAAAATAAATCTAAAAATACAGAATTGTAGAAAATAAAATAATAATCTTAAGTCTTTCGTTCACGAATTAAAATTAGGTCTTTTGAGCAGTATATTAATACTGTCAATGGAATTTACGGGTCGGGTTTCGCTTGACTTTCCAACCTAAATTTTAATCGTAGATTCCTACATTCAAGTAGGATTGAGTGGTAAGCTCTGTTTATTTAAAATAATTTTCTAAAACTCAAATAAATTTATAAACATATCTATATGTATTACTGTTATTTAAAACAGTGAAATACAGGGTGTTACAATAAATCCCTCAAAAAAAAATTAACGAAATAATTTATTTTTCATAGCTAAATGATCTTCACATTAAAAGTATTACTAGTATTTGCACCCGTGCGATACACGGGATATAAGTACTGCATAAGAACCAACCACTTCTAGTTCACCCACTCTTAAGAAAGACACTCCGAAATAGCTGCTCCTAAATAGCCTTCACATAATAAATCCATAAATTACCACCACCGACACCGGACCACAACAGAGAAGTTTTAGCGAAACGCCAACATCACCTCAGCTACAGACATGTAAGATAAACCTGGCAGTCAAGCCACTCCACTTTAAGGATTAAGCACAATAATCATTACACCATTCTATGCTAAAATTTGGATTTAAGCATGCATTTTACGCTTAGTTATTATAAAGAATTGAAGACCTATAGGAGAATAACAGGTAAACAGTGGGAACCCATAAGTTACGACTGTGATTATCTAATGTAAACACACATTCCTTTTAAAGAGTGCTACCTCCACGTAGCAGATAGAAGGATCAAACAACAAACCACCAAATCTAGTTTGTCCTGCCTCAAGTGTTTTTTCGTAACTAAGATTATAGAATTCATTTGCTATTATAAAGATAACCTGCAGTGATGTACCAAAACTATTTTACCGATAAGTAAATCCCCAATGTTTAGAATATGCCGATGACAGTTTGTATCTGTACCAAAAAAAAATTGGTATATCATCTGCATCCATTTTGTCACACTTTGTAGATCCTATAAAGTTAAGTTTAAACTTATGGGTGGTTTTCCTGAACCTGGGATCATTCTGAGCAACCAACAATCTCTCCATCACATAAGACTTCCCTTCTTCTAACTTTTTATCGAAATATTTAATAAGACCTTTTTTTTACGGTGGCGTGTATCTTTGAACACTAACAATTAAAAAAAACTGTTAACCTCAACCACACAAAAAGAAAAAGCATTAGGGAGTTGAAAATTAGTATGATTTACCTTTTCATCGAGTAGAACCATTTCAATACTAATAATTCCTGTGGATTTTTAAAATCAAGAAGTTTCCACGGTCTAATGACACGCACCCTAATTTTCCAGTCTATCCGCCAAAGAACAATATATTGAATCAAGCTGAACTTGCCTCGCCATTGCAATAAGAAACATTGAGAAATTGAAAGAAATAATAATAGTAATTATTAGTAATTAATAATAGTAATTATTTTCGAATAGCTATCTACTACTCCCTCTGTTCTTTTTCTTTGGTATTTTTAGCTACTTGTTTTTGTTCCAAAACAATTGGTGTTTTATAAACCCAAGGTATAATTGACCAATTTTTTCCATGTATACTCTTATATAGAACTAAGTTGATTTACCTTGAAAATACACAAAACCTTCCATGAATGGCCTAGTGGGGTATGAAGTATTTAATTAGGTTGATAAATGTCATTGGTGTTGGAACCAAAGTGATTTGGATTAATAGTCTCTATTTTGATGTTAACAAAAAGAATTAAATTTGCTTGGTAAAGTTTTAGTTGAGATCTAATATGCTCTATCTAGTCTTGCAGGAATGTTAAAATTATATAAGTTTTGGAAACCTTAAATAAGGTTCCTTATATCTGTTTGGACTGAGAAAGTGAATCTGCGTCCATTCATATAGACGAGCTACTCAAAACCTTGGTAATTTTATTTAATTAATATATTTGAGTAGACAGGAAAATAAAATGTTCTAAGTAGACAGGAATTTTAGTTTCAATAAGTAGACAAGCTTAATTGCCATGGCAGCAGACGAGATTAAAAATAACTCACTGAAATATAGCAAGTCCAAAGACTTGATGATAGATGAGAGAATATGCCACGTCAGCAGACGAGCGATAAGAAAAATGCAAGTCCGTAAGACTTGATCTTACCCACGAGCATGTAGACGCAAATCTTAAGTAGACGAACTCTTTGTTATTAGTCTTAATATGCTCCGTCCAACTAAGTAAATGCTACCCAGACCACATAGAAATATTTATTTCAAATGATTGATATTTATTTCAAATGAATGTTGGTCCTTCCTATTTGATGGAACTGACTATGACTACTGGAAGAAGAGGGTGATGGCCTTTTTGGATGCACAGAATGTAGATATTTGGGAGTTGATTGAAACCGGATACACAGAGCGAAGAAATGAAGGTCGAGAGTCTTGTTCCTAGAGCTCAATGGACTCAAAGAGCGAAAAAATCAACATCAGCTCAATCTAAAAGCTAAGCACTATCTCATGTATGCTATTACTATATCAGAACATGATAAGGTTCATAGCTGCAACACTGCAAAAGAAATCTGCGATACTCTTGTCTTAGCTCATGAGGATTCATCTCAAGCAAAAGAATCAAAGATAAGCATGCTGGTTCATCAGCATGAACTGTTTAAAATGGCTGATCATGAAACAATAGATCAGATGTTTGGAAGATTTCAAACTATCACCAACAGTCTCAGATCTCTTGGAAAGACTTATGAAAATAGAGACCATATTAGAAAGATTCTGAGAATTTATCCAAGCAATGGAGACCCAAAGTTACTACTATTCAAGAAGCTAAAAACCTGAATACTCTTTCTTTAGAAGAGCTTCTTGGATCTCTCAAGGTTCATGAATTTGAACTGAATGAAGAAGACAACTTCAAAAAAGGAAATTTTATTGCCCTAAAGGCAAAGAAAGCAAGTTCATCAAAATTTCTCAAAGCTGCTGAATCGTCAGATGATGTTGGATCTTCAGACAGTGATGAAGGATCAGATGAAGATGAACTATCTTTCATCTCTAGAAGGATTCAACACATGTGGAGAAAGAAAGGTGGTTTCAGAAGAAAGCATTTCAACAAGAAGTTTTTCAAGGAGAAATCAGACTCCAAGGAAAAAGGTCCACCCTTGTGCTTTGAATGCAAGAAGACTGGCCATTTCAAAGTTGATTGCCCTTATCTGAAGGACAAAAAGAAGTTCTTCAAAATGAAGAAGGGTTTAATGGCTACTTGGGAGGATCTGGATCTATCCTCATCTGATGAAGAGGATGAAGCTAAGGAAGAGGAAAATATATGTCTCATGGCAGACACTGCATCAGAAAGTGAATACACTGATGCTGAGGTAATGGACTCTGACCCGTCCACTCTTCAAAATGCTTTTGATGAATTGTTGCATGACTCGTCCATATTATCTCGTGAATATAAGAGTCTCAAAAAGAAATTTACAAAACTATCAAAAGAATATGATAGAGTCTGCACGGAGAAACAGAACCTCAAATATGAAAATAACAAACACAAATCACAGAATGTCAGTCTAACTGACAAACTCAAGTGTGAGCCTGATGTTTCTTGTGAAGTTGCAAAACTGAAACAAGATGTGACAAATTTGACAGACACTCTGTCAAAGATTGTAGGTGACTCAGATAAGCTCAGTCTTATTCTAAGGTACTCTAGGTCACCTTATGATAAATCTGGCCATGGTTATGACAAGGAGAAGCATGAACATCTAACAAAAAGTCAAAACTACATGCACAACATAGAGCTTCAAAAGCTCCAGATAAACATGCTAAAACTAAGTCAAGCCCGTCCAACATCTTTTTCAAAGTGTTTGGAAAAAGTGGGCATGTTACATCTAGATGTATACATAGTAAGCATGCTAAATATTATCGTCCAATGAACACTAACAAGAAAGGACCCAAGTCAATTTGGGTACATAAAGATAAGATAATACCTGTTGTAGATTTGCTTAACAACAAGAAAGAAACAAACATCTTGGTACTTGGACAGTGGGTGCTCACGTCACATGACGGGAGAAGGGTGTATGTTCCAAGACCTTAGACATAAAGATGGCAGTTAGGTTACATTTGGAGGAAACCAGAAAGAGAAAATCATTGGCATAGGTAAAATTGGTAAACACCCTTTTCCCTCCATTGATAATGTTCTTTTGGAAAATGGTTTAAAACATAATCTGCTGAGCATAAGTCAATTATGTGATAGTGGATATGTTGTTTCTTTTGATAAGAACATGTGTAATGTCAAAAAGGATGATGGGTCACTTTTATTCACTGCTAAGAGGCAAAACAATATGTATAAGAATGACTTGGAGGATCTTATAAATCAAATTGTCTCATGTCTAGTTTCCATTGAAGATGAGTGATGGATTTGGCATAAAAGGCTAGGTCATGCCAGCTTGAAGTTAATTTCAAAGCTAAATAAGCATAACCTCGTGAGAGGGCTACCAAACCTTAAGTACAAATCTGATGCTCTCTGTGATGCATGTCAAAAGGGAAAACAAGTCAAGGGTTCCTTTGAATCTAAGAATGTTGTTAGTACCAATAGACCACTAGAATTGCTACACCTTGATCTCTTTGGTCCAACAAGGACTGCTTTTGTCAGTGGTAAGAAATATGGTCTAGTCATTGTAGACGACTACACTAGATGGACATGGGTTAAGTTCCTAGCTCACAGGGATGAGTCTTTCAAGGTCTTTTCTATATTCTGCAAACGTACAGAATGAAAAAGGCATGTGTATCACTTCAATCAGAAGTGACCATAGGGGAGAGTTTGAAAATGAGCTATTCCATAATTTCTGTGAAGAAAGTAGTATTCTTCACAACTTCTCAATACCTATAACACCATAGCAAAATGGTGTGGAAGAGAGAAAGAATAGATCTCTTCAAGAGATGGCTAGAACAATGCTCAATGACAACTTGGTCCCTAGACACTTATGGGCGTCAAGTCGTTAATATTGCCTGTTACATTCAGAATAGAATATACATTAGACCAATCTTGAACAAGACTCTTTATGAATTGTGGAAAGGACAAAAACCCAACATTTCATATTTTCATCCTTTTGGTTGTAAATGTTATATATTGAATACTAAAGATCAACTTGGTAAGTTTGATGCAAAAGTGGATAATGGAATAATGTTAGGATATTCTAAATCTTCAAAAGGCTTTAGAGTTTATAATTCTAGTACTCTAGTAGTAGAAGAATCTATTCATGTCAAGTTTGATGACAAGCAGCCTAATAAGAAATTATCAGAGCTAGATGAAGTGTTTACAGATCTTGATCTAAATATCTCAGGAGATACAACAGAAGTAAAAGCTAATTATCAAATGGACGACCCTTCACAACAACCAGAAACCTTAACCTCTCAACAAGATGTTGTTCGGAGATCTTGGTACTTCAGAAATTATCATCCACAAGATCAAATCATTGGAAACCCCGGTGATAAGCTAAGAACCAGGTCAACTTTCAGAGAGCGGGAAGATTCTGCACTAGTCTGAGTTGGAACCAAAGACAGTAGACGAGGCTTTATTGGACGATGGCTGGATTATGGCAATGCAAGAAGAATTGAATCAGTTAGAAAGAAGTGATGTTTGGATTCTAGTACCCCTGCCTAAAGATAAATCAGTTATTGGAACAAAATGGGTTTACAGAAACAAGCTTGATGAGAATGGTAAGGTGGTAAGAAATAAAGCAAGACTTGTTGCACAAGGTTACTCTCAAGAAGAAGGTATAGATTATACTGAAACTTTTGCACCTGTTGCTAGATTAGAAGCAATTAGGATTTTACTTTCATTTGCTGCACATCATAGCATTATGCTTTTTCAAATGGATGTTAAGAGTGCTTTTCTAACTGGAGTTATTAATGAAGAAGTATATGTAATGCAACCTCCGGGTTTTGAAATTGAAACCCAACCTGAACATGTATATAAGCTTAAGAAAGCTTTATATGGCCTTAAACAAGCACCTAGAGCTTGGTATGATAGGCTAAGTTCATTTCTAATAGAAAATGGATTTAATAGAGGAAATGTTGATACAACCTTGTTTAGAAAGTCCATTAAATCTAATTTCATAATTGTGCAAATATATGTTGATGATATTATATTTGGTGCTACTAATGAATCTCTATGCAAAGAGTTTTCTAAGCTAATGCAGAAAGAGTTTGAAATGAGCATGATGGGAGAACTCAAATTCTTCCTTGGACTTTAAGTTAAACAAACTATGGACGAGGTGTACATCCATCAAACTAAGTATACAAAGGAACTCCTGAAAAAGTTCAAAATGGATGATTGCAAGTCAATGAATACCCCTATGCACCCCAAGTCCATACTGAACAAAGATGATAAAGATAAAAAGGTAGACCAAAAGGTATATAGAGGTATGATAAGATCTCTTCTATACCTTACCGCGTCATGACCTGACATTATGTTCAGTGTATGGTTATGTGATCGATCTCAATCTGATCCTAGAGAATCTCACTTATTAGCAGTTAAGAGAATATTTAGATATTTGAAAGGTACTACTAATCTGGGTTTGTGTTTTAAGAAAAGTGATGATTACAGATTAGTTGGTTTCTGTGATGCTGACTATGCTGGAGACAGAATTGAAAGAAAGAGTACCGGTGGAGGATGTCACTTCATTGGAGCTAATCTTGTCTCATGGTCAAGCAAAAGACAAAGTACCATTGCCTTATCAACTGCTGAAGCTGAGTATATTTCAGCTACTAGTTGCTTCTCACAACTTCTTTGGATCAAACATCAATTGGAGGACTGCAATGTGTTTGTAAGTAGTATTCCACTTATGTGTGATAATATTGTTGCAATTAATTTATCTAAGAATCTAATATTGCATTCTAGAGCTAAGCATATAGAGATTAAACATCATTTTATAAGTGATTATGTGCAAAAAGGTGTTTTTAATATTCAATTTGTACATACTGACCATCAATAGGCGGATATCTTTACTAAACCTCTTGTTGAGGACAGATTTATTTTTATTAGAAAGCATATTAATATGCTATGTGTGGATTGATTAAGGCGCCCGGCCTTAAGAATTTTGTTGTTGATTTATGTGCATCTAAAGCATTTCAAGTCTATTGCATAATTAAAGTGCACGTTCATTGCATACCGCATCCACTGTATTTGTGTGCCACGTCCACTGTATGTCGCGTCTATGTTTGATTGCATTTCGCTTGGACCCGTCCATTCTCTTATTTATTAATTGCATTTATGTTGTCTTAAAAACAAATTTATCTGGTATATTTTCTAATAATAAGTCAGTGACTTCCATCAATCCCATCAAGACCTTTTTATAGTTTCAAAATACCAACGCCGTTTTATCCTTTATGACATGTCTTTGTCAAATATTTTCTTTTTGATTTATTTCCAAAAGTAAAACCTTTGAAATTCAAAACCTTTTTAAGCAAGTCTCTTCTCTCTGAGAAACCTTTCTCTCTCTGAACTCTCCTCTCTCGAACTCTCTGTTTTCCGCTTCCAAAACCCAAACTCTCAAATCCTCAACAATGGCATCTTCTTCAACTTTCAATGTGGACAAGCTGAATGTTTCTATTGAGCATCACTTCAATTTTGGAATCTTGGAGGAATACAACTTGGACATTAGCAAGAATGTAAATGTTGCGGGCTGGGGAGGACTTCTCATGGAGAAAGTCTCCATCTTCCCTAATCTGATCAAGGATTTTTGGAGAGGTCTTCAAGTTTCTGACAGAAAAGTCTTTGCAACTGTGTTAGGAAAGAGAATAATGGTTTCTGAGAAAACCATTTCTGATGCCATCATCTGCGCCCAGGAAGGAGTGGTCTTTACTGAGTCATGGGAGACAGACCTTGGTGGTTCAGAAGTCATTGCTGCCTTTTTGATGAGAGAAGACACAGTAAGATCCCATTCCTGGAAATCAGTTGAAATAAAGGATCATGTCCGTATTCTTCATCAGTTGTTGAACAAAGTGGTTCTACACAAGACTGGGTCGAAGGACAACTTGTCTTCTATGCACAAGTTTTGTCTCTGTCATCTCATCACAGAGACTAAGATAAACTTATCCAAAATTCTCTTTAGTAGATTCAGGATGCTGCTGTTAATAGGAAGAAGCTCTCTGCACTTCCTTACTGCCATCTTCTATCAAAGATCTTCAAGTCACAAGGAATGTATGATTTTATTGCTGCTAGGACACCTGAAGAACAAGCAAGAATAATAACTGAGAAGCCAATGTATGTTGTTGATTTTGGCAAAATGAATATTGCCACATGAATCTAAGCAGTTGCCTTGGCCAAGACTGAATAAATGATGAAGGTCAAAGAAGAAATGGTTGAGCAGAATAATGCAGAAGTTCTTGGACTAACTAGAATAGTCAGAAAGAAAACCAATGCCTAGAAGGCCTACTTCTGCTGGAATTGTAATCAGGGATCCATCACTTGCTGTTCCTCAACCTGCACCCTCACAAAAGAGAACAAGGAACTTGATCCTATCTCATGATGAAGATGAGGATGATGAGGACAGGGTCCCTATCAGTTCTGCTTTTGAAGAAACAGAGAAGCACTCTTTGGTGTTGCCAATGTTCAAATTCCTACTCAAACCAGAAGGTAACCTCCTAGAAAAGCTAAGTCTATTATGACTTTCGAGGTAACTCTTCCTGCTAATGATCCTGTAAAGTTAGCAGTAGGTGCCTTAGTAACTAGCTTAGAGGATATAATAGATGATGTCTTTGCACCTGCCTATTCTGTGAATCAAACCTTAGATGATGTATATATACCCACACTACCTTCACCACAAATGACTTACCTTGACCAACCACAAATAGCCTCACCAGAAAGACCAAAATTCCCATCCATTATTCCTGAAAATGACCCCTGGTTTAACCAACCAGACAATGGAATTAGCCTTGGGCACCCTTTTCCCAAAAAGCAAAAAAACAAATTCCCTTAAACACACCCCTCTGTTCTTTATAATGATCAATCTGAAAACTGGGACAAAGTAAAGAGGAACTGAAAAATTCTCTACCACAAACATGAACCAGAACCTGTCTCTACCAGACCCTTCTATCCCTTGCCTGAGTATAATTATGAACCTAAAACTGTTTTCTATCCCATCAACCTCACCCTGATATCCCTACTGACCTTCCACCATCCAAACTGTACAATCACCTTGGACCTCTTATCACCCATCTACCCTTAAAGAAATTCCCTCCCAGAAAAATCTATCCTAACCTTGTCAGATACCCTCCTTTCAAACCATTCACAGATGGTGTAGAGAGACACATTATCTCTGACTGGACCAAGGATCCAGCTAAGAGAAATCTGGATAATGTTATCTACAAGAGGTCAAGATCCTTCAAACACATTCCAATCATCATGGATTACAAGACCAAATGGAAGACCTTCAAACATCCCAGAGACTATAGAAAAGCTGCTAATATTATTGATCACATCATGTATGCCATGCTGAAATCAGAGTTTGAGCATTTCAGAGTTGTGAGAGCTGCAAATTTTGTACCTCCTACATGACTAATCCACTCTCTAAAGGATACAAAAATTGGGATCAAGCCCTACATGCTCTGTCCAAGGCTTCCAATGATTGATTTGAACAAGGACAAGGATAAGAAGAAACATAGGAACACTGGAAAGATGCCATTGCCAGATTCTTGCATGATCAATCCTGAAGCTGTCAATCTCACTGATCAAAATGTCATAGACTATTGGTTAGCACAACCAGTTGAAGATATTCAAGAAGATGTGGCTGTTGACATCTGGAGGACTCACATGGTGGAATGTGCAAAAGTAGCCTCCTCTTCTGGTCTGAGCATGGAAGACAAAAAACTCATTCCAAAAGTCAGAAGCAAGTGTGGACTCTCAAACTGCAGATTCTTCATCTACAAGGATATCTTGGGACTTCCAGTCACCAGTCCTGTTTATGATGAAGATCCAGTCCACTGGGCCTAAGAGTTGCCTTCACTTGTTCTTGATTATGTTGGCTCACCCCCACAATTACCACTTTCAGAGCACACTGATGAGGAAACCATAGTTCAAGACCCTACTATAGAGATTGAATCAGTTCAACCAGTTGCTGAGATTGAGGAAGTTGTTGAGTCTGTTCCTAGACCAAGCACTTCTGAGAAACACTCTTCTCGACCACTGGCCCTGAATGTCATTCATCTAACAGAGCAACTTCAGACTTCCAGAGCTTTAGACACTGTTCCAAATCAAGCATTCGCTCAAGACAGTGCTGAAAGTTCAAGACCCTCCTTGCCACCAAATTTTGAAGAGATAATTGGAAGGATAGTAGAGCATAAGGTAAAGGTTGAACTCAAGGAGCAAGTTAAAGCAGAAGTTGCAGAATCCTTGGCTCCAACAAATCTCATGATGAACCAGATGATGAACATCATGCTGAGTTTTCAACAGAGTCAAAATCTGCCTACTCAAATTCCTGCTCCGCCACCAAACCCAAATCCAAATCCTCCTCCACACTCTTCTTAGGCTTTTCTTTTGTTGTTTCCCTACTGACATTGATGGTCCACTCCTTTTACCTTTTTGTCTGATGACAAAAAAGGGGGAGAAATGATAAGAGAAATAAATTTAGAAAGTCGGTTTTTGAAAGTATATGTTTGTCTGCATATGCATGATCTTGTTTGTTTATATATACTCTGACTTATTATATGCTTTATATGCTCTGATACTATCTTTTGATTGATAAATAGTTGAACTAACCTGATAAGTTATATATGATATGTGCTGCTGAGTTTATGTCTTATATTTTATTCCTGTTAAGTTTGAATGCCTTCTCATAGGGGGAGCTTTGTAAGCTCTCTTAGACTTTGTTCACTCAAATTTAATTAGTTTTTGTCATCATCATAAAGGGGGAGATTGTTGGAACCAAAGTGATTTGGATTAATAGTCTGTGTTTTGATGCTAACAAAAAGAATTAAATTTGCTTGACAAAGTTTTAGTTGAGATCTAACATGCTCTATATAGTCTTTCAGGAATGTTAAAATTATATAAGTTTTGGAAACCTTGAATAAGGTTCTTTATATCTGCTTGGACTGAGAAAGTGAATCAGCGTTCATTCATATAGACGAGCTGCTCAAAACCTTGGTAATTTTATTTATTTAATATATTTGAGTAGGTGGGAAAATAAAATGTTCTAAGTATATGGGAATTTTAGTTTCAATAAGTAGACAAGCTTAATTGCCACGTATGAATGCACGAGATAAAAAATAACTCATCTGAAATATAGCAAGTCCAAAGACTTGATGATAGACGAGAGAATCACGCCACGTCCCAGACGAGCAATAAGAAAAATGCAAGTCCATAAGACTTGATCTTACCCATGAGCGTGTAGACGCAAATCTTAAGTAGACGAACTCTTTGTTATTAGTCTTAATATGCTCCGTCCAACTAAGTAAATGCTACCCAGACCACATAGAAATATTTATTTCAAATGATTGATATTTATTTCAAATGAATGTTGGTCCTTCCTATTTGTTTTATCTGTTTTAATGCTTTGTTTCCTTGTGAGAGAAACATAGTACCATCAAAGAAATACAAAAGCAACATAGTACAATGAGGAAATGCAAAACGCTCTGTACCCTGTCACCTTTATTGCTGGAATAGCTGGAATTTACACAAAGGAGGAAAGACAGTTTTTCAAGTTAATTAAAATTGCTCATAGGTGTACCATTCCATATCGTGCAAAAGTGATAACCAAGAGTACATTTCACAATGACCACGATCAAGCTATCAATCACAACAGATATTATGCATTTTATGCTATCTCTAAACGGGTATATTAAAAATAACCGTTGAAGTTTTTCAAGTGAAGAAAAAGGTCACTATAAATAGGAGACCTCAACCTCTGAAGAACAACTTTTGCAAGTTGGGCTTTTGCTAGCCAAAATCCTTGCAAGCTGAATCTGTGTTATTCTTTCTTTAAAGAGCAAAAGTATAACACCTCCCTTGGGCATTACCTCCTAATCACATGTAGAAATAATTTAAAAGGAAAGTTTACTGGTTGCTTTAGGAAAAAAAAAACTCCTATTATTTTCAATAGTCTGAAAATATGGGGGTAAAAACTTTTTACTTTTCTTTTTGGTGGAGCACTAAAAAAAATAGTGCATACAACACAAAAGTAAAATCATACCATGCTTAATAACACACAACAACTAGATTCATTTATAAATCAAAATACTTCACATACAACTTCCATGAAATAGTCTTTCGTACTGAAAATTTATAAGATCATTGCAAAGTTCTTCAGAATCACCTATAATAACTTTCTTAAAATACCCGTCCCAAAGGAAACATCCTAAGCTGGTCGATCTAAAAGACAATTACTGGAAAGAACTCTGTAGTTCTCACCAACCTCTTCAAGGATCGGGAGTACTATCCTTAAGTGAGGTTAGGAACTTCTCGACACCACTTGTCCTCGTGTATCAAAGCACCACATAAAAGGGCCAGGAACACCTGATATATTGTAAAGGTGAGATACCAATATATGGATATATTATGACAACTAAAATACCCAAACACAGAGCAACAAGTAATTACACATATTCATGTTCAACATATAAATTCTCACAAAAATAATTACATCCATCATCAATCGTCGTCATTTTTGAAAGCATGGCACTTCTATATTTCATCATTCTTTCTTATTCTCTGGAGATCCCTTCACCATGCAGTTTTTTGAAAATGTTGACCTGATCGGGATCAGTTGCCACACGGGCTCAAATTGCCACAAAGGCACACCGTCTCGAATACCTCATGCACCAAGATATCCGGAATAACACCGTCTCGAATACCCTGTACGTCTACCAAGATATTCAGAATAACACAGTCTCGAATACCTCGTTTATCGAGATATCCGGATTAATCGGCACGTCTGTCAAAAACATTAGTGCATGTAAAATATTTTATTTACACGGCTTTTCTTTGTGCTTCATTCTTTCCTTGTCGAGGCTCAAAGCTCACGACCTTCCGTGACTTTTAAATGTCTTAAAGCTTTTAATATCAACACATGACATTAAGGTCCGAGTGTCCACTCACAACAATCCTAGACTTGTGCACTAGCCCAGAACTTTGTGGTAGTAGAAAAACAGTCTTTACCCCTTTTTTCGTCATTTTCCCACGTTTATCACAACGTTTGTAGGACACACAGTCCACAACATTGTGATACGGATCATGGATCCACGTGCCAGAACTCTAGTACCCCGACGTCTCAGTTACTAGGTTCACTTTTATTCTTATTTTCATTTAGTGAAAAATAAAATACAAAAAACCAAAACTTTCCATAATTTATCCAAGTTATCGGACATTTTCCTTTTTGAATAAAATCTTTTTAAATAAAAACTTTTTCCTTTGAAAAAATTTAAGTTTTGGAAATTTCATTCTTCTCCATAAAACCATTTTATTTCAAGATTTCTTCTCTTTGTCTAGAAACATTTGAAAATTTTCCAAATGAACTCCTTCCAAGTTCCAAAACAACTTTTGTTTTCCTCAAACACTTCCAAAGAAATTATCTATATTTTTGGGTAAAATCATTTAAATTTTCAATTGAACTTTTTCTTTATGAAAATTGTTTATTCTCTAACATCTTCACAATTTATCAACCTTATTTCACTTTCCTCTTTATCGAAACTTTGTTAAGAAGAAATCTTGACTTGAGATTTCCTTTGTGCATATTTTCTTAAAGCTTTTATTCTTATCAATGAGCTCTAACCAATGGTTAGGCTTCCATATAACATCCACAATACAACTTCAACACATATAGGTATCACACATATATTCATAACTCATTAATCAAGACACATAAGAATCAAGTGCATCATCAACACAACATGAACTCAAAAATCCAACGAAATCAATCATAGCAACCACCATATTAACCAAACAAATCAAACAAGCATCCAAGGCATATAGTCATCATAATATAATTAACCCTCAGGCTTTCTCCCCTTACCTGATTCGACGGGTAGATAAGATCTTTGTTTCCGTGTTGCCTAGAGTGAACTTTCTTTGCCCACAGCGTGCCGTAAGTCCTAGAATTACGCGAATGACTTAAATTAAAACAACAAAATCATCTTATCTCTTTAAGTATAGGTTTTGGCCATGGCTATAAAAATGATGCTAGAGATGTCCAATCTTTTAAAAACTCTTAGATTACATTTGATCCAAGACTTACTTTTATGTGTATATACATATACTTTAATCCCATATCTTTATATTTTTACATTGACATTTATTTATAGTCCATTTTCTTGATTCATGTTAAAATATATTATTTTGAAAATCATGTTTTTCACTCAAAATTTATGATGAACTCTGTTACAAAGTATTTTTAGAACAGCAGTGAATTTAAATTATGAATGACCACTCAAAAAACCTTTAAAATTTTTGAAAATTTAATGGAAGGTACCCAACTCACACATAAATACATTGCAGTTGGTCACATGTAAAAATTCAAAGGCGTTAATTTATTAAAAATCCTACACTGTCTCTGTTTGTACAGGATTTTCCAGAAATCCGAGTTCACCAACATGCAACTTTAAGAAATTGTTTCTTTTTATATACACATGTGAAAATCTCAAATATTCAACCAAAATTTATTTATACTTTATTATTAACCCATAAAATTTTATAAAAGTTTTTAACCTTCAAGATCATACTCAAAATCATCATGCAACCCCTGATGTTTATAATTTCGAGACAGAATTTGGTTTTACTTTGACTGGTGTTTTGATCTATTAAATCTTATCCAAATACTTACATATTATATATCAAATTAAAGCCCCAGAAGTCTTATTTTCAAATATGTATTTATATTTCAGAAATACGTTTTGTATAAAAAGTTATGAGCTTACGAATAAGTATATGTCATGCTGCCAGATTTATATTTTACATATGTTTATCCATACCAAGTTATTATCTTCACTCTAGCATCATTCACAAGCCATAAAACCAACATGAAAGGGTCCTAGACCCTCAAAAACATAAATTCAAACATACAATATAAGAAAAATCATAAAATCACTCTATCTCTCTCATGCATGTAATTAAAATGATGATCCGAGTAAACATATTTCTTAAAGAAATTGAAACAAAGCTTCCCCAACTCCCAAACTAGGGTTTTGGTCACCACAATCAATTTTGGCCTTGGAAAATCTTTTTGTAACATGCAATAGTGGTAGATGATAATAAAGGTGAGGATGAGCTCAAATAAATTGGTTTTAGAAACATCTGATAAAATCAACGTAACACAAAATCATGAACATGCATGTAAGTAAAGTTTAGGTTTTTGAAGAGATTGAAGAGTAGAGTAGGAAGATTATACCCTTTATGATGTTGATGATGATGAGGATGAGCAAGTTTGGACCTTCTCAAGAGTAAGATGATGAAGAACTTTGAAAGCTTCTAAGTATGATAATGGAGGAAATAGGAAGTGAGCAAGTGAGTTTAGAGAGAGAGAGTAAAAATGAAACAAGGCATGAGAGGAGAGTATTTATAGAGGTTTGGTGGGAAGGGGTGCTGCTGCCTTGGTGAAGAAGGGAGGGATTTATTTAATTTTTTTTTTCCAATATAAATGTGTTTTTATAATAATGTAATGGTTTCTTGCAAGAATGAAAGAAATAATTAGGTGTAAGATCATGATGGTGTGCATTGAATGAAATCACTATTCAAACCTCATCAAGTCACCTCAAATCTGTATAAAATCTGATTTTAATAATTCTTGCTCGTTCTGGTTTCATTTGTTTCCCGTCGGTGAAAACCGATCGTATTTTCTTTCGTTAATTTTTCACCCCGAAAAATTTTTATATTGAAAGAAAATTTCAAAAATTATGGAAATGATTATAATTGAGTTGGGAAAATAAAAAATTTATTTTACAAATCGAAATTCATTTTCCGGGTCAGTACAGCTTAACTGACAGTGAAAACTCAGACCAAGATCGTCTGAAATTTCTACCGAAAATTTAATAGTAGTTTCCCACTATAAAGTAAATTATGAAAGTAATTTGGGTTTTATTAAAATAATCTCTCAACTTAAAATATTAAACATGCACGCATACACATAAGCACAAATTATAGAGAAACAGAAAATAGGGGTGTTATAAAAAGTCTGTAATACCTTAGCTTGAATATTGTTTTAATATTCAACTGATCTTAAACTTTCATATCCTCACACGTAGTGACTTAGAAGATCAAAAGTAAACAATCTCTTTGTTAGAGTTAGAGCCTGAAGAGGCTTGGTAAGAAATGAATACTTGTAGCTTGGAGAGGTGTTGAATACTTGTTGTGGTCTATTTGGTGAAACAGTGGAGAAAACCTTCATTTTCGGTGTGTGTGCATCTGATTTATATTCCTTGTGTTAGAAAATAAGTTTTGAAAAAGGTTATTTTATAAAATTATTAACAAACACAATTCAACCCCCTCCTTGTGTTTGTTTTGTCAACTTCAGTTGGAACTTGTAAACAATTAATGGTAGAAATAAGGGTATTTTGATACAAATATACATAAATTAATGATTTCTTAATCTATGTGTAGAAATCTTAAAGCACCAAAGAAAAAAAAACAGAGGGAGTAATTATTAGTAATTAATAATAGTAATTATTTAGTTTCCAATTAACATGGGAAATTGAAAGAAATATAACGTTTTATTTGTGACTAACGTTTTCCTAATTCATAGTCCCAAAAACATGCGTGACTAAATGCAAGAATTCATGACCTATCTATTATTATTCTATTCTATTTGTTATTGTTATTTGTCATTTGTTATTTGTTACTCACTCCGTTCTTCTTTTTTTTTTTTTTTTGGGTAATTTTAGTTATTTGTTTTTTGTTTCAAAATAAATGGTGTTTTATAAATCCAATACATATTTGACCATTTTTTTCATATATACCCTTATAATATAATTAAATTGAAATACCTTGAAAATATATAAAACCTTTCAAGTACATAAATGACCAGTGGAGTATGGAGTAAATGTAGTTAGAATTTGTAAATAATTAATGGTAGAAATAAGGGTATTTTGGTAGAAATATAAACACATTAATGATTTCTTAATATATGGGTAGAAACATTAAATTGCCAAAGAAAAAGAACGAGGGAGTATTTATAAAGGTAAAGATGTGCTGGAATGTGCTTTTAGTATATAGTCATGATTATGTATATAAATTTTTTTTTTTGTTTGAGCAAATGATTTTCTGTATCTTAATATATTGTCAAAAGATAATCTATATCTTAATATTAGTAATATTTAGTAATATATATCATCAATGCAAGAATTGATGATGATGTTCTTCGCATAAACAGAATAGATTTCTTTTATATATTTAAAACAATTATAATAATATATTAAAAAAAGAAAATAAAATTGATTATCAGAAAGCAACCCAATTAAAAGACACAAATGTGCAGGTATAATGGTAAAAATTAAAGCACAATTGATGACTCAATTAAAAGGCCCAGATTATGATGATGTTAAATACAAAATACAAAAAATATAATATATTCAGTGATGAATTGATAGAAATGTCTCCATTTTGGCGGGAAAAAATATTCTCAAAATACCTCAGCGAACCTTCCTTTATTTATATATATATATATATATATATATATATATATATATATATATATAAAAAGATATGATATGATCTTCACACCATTTTATCTAAAAAAAAACTTCTATGAGAATGTAATTTTCTCTAATCTTGTCATAAAAAAATTGTATAAAAATAATGTAATAAAAATGAATAAGTGGGAATCCTTCTATCAAATTAAAAAGGTTCAAGTAATATTTTGGTCCCTATACTTGATAAGAATTCTCGATTTGATCTCTATACATAAAAAATTATTAAAATGATTCATATACGTATAAAAGTACCTGTTTGGTCCCTGTTGTACATCATGTTAAGGACTGATTTAATAATTTTTTACTTTGTATAGGGACCAAACAGGTACTTTTTATACGTATAGAGACTATTTTAAAAAAATTTATATATAGAGACCAAATCGAAAATTCGTGTCAACTATATGGACCAAAATATTACTTTAGCAGATTAAAAATAAGGTACATATATACAAAACAAAAAATGGAACCGAACTATTAGAAATGTTGCACGTACCCACGAAAAGGTTGCCAGAGCTACCCGACCTCACTGTAGTTCGCTGCCACTATCTTGTTCCGAGTACAAAAAAATGAAAAATAAAGCAAAGAAACTTGAGTTGACTTAAATCCACCACTATGAACTAATTGTCTTTCAATTCAATTTTTGAATCAATGAATTAATTTGTTAGGTAAATCCAGCAAATGAGAGAATGATTGGTGGTGGTGGTGCAGATGGAGGTAAATGGAACTGTATCTGAATTCTAAAAAATTGCATCAATCATTCAAATAGTACATTGGAGGATTATATACATTGTGAATAACATAATGCTAACAAACTCAAACTGCATAACAGAACTGTACAAGACTATGCTATAACTTTACTCTAATAGTAATCAATTTGGACAAAACTTAAGTATAGTTCCAAAGGTATGTTAGGTGTTGTTTTTCAATGACAATAGGACATGTGTATTACACATGTTATATTTTTATTGACGAGTTGTCATTGAAAAATAGTACCTAATGTATCCATAGAATTGTACTTAAGTCTTGTCCATTTTATAAATCCTTGATTATTGTCATGGAGCTTGATTTTGAAGAAACAATGGAAAAAAAAAACTAATGTGGAAAATGGAACCACTTTCAGCTATACATATGGCAGCTGGTCCAGAACTTCTTCAGGCATGCTACAATATTCCAGAAGTCAGGCCTGGAGTTCGTTGCCCAACAAGGGAAGCTAGGATCACGCCATAAGCTAGTCCAAACACACACTCACTACTTCAACTTGTTCATATTTGTCTCATATGGATACTGTACTTGTTGATATGCAGAGGTTTTAGATTGTCTGCTTCTCATGTTGTTTATACTGTTGGACCTATCTATAACTCAAATAGTAACCCTGCTGCCGCTCTGGCAAGTGCTTACAGGTAGCTTAACTTTGTGTCTGTGCAGCTATTCTTATTCTTCTTCTTTGAATCAGAACAAGTTTGTTACATTTGGTGTATTAGTTCACTGCTCTTGAATGAGAAGTTTGTATAGTATTGAAAATAAAAATTGGATTACAGGAACAGTTTGAGGGTTGCAAAAGAGAAAAACATTCAGTATATAGCACTCCCGGCCATATCATGCGGTGTCTATGGGTAAGTCCACTTAAAAATTCCTCTTGCCCTCCGTACTTTGATTATCAATCATGATCACACTGCAAGACTGATGGAGAGAAGTTCATGTTGGTTGTAACACCCTAACTTGGGTATCACATGGTTATCCGTTACGAAAAATAAAACCTTATAAAAATCGTTGGTTATTTTCAGAAAATAATATTTTCTAAGTATTTAACTTATCTAAAAATAGTGATACTTTTTTTTCTTTTTCTCTCACACATTCAAAACATAAACTATATATAAATATATATATATATATATATATATATGTATGTATGTATAAGCGTCGGAAACATTAGTAAATACTACAAAATAACATAGCGTCTTTATAGGAACATGCCATTGTCACAAGTTTAAAAGCAAGGAAAGAAATAATAGTCAACACATAGCAAAGGTCCGGAACCACATCTCAGAAATATCATGGCTCTCAGTAGCCAGGAATCAGACGGACAAGATACACTACCCAAAAAGAAGAACCCTACAGCTGGTCTGGCTAATGATACCCGTTGGGAAGACCAGGATGGTCATCCCCGTTCCCAGGTGGAACGTCAGGTGAACACTCCATCGCTCCCGCTCCCTCATCGGGGAAGTCATCATCATCACCATCATCAAGGACGACATATTGAGGGTCCTCCTCAATGAACTCCTCCGGATCTTCCTCCAGGGGTGATGCTGGTGCGGCTCCATGAAGAGGTTGTCCAAGTGGGAGATAGATCTCCAGATCCTCCTGTTCAGCCAGATACTGAAGATAGTACCATGTATGAGGTAGAGACACCTCAACCGACTCTATTGTCTGGACTCTCCGTTGTGGTCCCGCTGCTACGGTGCCTTCCACTAAACTCACGAGGCCAGTGTATGTGGCAGTGTGGGCCCCCGGATGAATTACCCACGCGTCGGGATTGTGTGCATTCTCAAAGACAAGTGCCCACGCCCCTGACGGTGCCAACAGAATTTGTGGATCCATCTAAACTCAGACATATATATAAATTTCCATGTAGGAAGAGAAAACAGCAAGAAAATATACAAGGGTGAAATACCAATATATGGATTAATCACAATAACCATATGCACGACACACAAAACATCATATAGACATATAAAGTCATACATCATAAAATTCTCGGAAATAAACAAGTATTATATCAATGGGTTTCATACCCGAACAGTCATCGTCATTTATAAAAAAATGCATGACACTTCAATATTCAGGCTCTAACTTAATCTCCGGAGTTCCCATCATCATTCTATGAGTGGATCAAACTCAATTACCAAAATAAGGCACAACGTGTTTAATTTTCCATAGCACACTGTCCAGCACTGGATGCAGTGATCAACGCTTATGGATTCCAAAGCACACTGTCCAACACAAGGCACAATGGTCAACATATATGGATTTTCATTGTCCATCAAGGCACAATGCTGCAACGTGATATGAATACCCTGTCCATCAAGGCATCAAACTTAACAACGTGGGGCACGTCTGCCAAATAATGCATGTAAAGCATTTTATTCTCGTTATTTTTCTTTGTGCTCATTCTTTCCTTATCGAAGCTCAAAGGCTCACGACCATTCATGAATTTTTCAACTTTTTTTTTTAAGTTACTTCATTATTAACACAGGACATGAAGTCCGAGTGCTCAATCACAAAGCCCTAGACCGATGCATCAGTCTTAGGTTTGTGGTTATAGAAAACAACGTTCATCTTTAACTACGTTCATCACAACGTATATATGACACAAAGTCCACAACAATGTACCACGGATCATAGATCTACGTGCTTTTACCATAGAAACACTCTCGGTTACTAGGTTCATGCTTCAACGTTTTTATTATTTTTTCGTTCAGTGAATACAAATACAAAATGAAATCTCTGCAACTTATCCAAGTTTGCCGGAATATTTTTGTTGAGCAAATGTATTTTTCGGAAAATCTTTTTCATTTAAAATTCATTTATAAAATGCTAAGTTATAGAAAATTCCATTTCTTTCCCAAATTAGTTTTCTTTTGGAATTCCTCCTTCTTCAGAAACGACATTAGAATCTAGTAAAAACCTTTTCAATCCATTTCTATCCAAAATAACAAAATTATTTTCTCAAGGGTTTTTCTTTGTAAAACATATTTCTAAATTGCCTTTGCTTATACTAAAATTGTTCATAAGTCAAATGATTTTCCTCTAATCTTTAAAATATTTTAACACTTAGTTCTTAAAAATGATTTTCCATCTCATTTTTTAAAATGATAACATACTAAAATATATATTTATTTTTCGATTTCATCCTTGTCCTCATTCTTTCATCAAAAGAAATCATCAAATAAATGTTATTGTTTTCAATGTTCATCATAGAGTTTTTTAAGACTTTTATCTCAATAATTAATTGAATACTAACGAATGTCAGGCTTCTCAGACTACAATCAACAATAGTATAATTTTCACATCAACATCATAACAGATAATACAGTTTATGACATATATCAAAACTATAACTCATCTGCAAATAAATCATCAAGCTCGGATATTTAAAACAGATAATTTAACCACAAAAGATAAACTCGGATAATCACAATAAAACTCAAGATAAACTTTACGGACCACAAATAATAGCATATAGCTATCAGAACATCCCTCAGGCAGTCTCCCCTTACCTGATTCAAAAAGCAAAAAAGTTCTTCGTTCCACGTCGTCTACAATGATCTTCCTCAACTCGCTTCATGACGGAAGTCTAAGGATTTAACACATAACACAAGTTAAAACAACAAAAACATCTAGTCTTCCCTAGGTATAGGTTTCGGTCATGGCTATAAAATAAGGTTAGAGATGTCAAATTTTCACAAACTCGTGTATTAATGATCCTTAAGCATTAGAGATTCATAATCAATGATCATTTTACAAGGATTGAACCAAAACTCACCTAAACCATAAGCTTAGGATTTCGGTCTAGGTTCATAGAATAGGCTAGAGATTTTCAAACTTCTCGAGCTTTTAGATTTAACAACAAAAGGCATTAAAGAGCTTAAATCAATAGTCCTATTTCACAAATTGAAACAAAACTTTCTTGCTCCTTAACTACATAGGTTCGACCAGTTTAGAAAAATTGCGGAGCAAAATTTTTCTTGATTCATGCTCTTAGATAATGAATATAGGGATCATTGTGAGTTCATAGAAATTGGTTTCAAGTCAAACGGATTTTTCTTCAATTTTCTAGAGATTTCAAAAGATTATAGATCTAGGAATCTCAAATAAATGAACATGGCATAACTCACAAAAATAAATGAAGAGAAGAACTTAGATGAGTAAGAAGATGAAGTTTTACCTTTGGAGCTTGAAGAAAATGGATGAGTATGATGAACTCTTGAAAACTCAACAAAGTGTGTAGGTATTTTTCTTAGTTTGTGAGAGTAAAAACCATGAGTGAAAAAAAAAAAGAGAGTTTATATAGAGAGGGGGGAGTGAGCCGTGTGGGAGGAGAGAGAGGAGGAGCTTGAAGGGCAAGTCTTGGTTTAGGGGTTGTTTGGATCTTAGGAGAGTGATTAATGGGGTTTTAGGGATTAAACTAATATACTTTATAAGTGTAATCATGATTTTCTTTGGATGTGACCCTTGCCATCAATCTCTCAAGTCACTTCAACATCATCAAGTCACTTTAGTCACCTCAGCTCTCCATCATGCTCCGTTGTTTACCAGATTTAAGTTTTCGATCCCAATTTTCGAAGATTTTGCCCGGATAAAGTATTATATTTTATTTTCGAACGTAAATTTTCAAAAAAAAACTAAAGTCGTTGGAAACACGACATAAAACCTAATCATTTCGTTTACATGTCAAAATTAGGTTTTCTGCTAAGTAAACTTTTACTGTCAATGAAAATACAGACCGGTTTTCGTCTGAATTTTCAACCAAAAATTTTACTGTAACTCTCTACGGTAAGGTAGAGAATGAACATGATTTTGATTTATCCAAAATCATTTTCTGGATTTTAACAAAAATAAACACATATAAATATATATTTACTGTTACTGAAAACAGAAAAATCAGAACGTTACCTTGGTAGCAATGGGGTGGGATGTAATCTTAATGTCTTTCATGGTAGGGTCCCTTGGAAAATAGCTCTTTTTTCAGGGATAGGTGATGTTGAAGGACCTCTGATTTGCTTTTGGGAGAACTATGCTTAAGGACCTCCCGAAAGACCATTGTGGTTATTCAGTTCAAAAGCTGTCATTGGAAAAACTTGTACTAAAAAAATCATAACACAATATCCAACCATCTAATGTCGTAACTATAATACCTGTTCCATACTTCCATTGACCAAACAGTCCTTGAACATAATTAATTCAATCTCCTGGTTCTCACATCTTACTCTTGCTTTGCTTTTTGAGAAGACCCTAAGCCTTGTAACTAAAAATGCATCAACTCTATCTTTGTTAGTGTTGAGAGTCGCATATTGACTAGAGATATGGCTTAAGTAGTGCTTATAAGACTTGGGCAATCCTCACTTTACAAGCCGGTTTTGTGGGGTTGAGTTAGGCCCAAAGCCCGAATTTAATAATTAGATAGATGTCCTTGTTAATCCAAATAAAAACAGTTTTGTTCTTTAATTGAACTATTGGTAACTGCAGCATCGGGATTTGATTTGATTTGGAGTCCTTAATTTTTTATGTAAAATTATATAGCAAGTTCATAACTATTGTGTAATGTTGCATTATTTCAGATATCCTTATGATGAGGCTGCGACAGTGGCAATTTCTGCCATTAGAGTGCTTGGAAATGACTTCAAGGAGGTATTCCATTCCATTTGTTTCATTTTCTTTATTTGGGTCTGAGGTGTAATTTTAATTTTTAATAAGTATACATTTGGAGTTCGAATTTTAATAAAATTTCATGTTTCCAATTAGACATGATCACATCTGGGCTTTGGGCTTCATTTTACATAGAATTATGTCAGGCTTGTCAGCCTTACCCCTTAAAATTTGACAAAATAAAGCGCTAAGCCCGGCCCTATGATCTGGTCTATTCCCAATATACTTACCAGAATTACTATATAGAATTATGAGGTGAGGCGGTCCGTTGCTTTATTTGAGGCCAAGGAGTTTTATTGATGAAGATTTGGATTGCATAAAGTGATCTTTTCATGATTAGTGTTTCTAGATATTTAGTTATTTACAGTTGAATATTTATTTCAGGTCCACTTTGTTCTGTTCTCACGTGATATTTATGACGTTTGGTTAAATAAGGCAAATGATTTACTGAAAGATTAGTGTGCTCCAGCAGCTATCAGTCCAGATAAATGATTACCAGCGTCATCTAGAGTCCTGCAATAATGCATGATCAGATTTCAATGGCTATACGCTAGAGGATAGAAGCTTTATAGCCCTATACTCGAGAATGTAGTCATTTCTTGGATATTGGAAAAATTTCAGAGAAGTAAATATTTTTTCTTTTCATGCGTGGAAATAAATAGGTACAACAAAAATATTCTTTCACGGGATAATATCAATGGCAGAAAAATAAATAGTAATGATATCACAATTTTTAACGTGAAAAACTCCCCAGTGTAGGGATAAAAACCACGGGACCAAGTCCAGCAAAAACTTCTACTTTAAATAATAATGGGTACACCAAGTCTTCCTAGAAATACTAGGGAACACCAAATCAACAATACATCACCCAAAAAGGTGGATACAAGCAAGCAACAAAAAAGAAACCCCACAACAATGGGTATAACAACTCAACTCAAAGAGAAGACAAATCAACAATATAATGATATCAAAATATTGCTCTCAACACCAGGAACAACATACTAAAATTTCATAAAGAATTGAGATAATTTACTCATCTGATGAATGGCACAAAGTACCTCCCTTTTTCTTCTTCTCCATGCGCCGAAACCCCTCTCCCCCCTGTTACTCACCTGTTTTTTTTTTCTTTCTCACGTCAGGCACTAGCTAATGCCTAAACCCTTTCTTTCTTTTATTTGAACTTTCAAGTTCCCTCCTTTTTTTTATAATGCCACATGGGCTTGGCCCATTAACAACTTTTATTATTATTTTTCTTTTAAAGTTGAATTGGGACCCACTTGGGAGTGACCCACCCAACAAATCTCCCCTCACGACTCAAGTGGGAAGATACTGCTCGACCAAGCCCGCCTTCTTTCTACAGCAAATCAACTTTGTCATAGGCAAGGTCTTTGTCATCATATATCTGAACCATTTTCATCAGTATGAATCTTTTCAAGTGAAAATGTCTTCATCTCTAGCGCACCTCGTATCCAATGATACCGCACCTCAATGTGCTTTGACCTGAAATGAAAAGTTGGATTCTTGCTGAGATGGATAGCACTCTGACTGTCACAAAATAACACAAACTTCTCTTGCTTGAGGCCCAACTCTTGTAGGAATTTCTGCATCCACAAAAGTTTTTTAGAAGCTTCAGTAATGACAATATACTCAGCCTCAGTGGTAGACAAAGCAACACATTTTTGTAATCTTGATTGCCAAGACACTGCTCCCCCTGCGAAAGTCATCAAATATCCAGAAGTAGATTTTCTAGAATCAACATCACCGGCCATATTTGAATCTGTGTAGCCGTCTAACACAGGTTGACCACCCCCAAAGCATAAACATACTCTAGAAGTGCCTCTGAGATACCTGAAAATCCACTTCACTACTTGCCAGTGGTCTCTACCAGGATTAGAGAGAAAACGACTAACAACTCCAACAGCATGGGCAATATCCGGCCTTGTGCATACCATAGCATACATCAAACTACCAACCGCGGATGCATAAGGAACCTTCTTCATCTTTTCTTTGTCTTTCTCACTTGTAGGGCATTGTTGAGAGCTCAACTTGAAATGACTTGCAAGTGGAGTACTAACAGGTTTGGAATTACTCATGTTAAACCTCTCTAATACCTTCTCAATATACTTATGTTGAGACAACCACAATTTACCATTCTTCCTAGCACGAGTAATTCTCATGCCAAGGATTTGCTTTGCAGGACCCAAATCCTTCATAGCAAAGGACTTGCTCAAATCTTTCTTCAGACAATCAATCTTCTTTGTGTCATGACCAACAATCAACATGTCGTCCACATATAGCAAGAGGATAATAAAATCATCATCAAGGAATTTCTTCACAAACACACAATGATATGAAGTGGTTTTACTATAACCATGTTTCTCCATGAAAGAATCAAATTTCTTATACCATTGCCTTAGTGCTTGCTTGAGTCCATACAAACTTTTCTTCAACTTGCACACAAGCTGCTCTTTTCCTTTGACCTTGAAGCCTTCAGGTTGCTCCATATAAATTTCCTCCTCCAAATCACCATGAAGGAATGCTGTCTTCACATCAAGTTGTTCAACCTCTGGGTTCAAGCTAGCTGCTAATCCAAGCACAACTCGAATAGAGGACATCTTCACCACAGGTGAGAAAATTTCTTCAATGTCAATACCTTTCCTCTGATTGAAGCCTTTCACAACCAATCTTGCTTTGTACCTTGGTTGGGAGCTATTCTCTTCTGATTTCAGCTTGAACACCCACTTGTTCTTGAGTGCTTTCCTACCCTTAGGCAACTTCACCAATTCAAATGTGTGATTCTCATGCAAGGAATTCATTTCTTCTTGCATGGCCTTCAACCACTCTTCCTTGTGCACATTTACAATAGCCTCTTCGTAGCTTTCTGGCTCTCCAGCATCAGTGGTCATCACATACTCATGTGGAGTGTATCTTTGGGAAGCATGACAATCTCTAGTAGATCTTCTCAACTGAGGCTCAACTGTTGGCTCAAATAGAACCTCTTCAACTGGTTCATCATGGTGAGGTGTAGAGTCATCATTTGCATTCCCATCATCTACCTGTATATCTCCCCCCTCAACAAAAGTTCCAGTAGGAGGTTTAGGCACAACATTAATATAACTTCTGGCAACCGTTTTCTGTTTCTCAGCTTTCTCAAAATCTTCAGTGGTTTGGTCTTCAAGAAATATCACATCCCGGCTTCTGATAATTTTTCTCACAATTTGGATCCCAGAGACTATAACCAAACTCTTCATGACCATAACCCAAGAAGACACATTGTTTGGATTTTCCATCAAGCTTGGACATTTCATCTCTTGGAATGTGAACAAAAGTCCTGCAGCCAAACACTCTCAAATGACTATAAGAGACATCTTTCCCTGCCCATACTCTGTTTGGAACATCACCATCTAGTGGCACAGAAGGAGAAAGGTTGATCAAATCCACTGCAGTTCTCATCGCTTCACCCCAAAAGGATTTAGGTAATTTTGCATGAGAGAGCATACACCTGATTCTGTCATTAATGGTACGATTCATTCTCTCTGCAACTCCATTATGTTGAGGCGTCTTTGGAACTGTCTTCTCAAGCCTGATTCCATGTTCTTTGAAATATTCTTCAAACGGATCCCTGTATTCACCACCGTTATCTGCTAGGACACATTTCAACTTGCTTCCTTTTTCTCTTTCAACACTTGCATGAAAGTGCTTGAAGGCACCAAGTACCTGGTCTTTAGATTTCAAAGCAAAAGCCCACACTTTTCTAGAGTGATCATCAATAAAAGTAACAAAGTATGAAGTACCACCAAGAGACTTACAATCCATAGTGCAAACATCAGTATGAACTAAATCAAGAACATTTGGCCTCCTATGAGGACCAGAACTACGAAATGAAATTCTATGTTGTTTTCCAACAAAACAATGAGAGCAAGTATTTAAAGGTGTACCTTTCATAGGAAGAGAACTTTTCCTGGCAAGGATGTTGAGTCCTTTCTCACTCAAATGACCAAGGCGCATATGCCGCAAATCAGAAGAAGCATCTTCAACTGCATTCACTTCCTCCTTGCTTAACTTTCCAGGCATCCTATAGAGAGTAGTGAAGCTTTCTTCTTTTGCCACTGTAGCGACCAAAAAAAGAACTTGGTTTTCCTTTTAGAGAGAAAACATGGAGTCGCCACCAACTTTATTTGATTTCAGGGAAGTTGGAAAACCCCTTTAAGAAAAAGCTTTGGGTTCGGGAGTCGATTATGTCTAGGGAAGGCATGGAGGCCTAACCCCACGGCACCCTAGAACATCCATAAAAAGGTTACCCGAAATTAGTTGTGTAAATTATTAATAACATTGAAAATATTTGTTTTACCCCACAAAAAAAACGTCTTTTAAGAAGAAAACATCTTTAGTTGTGAAATTTTTTATTGAACCTATGTGAGGTTGAACATGGCACGTAAGTCCACAGAGCAACCTCAAAAGCTGAAGGGTTGAACATGACACTTGTCATAGGGCAACCCAAGGAATAAGATTGTTTTAATCAAGTGATCATTCTCTATTTTTATGTAAAATAAATAATTTTACCTCTTGAAAATGGGACAAAAATGGAACGTAGAAATGAAACTTTTTACTAACTTATTCAGTGAACAGAGGTACAAAAAAAAATTAGATTGTCAAGAGAAACTTATGAATAATATCAACGAAAAGAACAAGGATTACCAAATGAGAGCAGAATAAGAATGATTTTGTTTACTCCCAGTGGTAAGATTTCAAGATCGAAGTCTTTACATTCAATCTCGTTGACTCCTTCAGCTCTTCCTTCTTAACTACTCTAATAATAGGGAAGAGAAAAAGGAAACTCAGATCTATAATCTCTTTTCCTCACAAAGAAAACATTAGACAAAAATCTCTCTCTCTTTCTCTTTTCCTCACAAAGAAAATATCATATCATAAATTCCCCTAAAGAAAAATGTTCTCCCCCTCTAAAGAAAATCTTCTCTCTAAAAAATATGTCCTTCCCCCAAATCCAGAAAAGCCTCCCCTTTTATAGATGGAAGAGAGGGCTTCATGCTTCTTCTTACCCAGCGGCTTCTAGGTTGGTCTTCACGTAATCCAACGCTTGAGTGGTTCTGAGCAGCAATAGCGTGTTTGATGGGGGAAGCGCGAGCAGCAGAAAGGGGGTGATTTGATGTGAAGGTTGCGTGTTTGAAGAGAGAAGGAGATGAGGAAAAAGAAGGACCAATGGGTATAGGAGGAAAAGAGGTCTTGTCTGATGTGTAAAATAGGGTTTTTAGGGTTAGGAGTGGGGTTGCTAGGTCAAATCGAGGGAGGAGATGAGGAAGAAGAAGGACCAATGGATAGAGGAGGAAAAGAGGTCTTGTCTGATGTGTAAAATAGGGTTTTTAGGGTTAGGAGTGGGGTTGCTAGGTCAAAACGAGGGAGGAGATGAGGAAGAAGAAGGACCAATGGATAGAGGAGGAAAAGAGGTCTTGTCTGATGTGTAAAATAGGGTTTTTAGGGTTATGAGTGGGGTTGCTAGGTCAAAACGAGGGAGGAGATGAGGAAGAAGAAGGACCAATGGATAGAGGAGGAAAAGAGGTCTTGTCTGATGTGTAAAATAGGGTTTTTTAGGGTTAGGAGAAGCAACTCAATCTCCTTTCCTTTTTTGTTGACTGTCCTTTTCTTCTTCTTTTCTTCGTCCTTACTTCATTATCTTTTCCTTTTTCTTTCTTTATTCTTTAGCCTCCAGCCTGAAAATAAAATTGTAGTGGACGAAGTCTCTTCGTCTAACAGAAACTTAGATATGCAAAAATAGATATATACTGGACGGACCTCCTCATCCAGCAGAAATTTAGATATGTAATGGACAGGACCACCTCATCCATCCGAGAATTAAATGCAATGGACTGGACGCGTTCAACAGCAAATGCATCGTAAATGGACCAGACGCGTCCAACATAAAATACAATGCAATGGACTAGACGCGTTCAAAGGCAAATGCATTGGAATGGATGGAACCACCCCGTCCAACAGCAAGTCCAAGGTAGTGGACTGGACGGGACCACCCCGTCCAACAGCAAGTGCGATGTAATGGACGGGACCACCCCGTCCAACAGCAAGTGCAATGGACTGGACTACGTCCAACAGCAAGTCCAATGCAATGGACGGGACCACCCTGTCCAACAAGTCCAATCTAATGGACGGGACCACCCCGTCCAATAGCAAGTGCAAAGCAATGGACGAGACCACCCCGTCCAACAGCAAGTGCAATGGACTGGACTGCGTCCAACAGCAAGTCCAGTGCAATGGACGGGACCACCCCGTCCAACAGCAAGTGCGATGTAATGGACGGGACCAATCGGCCCCAACAAGTGAAATGCAATGGATCATTGCGCCCAACACCAAGTCAATGCAATGGACGGGATCAACCCGTCCAACAAGTCCAATGTAATGGACGGGACCACCCCGTCCAACAGCAAGTGGAAAGCAATGGACGGGACCACCCCGTCCAACAAAGAAGTGCAATGATCGGTTTGCGTCCAACAAGAAGTCAATGCAATGGACGGGACCACCGCCCATCAACGGCAAGTGCAATGGTGCTCGGACCGCGGCCAACAAAGAAGTTCGATGCAATGGACGAGACCACTCCGTCCAACAGCAAGTTAATTATGAGCCCCCTCCTTTCTTTATTATTTTCTTTTTCTTCTTTCTCTCTTCACTATTATTATTAGTCTCCTTGAAGCACAACATCATGAAAATTAGAATAAAATATGGACAAAATGGGTGTTCACAGCCACCACTAGTGACCCTTTGGTGAGCTTGCATATGCCACCACAAAAGTAAGTATGATAACCCTCAATGTCCAAGGCTTTAACAGAAATCAAGTTGAGACGAATATCTGGAACATGTCTGACATTCTTCAATTGCAGCTTGCACCCAATGCTAGTTTCAATCCAAACATCTCCCATACCAAAAATTTTACATACCCCTTCATTTCCCATTTTAACTATGCCAAAATCACCAGCAGTATAAGATGAGAAGAAATCACTCCTAGGGGTGACATGGTATGAGGCTCCAGAATCAACAATCCAACTGGAATCATGGCATGCTAGATTTATAGAATTATCATCACAGACAATGTAAACATCACTATCAGATGCAAATTTGATTTGTGTCTTTATCATTTTTCTTCTCTTTGTCTTCATCTCTTTCTCTTGACTTCTCTCTCTTTAGGAACCTACATTGTCTTTTGATGTGTCCCACCTTGTCACAATGATAACATGTCACTTCTTTTCTAGTCCTGGACTTGCTTCTTGACTTGCTACGACTGTCATATTTTTCATGCTTATGGAAATGTCTGGTTTGACTTCTCCCCCGTGACTCTGCAACTAGTGCTTCTAACTGAGTGGAGGTACCATTCAAACCACGCTCCTTTCTTCTAGCTTCTTCATTCAGCATGCTCTCTTTTACCATTGACATTGTCAACTTCCCATTAGGAGCTGAATTAGTCAATGTCACAACCAGAACTTCCCAAGTGTCAGGCAAGGAACTAAGCAACAACAAGGCTTGCAACTCATCATCTAATTTAATATCTGCTGCTATCAACTGATTCACAGTATTCTGAAAAATACTCATATGCTCTGCCATTGAATCCCCTTCTTTGTATTTCATATTCACCAGCTTCCGAATCAGAAATGCTTTATTTTGCACATTCTTCCGCTCATACAGCTCGGCCAACTTCTTCCACATTTTCTGGGCATCTGTTTCTGTTTCTACATGAGGATATACACTTAAATCCAGCCACTGCATAATCAAAGCAACTGCCTTTCTATTCATCTTCTTCCAATCACTTTCATTTTTATCCTTGGGACGAGCAGTGTCCCCCTCAATGGGATCATATAAGTCTTTGATGTATAACATATCTTCCATGAGGGTCTTCCAAAGTGTATAATTTGTAGAGTTCAGCTTAATCATATTTGGCCCTTGATTTTCCTCCATTTAAATGCACAGTACAGAACAACCTAAGCTCTGGATAGCACTTGTTGGGAAAAAATCAGAGATAACAATCTCTAATGAAGCAAATATTTTTTCCCTTCACATGTGCAAATGAATAGGCACAACAAAAATATTCTTCCACAGGATAATATCAATGGCAGAAAAATAAATAGTAATGACACCACAATTTTTAACGTGGAAAACTCCCTAGTGTAGGGATAAAAACCACGGGACCAAGTCTAGCAAAAAATTCCACTATAAATAATAATGGGTACACCAAGTCTTCCTAGAAATACTAGGGAACACCAAATCAACAATACATCACCCAAAAAGGTGGATACAAGCAAGCAACATGAGAGAAACCCCAGAACAATGGGTATAACAACTCAACTCAAAGAGAAGACAAACCAACAATATAATAATATCAAAATATTACTCTCAACACCAGGAACAACATACTAAAATTTCATAAAGAATAGAGATAGTTTACTCATCTGATGAAGGGCACAAAGTTTCTCCATTTTTCTTCTTCTCCCTGCATCGAAACCCCTCTCTCCCCTGTTACTCACCTGTTTTTTTTTTTTTCTTTCTCACGTCAGGCACTAGCTATTGCCTAAACCCTTTCTTTCTTTTATTTGAACTTTCAAGTTCCTTTTTTTTTTATAATGCCACATGGGCTTGACCCATTAACAATTATTATTATTATTTTTCTTTTAAAGTTGAATTGGGACCCACTTGAGAGTGACCCACCCAATATTGGAGAATAGAGTGTGATGCTAATTGCTATTTTATGTTGTATGTACGGGTGTGTGGGATTCTAAATGATATCTATTTCAGGCCTTATGATGCGTCTGTGTAAAATAATAGCAAGTGGGGTTTGCTTTTTCCTCTCTGGAGATTCTTGCTTCCATTTGGGTCCCAGAGAATGCGTACCCCATGATAGCTAGCTGATAGTTGGGACTTGCTATTTCAAGCTTGAATCAGCACTTTGCGGATACCTTTCATATCCTTTTTAAACAGTCGACTTTTAGGCTATAATAACCCGGTATTTTTACCTCATTCGCCAGCACTCTTGCATGCGGAGAACTTTTGTTAAATGGTGAATGTTTGTGCTTGGGCTTGTTGTCATTCCTTGTTGGCCAGTTGTACCGATATTTTATCTCACTCCTGCTTCCTTTGTTTGGTTTTGTGCCTTTATGGTTCAGCCCCAATATTATTAAACTCGGACCGAACGGTCGGACTGGAAATCCATTAATATAATAAGTGTATTTTACGTCAGTTAAAATTGATTTTATACGTCAGAATATTGTCTGACATAAATACAGCTGACGTTAATAGTTAATATTTTAACGTCAGTTGTTTAAACAACTGACGTTAAAAATAAACTATTAACGTCAATTCTTTAACATAACTGACGTTAATTTTGTTAAAACTAACGTCAGTTGTGTTAAAGAACTGACGTTAAAGGTTTTAATTTTAACGTCAGTTGTTTATTTCAACTGACGTTAATAGTGTACTATATATTTTATAAAATGCTATTAACGTCAGTTGTTTGATACAACTGACGTTAATTTTTTTTTTTAAAATTCAGTTTTAAAATATCACTCCCCTCAGCTATCCCTGCATTCAGTAAATATCCCAGTAACACAGAATATCACACACATTACAGAATTGCTAATACTACCCTTAAATTTAAATATTAACAAACAGAAAAGAAATATACAAAGGAACAATAGGGGGACTTAAAACCAAAACCCATGTATAGGAAAAACATAACTATCTACAAGTATATATATATATATATATATATATATATATATATATAAATTTTAGTCTTTAATGTCTAAAAACAAAACTACCCTCTAAGGATATATATATACATGTTATTAATTAGTTTCTAAAGTCTAACAAAAAAACTATTCATCTAAGTAATGCACGGGGTCCCTGGGCATTTAGATTAGCATCGAAGGACACCTCAAGCCACTACAAAAAAAAAGGTCATTTAGCGACCGAAAATAGTGACCGAATTTTTAGGTTCCTTTTTGCGACCGAAATAGAGACCGATTGTAGGATCTACATGAAACAATGGTTAGAGTTGATTCTGCGACCGAAATAGCGACCGAAATAGAGCGTAGCAGAGATATCGGTCGCTACTTCGGTCGCTAAACAATGGAAAGTAAAAGTTAGAAATTTATGAATTGTTAGCGACCGAAATGACGACCGAATTAAATGCAACGGTCAAACTGTGTTTATATTAGCGACCGATTTATAAATCCGTCGCTAAATTTATGAATTCACACTTTAAACTTTATTTATATTTGCGATCGATATTAATTCGGTCGCTAAATGGCGCGTTGAAAAAATAAAATTGCGCGTGTTAGCGACCGAAATTTAATTTGGTCGCTAAAATTACAAATTCAAATTAAGACTAACCGTATTAGCGACCGAATTAGCGACCGAATTAATTCGGTCGCTAAAACTGAAATCCCTAAATTCGACAGAACCTCCTTTTTCCTCATTTTTTCCGGCGTTTTCTCTCTCCCACCCACTGTTTCTCTCTTCTACGGCGCGCGCTCCGGCCACCTCAACACCCCAAGACACCTCCGGTCGTCGTCACCACCGTCATCTCCCCTCTGCTCAGGTAAGCTCTCCTCTACTCCATCCCTCTGTCTCATTGTCTCACTATGTCACTGTCTATCATTTCCCCCCTCATTTCAGGGCTCATTCTGGTCACATTGCTCACACCACCACCACCACAACGCCCTCCCTCACACTGACCGAGGTAATTGCTTCTCTCGTTGTCTTTCTCTACATTGTTGTTTCTGTTGTGTGTTGTGTGTACATTGGTGTTGTGTGTGTGTTTGTTGTGTTGTGTGTGTGTGTTGTGAGTGTGTGTTTGTTGTGTGTTCTGTGTACTAAAGTTTGTGTGTTCAATTGGATTGTAATCATAGGGTAGGTGTGTGTGTGCTCTGTGTGTGTGTCTGTTTGGGATGTTTATGTGTGTGTGTGTGCAGAGATGTGTGTTTAGTGTATGTGTGTGTGTCTGTTTGGGATGTTTGTGTGTGTGTGTGTGTGTGTGTGTGTGTGTGTGTGTGTGCAGAGATGTGTGTTTAGTGTATGTGTGTGTGTCTGTTTGGGATGTTTGTGTGTGTGTGTGTGTGTGTGTGTGTGTGTGCAGAGATGTGTGTTTAGTGTATGTGTGTGTGTCTGTTTGGGATGTTTGAGTGTGTGTGTGTGTGTGTGTGTGTGTGTGTGTGTGTGTGTGTGTGTGTGTGTGTGTGTGTGCAGAGATGTGTGTTTAGTGTCTGTGTGTGAGTTTAGGGATGTGTGTTTTTGTTACTCATCATTTTCATTTTTTCATCCAACACATTTCTCCCTTTTCTCTTAGTTTCTCAAGGTGTCTTGATTTCTTACTCAAGGATCATCACTTAGAGGTAATTTTCCTCCAACCTTTCTTCATTACAATTGATGTTGAGTTGATTAGCTTCATGCTTGTTCTTAATTTTGTTCAAAAAGAATTAAGCTTGAAAATGGTAGAAAATCATAACTCTTTGTACCCATTGATTTAAGTCTTGAAACTTAATATTGGTGCTTCTATAATCATACTCTTCATGCTTGCCAAATGATTTGATGAACAAAAATTTCTCCCCTATTTTCCCCCACTTGGCCGAACCATACCCTTTTATTTTACTCTTGGATTTCAAAAATTTGTAACTCTTTGCATAAAGGGAAACAAATCTCCAAATTTGATATATGTGCTTGTCTAGTGATCAATGATCATCCTTCCTTTCTCTTCATGTTTTTCATTCAAATCACTAAGTTGCTACAACTTTCCATATTCCTTGATTTTTATGATTTAAATTCTAGAAAATCATAGAAATGGAATTTGTGAGTTATGACAATTTTTCCCTACTAACTAAGACCCTAACATCTTGTCTATCTAGGATGGACTATTAGATCATATAATTAATATAGTTAATTAGTGGTTAGTTACAAATCAGTTGCTTTATCTTACATATAATATAAGTCACTTTTATATATGACTTGATGTAATAAACTTTCTCATTCAATCAATTACACCTTTCAGTTTTCTCTCTATTATTTTCTATTTTAATGGGCACTGTCATGTTTACTAACATGAACATTGAACAACATGGAAAATCTTCTCTTTGATAGAAAGAAATTCTAGCATTATCCACATTTTTTTATGGTACTGGATATGTAATATATTGATTCGATTTGTGTAAACAGTTAGGCCCGATTTAAGGATAATTTTTTAAAAAAAGTCGAAATCAAAATAAATTGACCTTCAGCTCTCCAATCTTATTATTTTTTATGCTTCATTGATTATTTTTTCGTGAGCACATGCTTTAACACTAGATATTCATGAGATAAATTATTTAGGTATAACAATTTAACATAATAGAATAGTGATTTGATTTGAAATGAATAATTTCATTTATGCACGATAGGTCCTTGTTGTCATATTCTTCTACCGGCTCCTCCACTTATCCTTGCTCAGTTGTGTTTTCTCTCTCAGGTCAGTTCTCTGAACACTCAGTGTAATGTATTATGTGAATTATCGTCTTGTTTGGTAGTGGAGAACTGAGCTCAATAGGATGTGATCTTGTCTGAATGTATGCTGATAATTAATTTAATGTTTATGCATGTGTTTGTCAATATGTGTTGTTTATTAGTGGAGAACGGAGCTCAATAGGATGTGATCTTGTCTGATTGTATGCTGATAATTTAATGTTTTTGCATGTGTTTGTCAATATGTGTTGTTTGTTAGTGGAGAGCGAAGCTCAATAGGATGTGATCCTGTCCGAAAGGCGGGATGCTGGTTGTGTGCTGATAATTTAGAAATTATGCATGTGTTTGACAATTAACTGCTACTTGTTAGTGGAGAGCGGAGCTCAATAGGATGTTTGCTACAATATTTAATCTAAGTTTGTATTGATTTACGCTGCAATTTATATAAACTCAACAATGTTGCAATATTTATAGGTTAATGGTTTTATTTTCTGTTAGAGTTAATAATTAATTTACGAAAGTCTTAGTTTCCTATTTGAGATTCAATATTAATGAGCATGCGTAACTTATCAAGGTATGCATGCTCATTGTATTGAATCTTGAATTGTCCAAGTGGGACAGTTTGGGAAAAAACCTTTTTCACACTCGTACAATAGTCATTTCAATGTTCAAATGCCTTATATACTTGTTGAAATCTCGGTCTGATGCATTTCCTTTTGTTCTCCTGGTGCATACTTGATCGCGGTGATTCTGACCGTGCTCGAGTCGTGTAACTTGGAGACCGATGGGAAATGCTGCCGAAATTTTGTCAAGTATAAGGTATTTGAATATGGGAATAACTATTAGTAGCCGAGTGTGGCAAAGGTTTCTTCTCTCATGGGATAGGTTCATACCTTGTCATAAGAACGAGATTGATGGAGTTATTGGAATGCACCGTAATATATAAGTGTTATTGTAGGATTGGTCAGGCTATTTAATTGCCAGCAATGGATATTCCGGAGAATCGAAAATGGATGTATCGTAGGTTGGATCGGAATAAACGTCTTAGGGAAGAGTATAGAGTTGGAGTGGGTGAGTTTATAGAGTTTGTTGTTAGCCAGGAGAGATTTATACGGCTGGGCGGTGATCAATTGAGGTGTCCTTGCAAAAGATGCAAGTGTCAATCTTTCAAAAGTGTGAATGGAGTTGTAGCCGATCTTTATGAGAAGGGCTTCATGCCTGATTACTATTGGTGGAGTAACCATGGTGAGACGTTGCCTGACTTAAACCCGATTGTGGCTGAAGGTTCGTACTATGGAAGTGGTGACGGGAGGGAAGAATTGAATCCATACGAGCAGATGATAATGGATCATGCTGGACCATCGGTTGGTGTTGTACTAGAAGAAGATGGGGGAGAAGATGGTGGAATGGGTTCCCAATACATAGAGGAGAATCCGAATCCCGAAGCTCAAAGATTCTATGATATCCTGAGTGCTTTGCCACGATCTCCATTGTGGGAAGGATGTCGGAGTACATGGAGTTGTCGATGTGCATGGAATGGTTGAGTATCAAATCTGACTACAATATGCAAGAAGGTTGTTTTAATCGCCTCAAGCAGTCGGTGTCCAAGGCGTTGCCGAGAAGGGAATCGGATGCCTACATGTTTTTATCATGCTAAGAAGTCCGTGGAAAATTTGGGTCTGGGGTGTTTGAAAATTGATTGTTGCCCGAATGGATGTATGTTGTACTATAAGGATGATTCAGCGGAAAGCATAACGTGTTGTCGATTTTGTGGTGCGGATCGGTATAAGACAACCACTAGGATGTGCATTGAGAAGAAGAGGTCGCTAAAAAAGATGTGGTACTTTCCGCTCGTGCCAAGACTTACAAGATTGTACTCTTCGATGGCCAACGCAGCTCACATGAGGTGGCATAGTGAGCATGAGAGGGAGCAAGATATCTTGTGTCATCCATCGATGGAGAAGCTTGGAAGCATTTTGATAGGGTTCATATGGAATTTTCGCAGGACCCTCGCAATGTCCGATTGGGGTTATCTCTTTGATGGATTTAATCCTTTTGGGCAGTCTGGAAAAGCATACTCTTGTTGGCCGGCTATCCCGACTCGTACAATCTTCCCAGGATGTGCATGAAGCGGGAGTTTATGTTCCTAACGAGTCATAATTCCGGTCCGTCTAATCCAAAAGGTAAGATTGATGTGTACTTGCAGCCACCGATAGATGAGTTGACAATGCTTTGTGGAATGATGGTGTGTTGACATATGACGTATCTTTGAGGCAGAATTTCATCATGAAAGCAGCTTTAATGTGGACGATCAACGACTTTCCCGCTTATGGGATGATGTCGGGTTGGATGACCGGGGAAGCTTGGATGCCCAATATGTATGGAGCGACCGAAGGCATTCACGCTTAAAAACAATCGAAAGATCTCATATTTTGATTGTCATCGTCAATTCCTTCCGGAAGATCATCCTTATAGGCGGAACAAGAATGCATTCAAGAAGCGTTGTGCGGAGAGAACACCGCCTCCACCACGTTTGACTGGTCCTAATGTATGGCGCAGAGTACAAGATTTACCACTCGTCCATGAAACCCAAGGAGAACATATTCCTGATTATGGCGTCAACCATAATTGGATAAAACAAAGTATATTTTGGAGGTTGCCGTATTGGAGGACGCAGCTACTCCGTCACAACATTGATGTCATGCATACTGAGAGGAATGTGTTTTTGAATGTGTTTGACACTGTGATGGACATCAAGGGGAGGACAAAGGATACAAATAAAGCCCGATTGGACCTGGCTGGCATTTGTAATTGGAAGGAGCTTGAGTTGCAAGACGGTGGTCGTGGCAGACTTATCAAACCGAAGGCAAGTTATACACTAAGCAAAGCACAGAAATTGGCCGTCTGTAAGTGGGTTAAAGAACTAAAGTTACCAGATGGGTATGCTTCCAATCTGGGTAGATGTGTTGACATTAAGGAAGCAAAGTTACATGGAATGAAGAGTCATGATTGCCACGTGTTCATGCAACGGTTGCTTCCAATTGCGTTCGACGCATTACCGAAGCAAATTTGGAACCCACTTGTTGAGCTTAGCCACTTTTTTAGGGAGCTTACATCGACAACACTAAATGTGAATCAATTAAAGGATATGGAAGTCAAGATACCCGTTTTGTTATGTAAGCTGGAGCAAATCTTCCCGCCGAGTTTCTTTGATTCCATGGAACACCTGCCAGTTCATCTACCTTACGAAGCAAGAGTTGGTGGCCCAGTCCAATACCGCTGGATGTATCCATTTGAGAGGTAAACAACATCAACTATTTTACTTAATACATATGAAATTCACGAACACGAGAGCAGTAGTTTAGCTTTCCCTAAAACTAGTAATTATTTGTATGTATCCATCTTTAATAGGTTCCTGCACTCCCTTAAACACAAAGTCAAGAACAAGGCACGAGTGGAGGGTTCCATTTGTGAAGCATACTTAGTAGAGGAGACTTCCACTTTTGCCTCTTATTACTATCCGGACGAAGTTAACACGAGAAGGTCATGGATGCCTAGAAACGTTGATTCGGGCGAAGGATGTTCAACTAGTCCTCCTATATCAATATTCAACTATCCAGCAGATTTAGTGGCAAATCAAAAGGATATTTCTTGGAGCAGCGTGACATTAATGCTGCTCATCTGTATATCCTTCAAAATTGTGAAGAGGTGGCGCCATATTTAGAGTAAGTTTCTACAACGTCTTTAATAAGTTCAATTGACATTTATTATTATTAATCGTCCTGCTGTTAATCTCCCATATGTAGGATGTACGGCAATTTTCTAAGGGATCTCCAACCTGACATTTCAAATGATCAGGTTGATCGAGAAATTACTTCTCACTTTGCTACGTGGTTCAGTAAATATGTAGGTTAAGCATCTTCATTTTTTGAAGCATACATTTTATCTCCTTAAATATATAGCATGTATAAGAATAATATAATATTTGATTGTTTAGGTACTAGATCCAGAAAACAATGTTCAAAATCCATTGTTGACAAATTTGGCATGGGGGCCTAACAGATGGGTTACATCATGGAATACTTATATTGTAAATGGATATAAATTTAACACAAAAACATGGAATGAAGGAATGCAGACGTGTAACTATGGTGTTTGTGTGCGAGCCACTGATGGCAATGTAGAGGATGATTTCTATGGGGTTCTAACTGACATCCTTGAACTCGATTATACCGGTTTCCCCGTGATGAAATTAGTTATCTTCAAGTGTGATTGGTTTGATCCTACTCTTGACGTAGGGACAAAAATAGATAAAAATTATGGTATTGTTCAAGTTAGGCTGTCTCGAAGGTATAATAAGGCGTACGACCCATTCATTTTTTCACAACAGGCAGAGCAGGTTTATTACTCGCCATATCCCGAAGGACATCATGGCTGGTTGGGTGTTATTAAGATAAAGGCTCGCAGTATAATTACTGATAATGTAATCAACCAGCCTGAAAAAGATGCTCCGTACCAAGATGATGAGTTTTCAAGACCCCACGTACCGTTGCAAATTAGACATTATTGTTAATTCTCTGGCGGACATTTCCGGAAATGGGGAAGAAGTTGAAAGAGAGTTAATGGATCAATCCGAGTTGGACGCATATAGCGAAGGTACATTCCGATCAAGTGATACTGATGAGACTGAGGGTGAATTTAGTGACGGAGATTCTACTTAGGTAATTTATTTATGTCATAATTCATTGTGTGAATGTCATTCTACTTATTAGGTAATTTATTTTTGTATTATTTACACTGTTGTGTAATCATATTTTCATTTTTTTCACAGATGGCAGATTCCTCCAGAGGTAGGGGTCGTCGTGGAGGTCGTGCTGCGAGAGTCCCTTCGCCGGCCGACCCACAGCCTTCAGATCGAGACCATCCTACCAGCACCTCTGTTGACGGGACACCTCAGGGTGATGGAGTTGCACCCCCACCCATCCTCATGTGGTCGGGACACAGGCTGCACCCTCATCATCCACACCTACGACGATAGGACCATCATCATCATCGGGGACAGAGAGTCGTGGTCCATCCGACAGAGGATTCTTCTTATCCCCGGGGGGGATAACGAGTATGCTAATTTAATTTTTTAATATATATAAAGTATCGTTAATTTCTATTTACTTGTTTTTAAAATTTAATTATAACATTTATTAATGCTCTAATTTTGCTGCAGCTTTCTGCCCGCGAAGGGCCCTTCTGATTCGATCTCGAAGATCCCGCGACGCAAGTTTGATGGTCCATGGCCTACATGGAAGGTCATCCCACTGGGCCATAGGGATCAGTTGTTTCTAGAGTTTAAGGTAACAGTTTATTAAGTTTTTTAAATTAAATTTACATTATATATATGTACACACGAATTTCCTAACAACTGTAAGTTGCAGAAAGAGTATAGGTGGGACTTAGCTTTAGAGGCTCTCGTCAGGGACATATTTGAGCATAAAGGCTCACTGGTTATGAAGAATCTGATGAACAAGCTGAGGAAGGGGCAAAATAAGGGGAGGTGGGTGGATCCTGAGATCAAGAGGTAGCTGGACCAGTACTGGGCTACTGAGAAGTTCCAGGAGATCCAGGCCACAACTCGGCGTAATCGAGCTTCTGATGGTGGCGCATGTGCTTGGACCGGTGGGTCTAAATCAGCCGCCGCCCACTACGACGAGCTGGTAATACATTAAACTTTTGACTTAATATACTATTTAATTAATTAGTTTTCATTTTTAATTATTCTTATGAATTTAATATTATATTATTCTGTGCAGAAAGCACGAAACAATGGCCCCGACTGCTATGGAGTTGGTGGAGAGGACGAAGAAGTTGAAGTCGGGGACATGGGTCAACGACAAGGTCCGTAACTATGCTGTAAGCAAAAAAATAATTTAGTGTTTACTTATAATTTATTATAAATGATTTGTTAATATTGGATATAATTATTTTAACTAAATCTATTCAACTTTGTAGGCGGGCTTCAACGAGAAGAAGGACGATGCCATATCACGTGCCTCACAGTCACAAGATCAGGCTTTGACTGGTGATGGCTGCTCTCCTGTCTCCGTCGACGATAATGCCATTTATTTGGAGGTCGTCGGGGGTAGGAACAAGAAGGGGCACGTGTATGGCCTCGGACACCTGGGAGTCGAGTTCATCGCTTCATCGTCCGGCACGCCTGCTCCTTGTTGCGCCGATACCGTCCCTCAGGAGCAGTTCCACCAAATGCAGGACACCATCACGTAGCTGAACGCGGAGCTTCGGGAGAAGAACGAGAGAGAGCAGCAGATGGCGAACCAGATTGCCTGATTGACTCGGGCACACCACAGCTGATGATGCGGTGAGCATCGAGCAGGGCCAAACATCTGCGGCTGGTGTTGGAGCAGATGAGGATCCAGACTCCAGTTGCTCGGGATGATGCTCCGGCGGTTGTGCCGCTGCTGCCGCTCCTCCCGATCCGCGCCGCCGGCTCATCGATGTCTGCTCTCTGCGAGAGGACGATCGGCCAGCGCGGCGTCGGTGGTACGGACGCCGAGGATGATTGGATTCCTCCATCTCCCCCTCATCATGACTGATTTTTTCTCTCCATATTTTTGACTTTAAACGATTCTTGTACGACATTTTTTATTATTCTTTTTATATATATTTATTATTTTTTATGATTGTATATTTCATAAGTTATTTGGTGTGTTTTATTAGTAATTTTTTTAACGTTTAAAGAAAATCAGAAAAAAAAAATATTATAAAAATTAAAATTAAAAAAAAAATAATAATAACCAGTTTAGCGACCGAATTAGAAACCAATAATTCGGTCGCTAAACTTTATTTAAGATTTACAGATGATGTATAGCAACCGAAAATCCGTCGCTAATATAAGTTAACAGTAACCAAAATTAGCGACCGAATTAGCAACCGATTATCGGTCGCTAAAAATGGTTACCCAAAAAATGCGACCAACCTAATAGCGACCGATTATTATTATATAGCGACCGAATTTACGGTCGCTAATTAGCGACCGAAATAATAATTCGGTAGCTAAAACCTTAGCGACCAGGTATTCAGCTACCATCATAAATCGGTCTCTGATTCGGTCGCTAAAACAAATAGCGACCGATTTACATGGTTTAGCGACCGAAACTTACGGTCGCTAAACAATTGTTTTTTTGTAGTGAGCTTCTGTCCGCTTTGCCTGTCCTTCTCTAGTTTCTTCAACGACGTGGCTCCTCTACCCCGTTTCCTATGAGTCTGTGATGTCTGTATGGACAAAAAAAAAAGATAAAATTGAGGGTTGTAACATTATAATAACTTACATTAAAAAGAAGGACTAAAGATAGTATATAACATGTAAACTTACACTAGAATCAGGCGTAGGCGCGATCGGGTCTTGCTTAGGCCCCACAGTGTCCTCCCGTGCATGTGGGTTATTCGACTGATCCATATGTATGCCTGTTCAGAAACAATATATATTTATTAACATAGGTTATAACTCAAAATAAATACAGAAGTATAAATAAAAATAAATGTATACTAAGTTTAAACTACCTATATCAATATCCCTTCGTGATGATCATCACGAGTGGCATGTACCTCGTCCACCTGTGTCTCCTCGATTATAGTAGGCATGTTTCTTGAAAAAGAAGGAGTCTCAGGAATATCAATATTTGAATCTTGATTTTCATCACTACCATTATACATGCTTTTTCCTTGGAGAACCACGGACAACCTTTTGTTAGAAGGATCAGTGATGTAGAACACTTGTTTTGCTTGGGAAGCCATTATGAAAGGCTCATTTATATGACCTAACTTGTTGAGATCTACCAATGTGAACCCCAATTCGTTGGTTTGTACATGATAAGCCTCTGGCTTATCTAGTTTTATAACTAGATGGACTGTGGTTTTCGTGCAATTTATTCGAGTTCACTCTCGTTTTCGCCCAAATTTACCTTGTTTTGTTCCTAAGTTGGACTTTGACTCGTTTTGCGTCTTTTGTGTAGTTTTTAGGTTATTTTGAATAGAATTACGCTTGTGGGTGCTTTTGTTGTTTCAGATTAAATAAGTGAAGCTCCGGAAGTCAAGGAAAGTCGAAAAGCAGTGGAAATTGCAAGTCTGGAGACACTCGCCCCGCGAGTGTATTCTCGCCTCGCGAGACTGAAGGTCAACAAAGCAGCAAAAGTCAACATTTCTGTCTCGCCACGCGAGACTCTTCTCGCCCCGCGAATCATGAAGACCTGCAAGACAGAGACCATCACGGCCAAGCCGTGATGAAGACCGCGCCCGTGAACAGTTTAAGGTTGAAGACTCGCCCCGCGAGAAGCCTCTCGCCCCGCGAGTGTTTGAAGACCCTGGAAGTCAGAGACCATCACGGCCCAGCCGTGATGAAGGTCACAGCCTAGAATTGAAGACTCGCCTCACGAACATACCTTCGCCTCGCGAGAGTTTAAATTGAAAGCGCGCTAATTTTAATTCTCGCCTCGCGAATGTCTGCTCGCCTCGCGAGAGAGCGCAGATCAGGATTACTATTTAAGGGCTGTTGCATATCAGAACGGGGATCCAACTTTAGCATCCAGTTTTCCACTGTTTAGAGTAGCGTAGGGTATTTTCTTTTCTCTTTGGAGCTGCGTCTCCCTTTTTCTTATGGAGATTATGTCCGATCGCTTGTCTATGAGCATGAGGAACTAATCCCCTCGTCCGAGGGAACGATGAAGCCACCCATGGCGATGTAAATCCGATATGATGTATGTCTTTCTCCTTAATTCAATTCTTGTTTTCTAATTCTGAGTTGATTGTGTCAATTATATGCTAGCGTGATTGACTTGTTAACGTGATGAGGCTTAGTCAGCGATTCGCGTTTAGAACTTGAATTAGAATCATCGATCGAATATTGCACGAGAGTGAATAGGAGATCGGTGCAACCATATAGGGAACACGAATTAACAGAATTCGAGATTAGGGTTAAGAGACCTAGCAAGTAATTAACTCAAATCATCGAATACGTCCTAATGAGCACGGAAGTGGATTTAGGAGAATTTAGGGGTCCCGGTTGACATTGTAATTGAATTTAGGGAGGGATTCATCATCACTTGGGTGTACATATTGGGTAGGTGGATTTGTGACCTTGGACATTTTAGTTTTCTGAATTTTAGTTAATTATTTATTTAGACTAGTTAATTGATTTTAGATATTAATCTTCTCTCCCTCAACCATCTTCCGTAACTTGACCGAACTTATCCGACTTCCCGCGGATTAGTCGAATTGGTATCCCAATCCTTGAGTTCGACCTCGGTAATTACTTACCGTGTTATTTTTATTACTTGCGACGACCCGGTACACTTGCCGGAGTCACAACAGTACACCACCATTGCTATCAACCCACTTACATTTAAAAATCGGCACCGTAAGCTTAGTGTAATCGAGCACCCAAATATCTTCAATATATCCAAAGTAAGGTGTCGGTGCTTTAACGTGTTTTGTGTCCTTTGCACTAGAGAAGTGCATTGCTTCGGCCACGATCATAACCCCACTATTTTGCATGGTACTCTTGTTATCTTGTGCCTTTGTATAAAAGGAAAAGTTATTTATGTCGTATCCGCTCCAACATATGACGTTGAAGCTAGGCCCACGTGCTAGCCATCTTACGTTATCAGAAGCAGTACTACCATCCTTAAGCATTTCTTCCTTGAACCATGGTAAGAAAGTCTTGTTATGCTTGTTCAACAACCACCTTTCGCTCATTCGAGGGTTTTCTTGATTGACTTTTCTTTTATGTTCAAATAAGAAAGGCTGAACACAATCGTTGTTGTTCAATACATACAAATGTGCTTGAAGAACTTCCTCCCGACCCTTGCTATTAATTCTTAAGCCATGTGTACCCTTACCTTGACATCTGATCTCATCATGCCGAGGCTTAGGAACCCCTATAGGATCCGTGTTATGAAGGTAGTCCGAACAAAACTCAATAGCTTCTTCTGCAACATACCTTTGAACAATAGATGCTTCCGAACGATGAGGATTCTTCACGTACCCTTTCAAGATCTTCATGTAGCGCTCAACCGGGTACATCCATCTCAGAAAACCGGCCCACATAATCTAATCTCCCTCACCAAATGAACAATTAAGTGAACCATTATGTCGAAAAAGGAAGGAGGAAAATACATCTCCAATTGGCACAAGATTGTAGCAGCCTCAACTTCCAAGTCATCCAACATACAGGGGTCAACGACTTTGCTACATATAGAATTGAAGAATGAGCACAACCGAGTAATGACATGTCTCACATTTTTTGGATCAATACCACGAATAGCAACGGGCAGAAGTTGTTGCATCAAGATGTGACAATCATGAGACTTTAAGCCAACCAATTTAAGATCACTAGAGACAAGCCTCTTCATATTTGAAGAGTAACCATGTGGAACTTTGATGCCCTGAAGACACCCGCGGAAACTTTGTCTCTCTTTTTTTGACAGAGTATGACATGCTGGCGGCAAATAAGTCCGCTTACCATCCTCAACAACTGGAGCTAACTGCTCTCGTATACCCATAGCAACGAGGTCGAGACGAGCATTGACACCATCCTTTGTCTTGCCCTGAATGTTTAGAATCGTACAGATCAAACTTTCACTCAAATTTTTCTGGACATGCATCACATCTATGCAAAGTGTCGACATCAAGCTTGCGCCAAGATGGGAAGATCAAAGAATATCGACCTCTTCTTCCATATGTTTTTCTCAGCAGCTTTACCTTTCTTTTTGGACTTGCCGAATATAGCATCGATGCCCTTTACCCTCTGATAAACCTGCTCTCCAATTAAGGCCGCCGGAGCTTCTTCTGTCTCTTGGCATCCATTAAAAGCTTTTTTCATCTTACGATATGGGTGATCACGTCTAAGAAATATCCGATGCCCAAGGTAAACCGTCTTCTTTCCATGATGAAACTGAGTGTAGCATGTGCCTTCTTCACATATAGGGCATGCTTTATGCCCTTTGACACTGTACCCGGACAAGTTACCGTATGCTGGAAAGTCGTTGATGATGCAAAATAACATGGCACGAAGGTTGAAAGTCTCATGAGAATACCCATCAACTACATCAACACCTTCCACCCACAGCGTTTTCAAGTCTTCAATCAAGGGGCTTAGATAAACATCTAAGTCATTTCCCGGTTGCTTTGGGCCTGAAATCATCATAGACAACATCATGTATTTGCGCTTCATGCACAACCAAGGGGGCAGGTTGTAAATTATCAACAGAACAGGCCATGAACTATGAATACTACTCATGTTACCATAAGGATTCATTCCATCCGTAGCAAGTCCAAGCCTTAGGTTTCTTGGCTCATCGGTGAAATCCGGAAACATAGTATCAATATTCTTCCATTGCATAGAATCAGCAGGATGACGAACCTTTCCATCACGTTTCCTCTCATCATTATGCCATCTAAGATTCTTCGCATCTTTCGCATTGGCAAACAATCGCTTGAACCTTGGAATTATTGGAAGATACCACAACACCTTCGCAGGAGGACCCTTTTTTCTCACATCATCAAGATCATCATCATCATCACCACCCTTCACTTTGTATCATGATAACCCACATTTGGGGCAATCATGATTGTCTTCATGAACACCGGTGTACAATATGCAATCATTAGGGCATGCGTGTATCTTCTTATACTCCATACCCATCGGACACAATACCTTCTTGGCCTCATAGTTACGGTCAGGCAATGTGTTGTCCTCCGGAAGCAAGTCTTTCAACACTTCAAGCAATTCCGTGAAGCTTTTATCGGTCCAACCATTTCTCGCCTTCACACAAACCAATTTTAGCACCATCGACAACCGTGTATGAGTAGTACACCCTGGATATAAAGGCTTATCCGCATCACCGCACAACCTATCATACACATGAGCTCGATGAAAAGATTCTTGTCCAATATCACGGATCATGTCCTCTACTCGATCATCCTCCATATCTACGTCAACGTCCTCACTTTGGGAGACACTTGCCGTACTACTCAACAACACATCACCATGCCATATCCATCTTGTATAACTCAAGCAATTCCCTTCACAAATCAAATGAGTACGTATATCCTTCACCGTACATTTCCTCGTATTCAAACATTTGACACAAGGACAACAGAACATTCCATTACTATTAGGAACATTCATTTGAGCAAATTTTATAAATTCTCCCACCCCCTTCAAATACTCAGCACTAGTGCGCTTACAAACCATCCAACTACGATCCATAACTAGATAGGTTCTGTAGATATACAAAACATATATCCAATATAAGGACAATACGGGAGATTGAAAACTAGTTTTTGAAGATTGCCAAGAACTGGTCACGGCCTGGCAGTGATGTCCATCACGGCCGTAACGTGCCAACTGAACCAGACCCTCACAGGCAGAACTGATCACGGCCTATCCGTGATGAGCATTACGACCGTGACAGACCAACCAACAGAGCAACATACACTCAAAACCAAAAATAGAGACATTTCAAACAACTCAAACTCACAGTTTCAAGTTTCAACTACTGAGACTACAGTTTCAACATACACTCAAAACCAAAAATAAAAAAATGTGCCCTAAAGATTCACCAGAAATAGGTGCTCGCTTGGTGGTGGGGAGCTCGAGTGGTGGCCAACGTTCGATGTGGTTACTGGGAGCAGAGGGACAAGGAGATTTAGTGCGCGGGAAGGGGTAAAAGAGAGATGTCAAGTTATTGCAAAGAATATTGAGCAGGAAAGATAGAGTTAGGGGTTAAGAGTGTACCTCACGGTGGTGGCGAAGAAGCCCTCGCGGTGGTTGCGGTGGAGATGAGCTCGCGATTAGGGCAGAGTGAGAGTCAGAGTCAGAGTGAGAGTTGAGAGTGAGAGTGAGCGTGATGAAAAGAGAAGAACAGAGACATACAGAGGGAAGTGCAGAAGGCGCGCGGGTGTAAATGTTATAATCAAAAACCAAAAATAAAACAACATTTTACGTCAGTTCTCTTAAGCAACTGACGTTAAAAGTCATTGTTTAACGTCAGTTGTATTAAACAACTGACGTTAAAAAACATTCATTCCTTTGACTACTGTGCTACTAACCATGACTACTCTGCTACTTACCCATGCGTTTTCTATTCCTTCACAATATGGCTCTGAGACTTTTGTTATTTCTTCCTATACCTGGACTTAAAGGTCTATTTCTTCCTATTCCTTCGTGCGTTTTCTATTATGCATGTTTATAATATATGACTGCCAACTCCCAATGCGCCTTGGAACCTAATGCTCTTAATGATCAACTTAATTTTTTAGCAACTTACGACGCCTAGTAACTTCATCCCCTGCTCCTATAAATAGCTTCCTTCCTTCCTTTTATTTTTCTGCTTCACAATATGGCTCTGCCATGGAGATTAACTTCATCACTCTTTCTTCCTATTCCTAGACTCAAAGATCTTTGTCTTAATGGTCAAACAACTTCTGAGGTTGTGTAAATCACATAACATGGGTGATAAGGTTGTGTAAATCACATAATGTGAGTTTCTCACCTTATCATCCTTCCGTAGAATCGGCAGCTACAGTTCCAAAACCTCAGCTTTGGAAGTAAGTGACTGTTCCAAGACCATTGCTGAAACAGATCGAGTGCACCCTTGCTCAGTGACTTTGGAAAACTCGGTCGCTCGACTCTCCTCTCTTGCTCACCCGTGAAGGGAACGAAGCCTCAACAAATGTTTTGGATTTTAAACCCTTTCAATGTAACTTTTTATAGGATTTTAAAATTTTGAATGTATCTTGTAATTGTATTATTGATACACTTCATGAATGAGATCCGGTTTGGGTTATTGATTCAACTTATAGCATTTTTACTTCGCACATATATTTTAGTTTTCAAAACAGAAACACAAAACATCAAAGCAAGTGAAACTGAAACTTTGAGGAAGGCAATGCATAAGGGTACGTATACTAGGTAAAAAAAATTATTGAAATAACCTTTAACGTCTGTTGATGAAAGAACAGACGTTAAAAGTTAAGTGACTCACTTTTAACGTCAGTCCTCACAACAACTGGCGTTAAAATTGAATTAATGAAGTCTGATATTTACAAAACTGACACCGCCTTCTTTTTAACGTCTAGCTTTTGGTTAACTGACGTAAACATTTCCCGTCTAATGTATATTTTCCACTAGTGATCCGACCTATGACCGGTTCGGTCATCATATCAGATCACATGAGCCACTGAATTGGTGCTGACATCACCGAACCATGGTCGAATATCGAATTAAACCTGCTGAATCGGTCCAGGTCGAACCAGTCGAGCTGACCATGCATGTTGTCCAAGTGTCCAACACATACTGTACCAAGAGCAAATTTGAAATTTCAAGTTGAAATTTCCAAAACTTGCCAACAAGGGGATCGAACTATGCTCCTCCAGATCAAATACGACAGGCTTCGCTAAGCGAATCCAGATGCTAAGAATTTTACAAATATTTTATGTATACATAGCTTAAGTATAAAATTTATATATTTGATATATGCCGGTTCAATCGATGACTCACTGGTTCGACTAGTGACTCATTGATTTGGTGCCCCGATCGAGTCGATGATCGGTTCGGTTTTAATAACATTATTTAGTCCTTTATATTAACGAAAGTAAGACATGTAAGAAGTGGAGTCTCTAGTGCGAGCAAAAATGCAACACAAGGAGTTTATTATATTGTGCCTTGAAGATTGTAGTGACTGGGCATTGTAATGCAAGTAAGTGCCTCTCTTAATGTTCACACTTGTTGTCTTGATTAATGACCCTTAAAGTACTGAGTAGTTGGTACTTATAGTAGGCACAATTGCCAAATGCTCACTCTTTTGTGGTGTATCTTTGGAGTTTGGATTGTGATAAAGAAATATAAACCAAAAAATAATAAAGTAAGAAAGAAAAAAAAAATTGGCTCTTTGAAGTCATTATCATTCAAGATGCAAAGCATATATAATATCATTGCCATGAAGTTTCTAGATTATATTACTGGAACTTGGAGGAAAAAAAATAATCTTGGTGTAGATACAGCGTGCCATGGCTTCAAAAACTTTTTGTCGTTCATTGATAAATTGATCCTGAGTTGTCAAGGGCTGTAATTGTCTCAACCAAGCTAGATACCAGGATACCTCAATTTGCACGTCCATCCGATGTTGAAGTATTCCTTTCACCGCCTGCATGCACGGGTGGCTCTCCTTTCTTCACATCTGTGCCTTCTGGAAGAGTTGTTCCGGAAGTGATTCTCTTTACAGGTCCAATGATGAGTTCAAACAGGTTAATCCTTCATGTTAATTCATTAATTGTCTCCTTTTCGTTTCAGATTGAAAGCTTCATATTAATCCTTGGAATCTTTTTGGTGCTTTCAGTATGATTTTTTTAGGTTTCTTGTGCTTTTATAATCTTTAAATCCTGGCTGTCAAGTATGTTGAACATTTTCTGTTCTTTATTTATTTTATTTTGTCATATTCAGAATTATTTGAAATGCCTTCATTAAATCGTCTGATGGCTAAAAATAAAATATCAGATATAATAACTTATAGACTAACAAAGTAATTAATTGTATTGTTTGTTCTGTTGCTATAAATCAATACTTTTTGGTACAAAACATGGTAGTAAGGTTATGTTACTCCAAGACTATCAATTAGAAAACCAATGGCATGCCAGGTGTCCTAGATCCACTCAACCAAACGTACCATAAGCTAAGAGTAATGTTTGTCTCGTTAAACTTAGATTCCATATACTTTGTCTTACTTCTACTTAAACGAAAGTCATGTGTTTCCAGATCTTGTCTTCACATCTCTAGTTTCCCATTTATTTCCTCTCTCGACTCTCCAACTAGGACTATATCATCTGCAAAAAACATGCACCACAATGCTGACTGTTGAATTTGCTCGGTAAGCAAATCCAAGACCAAGGCAAAAGGTAGGGGCTCAAAGTTGACAACTTGATGTCTATGGCAGAGTTATCAAACCCGAATAGCGTAGCGTAGCGGCTGACCTCGAAAACGCTATTGCGGGATGGCGTGTAGTGGGACATGCGCTATTTTAGGCAAGAGGAGGGGACTGAGAAGGGAAAAGGGAGGAGAGGCAGAGAGAAAAGAGGAATGAAAGTGGAAGGGAGAAGAGGGGGGGAGGAAGAGTCTCTCCTACAGAATAAAAATGTCAGAGGGAGAAGGGGGTGGAGGAAGAGTAATAAAATAAATAAGGGTAAAAGAGATATTTTAATGGGTATAAGTGAGGGTAAATAAGTCATTTGCATAAATAGAAAGGGTAAAACAGAGATTGGGGGAGTTAAAGAAGGGTAAAATGGAGAATTTGTAAGTTAAAGAGAGTGTAGAATTGGAAGATCAGATTAAAGAATGAGCAAAACTTTAAAAAAAAAACCCTAGTTTTGAAGTACCGGCCACAGGAAAAGGAACAGACAGCCGCAGCAGAGGAAGACCCATTCGTGGGAGAGCGAGACCCAGTCATGGAACAACGTCGCCGGTGGTTGGGAGTGGCCGGAAGTGGCTCTTCGGAGGGTTCTCTCGACCCATGAAGTAATAGCGGCTCTGGAGTCTGGAGTGCCGCTAATCGCTGCGATCCCGCGTTTTTCTGCCGCTTTAGCTGCCGCTACAGAAAAACGCTCCGCTCCGCCTCCTATGTAGTGGCCGCCGGCTGCTCCGCCACACACCACCGCGAACGCGCGCTATTGACTACCCTGGTCTATGGTTATAAGAAAATCTTTTGTGACCCAACCTCGTGTTTCCGCACTAGTCGTGTCCCTCTCATACATATCATTGATAGCTTGAATATTGGCAATTCGGTCTAATTTCTTCTCTAGGGCTTTCCACAATACCTCTATTGGCACCCTTTCATACGCCCTCTCTGTCTTTAGTGCCTAAGGATTGGTATAACTCGTCAAAAGCTTTAGCTCTCACTTTGCTCACCGCCTTCTTAGTATCTTTCTCAGCTACCAGCATTTTTACCTAAGGATCACGTTTTATAACATTCTCTTTTAACCTTAACTTTATCTTACACACTTACGTCCCACCATTAGGATTCTTTACCCTTATGTCCAAAGCCTCTTTACCTAGGATATTGCCTCTTTAAGATCAATGTTTTTCAAACATTATTGGAAAACTTATAGTAGTATTTAGCATGAATGTTGATTTTAAGGGTGATTGATTCTTGAGTAACGTTTGAGGTAAAAATATATCAGAAGTACCTAAATTATGATGAAAAGGCACCCTTTTTTATCAATAGAAAAAATTCACCCTTTTTTTAGGGAAAAAAATAATAGAAGAAAAGGCATTATCTATTTAACCAGTTTACATTTAGGTAGGTGTCGAGGAAAAGATTTAGTCGTACCAATGCATATCTGACAAGGCTTATGCAGACTATTAAAGTTGTTAAGTATGGAAAATAATATATTTTTGTGGGAGAAAACCCAGAAGTTATTTCAATCATGGCTATATATTTTGTGGAAAAATGCTCTTCTCTCCCTTTCCCTTATGTTTCTATGTATGATTTCTTCATTTGTGTCCTGCCATGCTTTATGGACCAATCTTTCTTAAATATCATGGAAGAGTTCACTGGTTGTTGTGCACGGACAGCACAAAAATAGTAATTTAACTTGTTTTCGTGTTGAACTCTTGGATAATTCAGACAGAAATTTTTGCTTCAATCTGATATTTGTTTTTTTTTTGATAAATAAAGAATATATTAATTAGAGTACAAGAGATACTCTAACTCTTATAAGATTAGAACAAAATCTGAAACAAAAGTGAACAAACAGCTGTTTTACAATCAAAACTACCTAACAGAAAGTGAGAGGTTGTATCATAACTAAGGTTCTATGCCTTGTCATTTGTAATTCTGTGAAAATACGCTTAAAAGTTTTTCTATGCCTTCTCTATGAGAATATCGCAAGTCTGTTTTCACATTTGCCCTACCTATGAATGTATTTGTAACATTGTATCCCCATTAACGTGGCATTTTATTAATTGGAAATTTTTCTGCTCCTGTTTCAGGCAGAAGTGAAAACTTTACATCTTTCCTTTTTCTTTAATCACATGAACTAACCTGTCTTGGCAGTAAAGGGTTATGTGTGGGTGCATTGTGGGTATAAAAAAAAAAAAAAGAAATTTCTTCCTCTTGAGTATTAATATAAATATTAAAACCTTGTTTCCCTCTTTCTTTGTCAGGGTTGATGAAGCTTAATGATTTGTTTGCAAGGAGCACCAGAAGCTCCAGAGATATAGTGAAGGGTTTCTTTCCAAAAGACGTTATAAGATATTTTTGGCAGAACGAACTTCATTGAAAAATCTTGTGAAACATTGTACTGGGATACAGTGAAAATGGATAGATCAGATACATCAGGCTTTGTAAGTGGTGGAGGCTGTATATTGGAAGTTCTTTTTCTAGCCAGAAAGTTATGATAGGTTTGTGGATCTTGTAATAGCATGTGGTGAACTGTTCTGCTACTTCTACCTTCTGTAGCTGTAGTGCACAACATCCGCATAATGGATTTAAACAAGAAAGTTTTTCTGTCTCCTCATGATGCTGAATTTAGGAAAAATGATAACTTTGGTGATACTACATTATGCTTGAATGGCATTGGCTTTGGAGAAACCAATAAGACTAGTTATAGATGTACTGAGAGCAATCTTGGGATGAAGTTTTCCAATGTTTCTAATGATGGCTGCAGATTGGTCCTGGGGTTGGGACCAACCCCAATGGCATATGATGACGACTACGACAATTTGGGCTTTAATAAGAAGAAAACATTGGCCAACCTTTTTCCTCATCAGGTGCCATCTTAATGTGATCCAATCCTTCAACTTGGCCTTTCTGGTGGAACTAATGAGGCATCAAGCATGATGGACTGCTCAGGTTCAACCGAGACTGATGTGAATATGTCATCACGTCTTTTAGCTCCAAGAATGGACAAGGCTAAAATTTCGGTGCAGACACAAGAGCTGATTCTTGGGACAGAAACTCAGCTTTGCCTGGAACCATCAAATGCTACAAATTACTCACTTTGCACCGCATCAGAGATCCAGGCTAATGGTATAACTTCGGAGAACCGAACAAGCAATCCTAAGAGATGTAGATTTCCTGGCTGTACAAAGGGAGCTCGATGCGCTTCAGGGCTTTGTATTGAACATGGGGGTGGACAGAGATGTCAGAAACCGGGATGCAACAAGGGTGCTAGTTCCACTCTCCATGAAATAACCATCATCTTATCCATGCTTCTCCACTGCCAAGATGGCAGTGCAAGAAAGAAGCGGCCGCAGCATGGCTGCCGCCCCTGGCTGCAGCCTAGACTTTAATCTGCCGGAGGGCAGGGTCCACGGAGGCGACCTCATGTTGTATTTCAGAGGAAATCTCAAAAATGCACTTGATGGTATCTGAAATAGGGTGGGTGGAGTCCTGGTGACTCAAAATTTGTAGATTCATTTTAGGAATTAGAGACCATATCCGTTATGGAATTGTGTATAAGGTTTGTGTTGCTTGTTCAATAACTTGTGTATAAATCTTGTGTTGATTATTAGCCAGTAGGCTCTTATTGTTTGTGGTGCTTCATCAGAACGGTGAGACTCAATTCTTCAATGTATGGTGGCATTGTTAAACAAAGACTCATAAATGATAAATCCACTGCCTCCTTTCTGCATTTGCTGCAACTAAATGGTGTTCTTAAATTCATTCTCTAGTTTTATTATTATTATTTAATTTAACACGGTTTGCAAGTGTACCTTTTTAGACTTGGAACGTCAAAACTTCAAAGCGGTGAAAACTGAAAACAAACACAATCTAATGTAAACACTTGCGTTTTGGCACAGTATAAATTAGAGGTTTTCCTTTTCCAGAGAACAAGATGGATACTAAAAAAGCTGCACCTTTTTCTTCTTCCTCTACGCTCTACCCTAGTTTTTCTACAAGCGGAAGAAGCAAAAGAATTCTAAAAACGCACCGAATTGCCATTTATTTTCGTGCATGTAATTTCTCTGCGATTCTTTCAGTTTTCAACCTTCTCTGTTTCTCGATTTTCCTTCCACGATTTTCTCTTCCAGGAAAATCTCGTTTTCTGCAATTTCGTGTTTTGATATAACCGCTTTTTTAGTCTTGGACGATATCGACGAAAAAATTCACAGCGTAATCTATAGTTAATTAGCTTCCATTTCGTTTCAAGTAAAGAAAATCGTGTTGCGATTGGAATCTGAAGCTTTCAGTGTAACCGCTTCGTGTTTTTTCGTGCAGGAAGAGCGATGGAAAATGCGCGAAGCAATAGCAAGATGAAGAATAAGGTGAAGGCTTCGAACGAGAACGTTTCGCCGCTGCAGTTGGAGATGGACGATCAAAGAGGACGCAATCTCCAATCGATGGCGATGAGTCCAGGATTTCAACGATACGCCGAGAACATCGACGCCAGAGGCTCGCCGCTCACGCGTTGCTTCTTCGCCGGATCTCCGATCTCCGGCAAGGTCACTTCGTCCGGCGAGGCCTTCACTTCTCCGACGACGTTCGGCGCCAGCAAGTACAGCAGGTCCACGAAAGCCTCCGGCAACAACAGCTCCGTCGGGAACAGTAGCTTCGGTTCTGGATGTAGATTCTCGCTCTCGCCGCTTTCTTCGGTGGAGAACTTGGACATCGCGCCGCTGCCGGCGATGTACGAGGAAGTTCTCGTGATGGATGCCATTCAGGTGAGGCCAACGTCGGGAGAAAAAAGTGGAAGGTCTTCTTCATCTTCCTCCGGCCGTGGTCCGCCGTCGTCGACATCGTCGTGGTCGCCGCCGCCGCCGTATGTGAGGAACGTTCTGAAGACGGAATCTGGAAACTGCCGCTACAACTCCAAACGCCAGGTTGGTTTCGCGCCATAATTATACAAATTTAACGGTTCAGTTATTTTCTTTATATGTATTTTATGATTTTATCTTTCCACAAGATTTCATTTTTGATGCAATATAATATAATTATATCAGTCTAAAATAGTTAAATTTTTTTAGGAAATTTATTTGTCTTAGTTAAAATTTCTTTTAATAATATACTTGGATAATTATTATTTATTATTATCCAAAAATATTCTATAATAATAAGATTTAATTTGATTTACTTTGTCATTAAATAAGTGTGCTTTTATATTAACTACTAGTGTGCGTGGAGATTCAAATTTCTTGTATTCAGAGAATCACGCATTTACGTATTAATACATCGTTGGATTAATTTTAGGTCTCCTCAATCATTTTTAGTGATTGATCCAACAATGTATTAATGTATGAATGCACGAATGTATGATATTATGACTTTAGGAAATCCATTTTTATATGTGGTTTGTTAAAGGAGGAATTTGGAGGGATTTAAAATATTTTGTATGTTTTGATTAAAATATCCTCACTTGTCTAATTTTAAATAAATAATTATAAGGGTTTAAAAGTAAAGTTTTAAAATCCCCCCTTCCCCTCCCCTCCCCTAAAATCTCTCTCCTCCCTCCTTTGAATCAAACACAGTTATATCTCATTCCTCTCAACATTGTAATGTATGTAAGTTTCTTTAGTTTTGTTTGTCTTACGATTCGGTGAGATATGAGGTTTGCCACTTGGTTTTTGGTTCCAAGTATGGTTAAACTAAACAATATTGTGAGATGTTAGGGATTGAAAGTGTGCCTAAAGAGTTTGATTAAGAATCTTGGAACTGCTTGTGGTTCCAAGTATGGTTAAACTAAACAATATTGTGAGATGTTAAGGATTGAAAGTGTGCCTTAAGAGTTTGATTAAGAATCTTGGAACTGCTGTGTTCAAATCTTTGACTCTTGTTAAATTTTGTCATTTCTTATTGTCGATTTCTTTCTTTCATTCTTTTTCATGTGTATAATTATGCACTTTGGATTCTCTCCTGCCATCCGGCAGTCTACAGCCAAATTTCCTTTGTTGCTCTCGTATGCAAAACTAATACCGCATGCGATACTGGTTAAAAACATTCCACTGCGTCGGTGGAGATGATCCGGACCTATAATCATGTATTAATTGCTGCAAGAATATGAAAGAACAAAGGTTTGTTGGGTCATTATCAATTGTAAAGATGATCAGTGGCGGACCCACCTTTATGCCCAGGGTGTGTGGCTTACAGTTTTGCCCCTATTTTTTAAATAATTGCACCCATGCCTTTACCATTTATGATATATATAAATTAATTGAAGTTGCACCCATGAAATCTCGTAAAGGACAATTATTAGATATGTAAATTATTTGATTAGATATATTAAAATTTTATGATTTTAACATTTATGCCTTTATATATCTTCAGATGTATGTTAGCAATTTCTTATATAATTTTTTGGAAATAAATTGCCCCACTGGGTCAGGATCCTAGATCCGCTGCTGAAGATGATCATGTGATCCACTAATGACCGAGCATGTTCATGAATTATATGTCCACTGTCAACCCGACGAACTAATTTATCACGTGGGAACGCAAATTAGGGAGGGAACTCTTGAGGTCTTATGGATATTTACTCTTAGGGAGTGAATAATGCATTTAAGACTAAAACATGGCTCAGAAGTATACTTTTCCTTCAAACATACTATCATGATTTGGTCCTGGATTATACTTGTTGACCTTGATTTCTTCCTGAGGAAACTGGAAGGAACACTCTAATGTGGAAGGATTTGGCATGAGGAATTGTATAGAAAAAAAGAGTATCAAAGTTCACCAATCGAATTGCGTTTTATTGTAAACTGCTAGCATATATTCTTGCAATATTATAAGGGAAACAAGCAAGTAGCATGCCTTTCCGATGCAATGTCAATAGGACATAAACTGACAGTATATGGTGTTTGAAGGCTTGATGCTTTTGAAGTTATTATTATTATTATTATTATTATTATTATTATTATTATTATTATTATTACCTTATAAAGATAAATATCTTGCAGGTTGTACACGGAAGGGAAGAGCTTCATCCAAGTCATCTCTCCACTATGTCCAAATCTGAGGTAAACAATGAAAAGATGTATATTTATCGCCATTTCCTTTAAACACATAATCAGCAATTGAATCTTGCTTCTTGGGTTGTTTAGACACAGTCGTCCAGATCACCTACGAGTGTAGAATCAAGCATACATGACAGAAACAGCCGCACTGTTAAGCAGCACTCAGCAGCTGCTGAATCTAAAGATACAGTAGTCATAACATCCCAACCAGCTTCACCTGTTAAACCTGAACCTCACCATACCCTTGCCAATCCCAACGCTTTCAATGTCTGGTCACCCTTGGATGATGGCATTGAGGTTGTCCTCCCAAATGGTCCAGACGAAGCTCTATCAAGGGAAAACGTTGAGGCATACATTTTGAGTACTCTCCATGGCCCGACTACTAGAAGGAGACTACCAGTATTTGAGAAAATTTGCAAGGGGAAGTGATCCCCCAAGATTGATAAAAGGCATCCTCAAGTGATGGAAGGTATTATTGCACATCCTCCCGAGATACTCTCAAAAGTCAAAACCATAGTTTCTTATGCCATTTGAATAATTTTCCCCACATTCAGTGCATACAATTTTGGTTGGCTATTGGTAAGTATGTATAAATGTGGTGACAGTTAATGATCAGTTGATCGCCAGATTATCATTGTTGTCCATACATTTCAGAATAAAATGACATTTCTATAAGTAAGCATGGTGTGATTTGGTTGAAAAGGTACTCTCTTCATTTTATGGACAGAGGGAGTAATTTTTCTCCATTTTATGAAAAGTTTATGATATTCAAGTAACAAAAGCCATGCTTTTTACCCAATTGAGTTTCCCCTGAAACTTCATTTACCATTGTGATTATAGTTTTAGTGCATGATGACTATCCTCCTTACTATAGTGTTTTCCCTCCAAATTGTGACTTTTCTCCAAAGAGATACTCCCTCCGATCCTTATTATAAGAAACAAATAAGGTACTTTTATTTTTGGTCCAAAATATAAGAAACATGCATAAATTTTGACACGTATTAAATGTTAATTTCCAATTTTACCCTCATATATAGTCACACAAGCTTTGAAGTGGTAATGTATGCTATTAAGGTCACAAGGTTGACTTTATAGATTTTGTTGTAAATACGAAAGCTTATTAAAGAACCACTTTGAGTGAGCTAAAGATATTTCCAACCTTGTTATCAAGGAAAGCAACCCAGATTCATAATGAACCAGAATGTTCAGAGACACAATGTGCTTTAATTCTGCACATGAATAGAATCAAAGCTTACTTGAGGGAGAAAAGATGATTTTTGGTTAACTACAGCAAATGGTCATCATATTGAACATCTATTCACCCTACTTCTATGATATAAACCACTAGATAAGCATTAAAATAGGAAGAAATGAAAAAAACATTAATCTCATAAATTTTAAAATCACATGCCTATTTCATTTGAAATAAAATGATATTCTGACACAGTAGTTCCAGCAGTGGCTTGACATAGTCATGTATTCACATGGCTTGATGTAGAATTAGTTGCTCATGTATCATTCTGAATTTCTATTTGAGCTTCTTGATCTGCAAAACCACAAAAAAGTTGGATATTTAGAGAACAACAGAAAGTTGCAATCTCTGAAAATTGCTCATTATGAATTATGAAATACCCTTTTCAGCTCAATTTCTGTATCTCTCTTCTGCTGCCCCAACGAGTGCTGCAGATTGGTTATGCCAAAAACATTATCCAGGTCATCCTCAAAGCAGATTCTAGGTCTTCACGAAGAAGTGCAGGCAACTTATCCACAATGGGCATCAAAAGGAAACAGTTGAACTGCAAAATAGTAGGTATAAGCAGTGCAGAAAGGATAGATAAAAAAAAAGATGCAAATTCTAAATTATTGCTATGACAACAATCCCAAATTAATGCATTAACAATGTTTTGCGTTTCGACACACTGTTGTAATTTGTGGTTGCAGTCAACCTGAACACAGAACATAAATTATAAAGATGATAAGAAAAATACATGCAAGGCATAAAAAATCAAACCTTTGTTTCTAAGCTCACTCTAGCATGTTCTCACTCCAAGTAAGGAAGGAGGAAGTTCACAGGCCAACACACAAAGATGCATAAATGAACAAGCAGGAAACATCACAAACCTTTAATTCTGTGGAAACCAAGAAATATTCACTTATGCCATGAAATATCTGTTGTACCAAACCATAAACAATCCTTTCAGATGAAGGTGCAAGCATTCGATTCCAAAGTGTGCTATGCAGAAGGTCAGCAAGCTTTGTATCTGTTGTCTGAATGGATGTGCTAGAATCAGTGCCAGAGGCCAAATGGCTGGGCTTTACATCTGGTTGTGGCTTTGTGTCTTCTTTCTCAAGTGAACTTGTTTGTGATAAAACAGTTTCTGTAGGATTATTAGAAACATTGGAATGTTATGTTCCACCAAATGAATCTAAGAACTGACGTAACCCAGCCCGACTGCAAATATGACAGTGACCACAAGGAGATATAAAATAAGGGAGGTGAACTTAGGGTAGCAAATAATGGTTAGTGAGATCATTTAAAATGCAGCAAGCCAAAGCATCTCTCTGAAAATGCTCCATAAATCAAGTATACCTTATTGTGCAGAGACCATGAGACATATCTTGTGGTGCTTACCAAGTCCTCCATACATCTGCAGCAAAGCAGCCATGAAAAACTGGCGTTTAGAAAACAGTAAGAAAAAGGATAAATCATGAACGAGTGTGGAGATGAAACATGTAAGATTCATGATTGCCAAGTTTAGTGTGATGACATCACAATGAGTACAAGCTGTATCACCTCATTTTCACAAAATCAAGGCAGAAAATGCATCCTAATACGAAAAAACATAACCATGAAGAAATGAAGAGAAAAACACAAAATTATTATGTAAAGTAAAAATGTTACATATTATATCTTATGTTCTCTTTTAAAAGCTAAACCATGCATCTCATCCCTCTTCCGCTTAATCTGATTCTATAAAAACGATACACACAAGGAATTTTTAGCAAGTTTTCAAGCTCTTTCCCATTCCTCCTCCTCTTCATTCACAGTTATGAATGTTATAAAACAGCAATTGTTAGAGCCAACTCTTGCTAATATTTGCTCAACCATTGATGTCTATGCTTTTCAATATTTTCAAACAGAAATATATGAGTATTTCTGCTATGTGTAGCTTTACAGGTTCATTCTATGGTGCACCACCCATTGCACCACCTATGTGGCAAGTGTTGAATCATTCATTTTGACATCTAGACATTTGGCTTTAATACATGGTGAAGGTTTGAAAATTTGACCCACCCATGTGGCTATTTGATTGCCCCACAATTTGCCACGTGGGTGGTGTAAATTTTGGGTAGTGCAACTTAGCCCAAGCCAGCTTTACAAAACAATATATTGTAAATTAACTCTTTTTTTAAATAAAAAAAAGACAAATTATGCCAATCTCCATTGAGGTGAAAAGTACACATAAGAGGAGTAACTATAATTTCCAAATATACAGGTGAGTGCAGTGTAATTTCATCACACCTAGGGAGATCAATGTAATTTTCCCAAAACTAAAATGAAGATCATGATGCTTTGTCTTGTTCTTTTTTTCATTATTTGACAAAAAGAAAACTCATGATATAGAGGGCGTTTGTTACAGAATATTTGATAAAAAAATCACTTTTTTTGAGTAAAAAATCATTTTTAATGAAAGAAACAAACTTATAGCACTTGGGGAGAAGTGGTGGTTAACTTTTCGTGGCATGCTTTTGAAGTGGATTCTGCAAAGTTGTTGAAGGCAGAAGCAACACGCCTGAGGAACACCTCATGGCCACTTAGATACTCATCATCTTTCTGTCAGAAACAAAATGCATAGATAAAATAAGTTTGGGAAAATAACAAACTATTAATTGCACAAAAGTGTTAGGAAATTTCCAAAAAGAAGCATAAACAATTTATCCAAAAAATATAAAGAGAATACCTTAAGAAGATAAACAGAGATTGGAAGCAATCTCTCGTACACTTATTTTTGCTCTTGTTGGCAGTGGATTACCCAACATTTACTACCACAGAGCATTGCTAGTCTTACTGCTATCCTGTAGAATTTCCTTTGAGTTTGATAGGCACATCGCAATCACAAATAATGCCTAAAGAATTTCTCTACTTCATCCATCTACCTTTCTTTTTGAGGAACATCCCCATCATTTTGTAAGATGGATCCAAGATACTTAAATCATGTAACTTTCGGAATGATGTGATCCAAGTCATTGCTGTGGTTATTGGATAAGGGATTTCAGTGTCTTTTCATTGGAATTTATCAAAAGAGTTATGAATACTTTTATAATTACTCTTGGTTTCTCCTTTTGTTGTTTAGATCACGTAAACTGTGAGTGTGATTGAGTGGACTGGAAGTGACATTATCAAAATAGACACATCACAAGGTATAAGTTGACTTAAATTCCTGATAAATTGAAATAATTAAAGAAAGAAAGGAAATAAAAGAAATTGTTCAATTCTTCAGTACAAATCACCTGATGAAGAAAAGGTTTAAATGTGTCACGAGCCTTTGCAACAGCAATTACACAAGCAGTCCTGGTTACTCAAAATAAATCTTTAATAATGAGTAGTAGTACAAGAATGAATAGATAAAACACAGAATTACCTTGAGTAGTTTGTTCCATCATGAATATCTTCAACTCCACAAGCATTTACAATTTCTTCCCGAGTAATTGGGGGACATTTGATTCCTCCAATCACAAAACGGAATTCAGCCATCACTCGATGATATTGTGCACCACCATAGAGAGGCATCCCTGCATTCTACATACAAGTATAACCCATCCTGTCAGATGTTTTGCTAAATAAGATTCTGAAAATACTTTTGAAAAAGCTTGCACCCACCACAAAATGTTAAACTCATGAAAGTGGTCATTTATATGCATTAGTTAATTGAAATCATCAGCCAAAAGAAAAAGAAAATCGTAATTATATATATTTTGTATTACGAAGGGAAAATAGTAAAATAAAATGAGTAGCTTGTGAGGGAACTGAACCCCATCAGCAACAACAAATGCACCTCAATTTATTGCCTCATCTTGTAGTGTTTCACCTGAAGGTATTATTGCACATCCTCTTGAGATACTCTCAAAAGTCAAAACCATAGTTTCTTGTGCCGTTTGAACAATTTTCCCCACATTCAGTACATACAATTTTGGTTGGCTATTGGTAAGTATGTATAAATGTGGTGACAGTTAATGATCTGTTGATCGCCAGATTACCATTGTTGTCAATACATTTCAGAATAAAATGACATCTCTATGAGAAAAACAGAGTAAGCATGGTGTGGTTTGGTTGAATAGGCACTCTCTTCATTTTATGGACAGAGGGAGTAATTTTTCTCCATTTTATGAAAAGTTTATGATATTCTCAAGTAACAAAAAACCATGCTTTTTACCCGATTGAGTTTCCCCTGAAACTTCATTTACCATTGTGATTACAGCTTTAATGCATGATGACTATCCTCCTTACTTGCTATAGTGTTTTCCCTCCAAAAATTGTGACTTTTCTCCAGAGAGATACTTTGTAAGAATCCGATTGGTTTCTAGTCCACGTCAGGTCCATGTATGCATGATTGCATCACCATCACCAAAACGAAGCAAAGAGCCACGACCACCAGAATCAAAGCCCTCTTGTGAAAAAAGGCATTGATCATCATCAACCCAAAAACCTTATCCAACTCCAATGACTGTTATCACTCTCTCCCTCCCTTCCACAAACCCCTTTTCCCTCTCTCCCTCCCCAAAACGCTTCAGACTCAATCCTCAATCCTCCTTACAACTCTCTTCCCCTCTCCAAACCCCGCCACTCCCCAAGAAAACTGGAGTAATCATCATCGGCGCCGGCCTCGCCGGCCTATCCGCCGCTACCCACCTCAACTCCCACAACATTCCCTTCCTCCTCCTCGAAGCATCTGACGCCGTCGGCGGCCGAGTCCGAACCGACGCCGTCGATGGCTTCCTCCTCGACCGCGGCTTCCAAATCTTCATCACCGCCTACCCGGAAGCCCAGAAGCTCCTCGACTACCAATCCCTCAACCTCCAAAAGTTCTATTCCGGAGCTCGAATCTTCTACAACAACCAATTCCACACCGTCGCCGACCCTCTACGCCATTTCTTTGACTCTGCAAAATCCCTCACCAACCCAATCGGATCCCTCAAAGACAAATTACTCATCGGATCCTCCAGAATTCGGGTCCTCACCAAATCCGACGAAGAAATCCTCAATGCCGATGAGGTTCCCACAATTGAGTTGCTGAAGGATATAGGGTTTTCCGATTCCATCATCGCGAGATTCTTCAGGCCGTTCTTCGGCGGTATCTTCTTTGACACTGAGCTCGAAACGACGTCGCGGCTGTTCGATTTCGTCTTCAAGTGCCTCGCCCTCGGAGACAATACGCTCCCGGCGAACGGCATATCGGCTATTCCGGAACAGCTGGCGGCGAGGTTGCCTTCCGGTTCTGTTCTGCTGAACTCGAAGGCCGTTTCCATCGATCTCGACCGTTCCGAATCGTCGACGAGGAGTGTGAGGTTGCAGAACGGCGACGTTTTGAGCAGTCAGCTGGGAGTGATCGTCGCGGTTGAAGAACCGGTGGCGGTCCAGCTATTAGCGGGTAGGATAAGTCCGGTTGAGAGAAAACCGGTCCGAAGCACGGTTTGTCTGTATTTTACTGCAAATCGGGATCAAATCCCGGTTGGAGATCCGGTTCTGTTTCTGAATGGGTCGGGTAGAGGGATTGTGAACAACATGTTCTTTCCTACAAATGTGTCTCCATCTTATGGCCCACTCGAAAAAGCTTTGGTTTCAGTATCACTAATCGGGTTGTTTGAGGATGAGACTGATGATTATCTAGCGGGCAAGGTGGTCCAGGAGCTTTCGGGTTGGTTCGGTGAGAAAATGGTTAGGGAATGGAAGCACTTGAAAACTTATCGGGTCGGGTTTGCACAACCCAATCAGAGCCCACCCACGGATCTGAACAAGAACCCGAGAATTGAATCGGGTTTGTATGTGTGTGGTGATTATTTGACCTCAGCAACTTTTGATGGGGCTTTGGTCTCTGGGAGGAGAGCAGCAGAATGTTTGTTGAAGGACAGAGCCTTCACTACGGCTTAAAGTGTACTGTGCATCATCTACGCTCATCAAACACGTTTATATTTGGATAGTTAACTAATTATTATAGATTTAATTTGAATGAAATATCAGAATAAATTTTTATACTCATCCACTGTCGTGTAATAAAAAATGTTTGATTTTCATTATTATTGCCCACCTCTCTCTTATCTTTGTTTTGCGGATGATATTATTTTGTTTGGTGAGACGTCAATTGAACAAGCTCAAATTATTCAGCATTGTTTGGATCTATTTTGCATCAGCTCAGGCCAATCCATTAGTAAGGAGAAAACCCGGATTATCTTTTCCCATAATGTTCATAATGTTTGCAGGCAAGAAATTAGTGACACCTTGGGGTTTTCGAGAACTGCTGATTTGGGTAAGTATCTTGGCATGCCTCTCCACCATAAAAAGGTGACCAAGAATACATACCAATTCCTCCTTGACAAAGCGAATAATAGGCTCAGTGGGTGGAAAGCTAAATCCCTATCGCTTGTAGGTAGATTAACCCTTACTCAGTCAGTCGTTGCTGCCTTGCCAAGCTATGCCAAGCAAACTGCATGGATTCTGCGACACATTTGTTCTGAGTTGGACAAAAAATGCAGGAGCTTTGTGTGGGGTTCTTTGAATGATCAGAGGAAGATTAATTTGATCAATTGGAGCACGGTTTGCCAACCTAAGGTTCTGGGGGGTGTTGGTCTCCGACAGTCTTCTCTGGTAAACACAGCCAATACGATGAAGGTTGGTTGGAACTTGGAACCTTATTCATCGCAAAGAAGACCTTTGTGTGCAGGTTGTCAAAGCCAAATATGGGTGTGGTAATTATGTTATGCCAAAAGTTAAAAGTAGGAGTGGTGCATCTAATCTTTGGCACGGAGTGTGCAAAAGTTGGAGCCACATTGAAGAGAATATCTCTTGGGGACTTGGAAATGGTAAATTGATTAGGTTTTGGTTGGACAGTTGGGTGCTTCTTGAACTTTGTTATTACTCCTTCAGTGGAGTTGGATATAGATTGCATGGTGAGTAGTTTTATTCTTCCCTCTGGTTGTTGGAACATTCCTAAATTGAGGGTTGTGGTTCCGGATGTGATAATCAGGAAAATCGTTGCTTTGCAGGTGCCCATGCATGGAGAGTTCGATGATGTTATAACTTGGAGCCCTCGCCATATGGGTGCTTTTCTCTTAAGTTTGCATATAATGTTGTTGCGGGGCACGATGGGCAAGACTCCAATCAGATTTTTAAGTTCATCTGGAAGTGGAGGGTACCCAAAGGGTTAAAGCTTTTCTTTGGTTAGTTGTGCATGGGGCTATCTTGACTAATGAGGTTAAAAGGAACAAGCATTTGAATCGTGACCAGAATTGCTCTTTGTGTGGTATGGCGTTGGAGTCGGTTCTTCATGCCTTGAGAGATTGTGGCAGAGTTCGTAGTATTTGGGTCTGTGTTAGTGGATCCTAGTCACTGGGATAATTTTCAGAGTTGGAACTTGCAAGATTGGTTGTTTCAGAAACTTTCCCTGGATTTGGGCTGGGACAAGCGAGGATCTTGGAGCTTTTATTTTGCCTTGGCTATTGACACATTCCGATTCACTGAAAACCAGTTTGTGTTTGAGAATATTGTTTGAGGGGTCTAGTCTTCTTCGACGCATCCAAGCTCGGGTCAGGGAGTGCTCCTCGGCTTTTTCTCTGCTATCGCCTTTGGTTACAGCTCATAGGGGTGCTCCACTACTCAAGTTTGTGTGTGATTTCACTGATCGGTTTAATAAAGTGATTTATGTTTGGATGTTTTTACTTAAAGCAAGTTTGATGTAAAACTTAGTATAATTTTTCAATCAAGGGTGCTCCACTACTCAAGTTCGTCCACAAACACTTCTCAAACACCTCTTTTTCGTTAATCACGGTGAAGCACGTGAAACCAAACACACACTTCGTTGGAGCTTCTCGAAGCATGGATGGTGTAAGCTCAACTCAGATGGTTCTGTCAGAGAGGGGGTGAGTGTGCGTCTTGTGGTGACCTCGTTAGAAATGAGAATGGGGTGTTCTTAGCTGGCTTTGCGTGTAATTTGGGGTCCTGCACTATAATACAGGCTGAACTTACAGGTATTTTGCATGCCATGTATCTTGCGAAGAGAAGGAATGTGGCTAGGCTTCACATAGAGACTGACTCGAATAGCGCCATTCAATTATTAGATGGCTCTCGTGACATCACCCACCCTTGTGCTACAATTCTTTATGAAATCAAAGGCCTGATCAGAGACTTCTTTTCTGTTAGGTGGACTCACACTTTTAAAGAAGCAAATCATTGCGCTGATATGTGGCTAACTATGGGCATTCTTTAGATTGGGGCGTGCACACTTTTAATTAGGTGTCATCCTTCCTTTCTCTCTCTGGTTGTTTTTTCTGACTTGTCTAGAACCTATTTTGATAGAGTTCCTTAGTTGTTTTTTGGTTTTTGGGCTTTAGCCCCGTTTATTTATCAAATATATATATATATATATATATATATATATATATATATATATATATATATATATAATTTGTTGATGCTAAAAACCTTTATATTAATACGAAAATGCTAACAAGTATTTCAAGAACATTGATTAAGGATACAAAGATAGAAGTTATGTATTGAGAAGTTGTGTATTTTGTTTTTGAATAATGATGAAGAGTACTGATACGAATTCGTACCACCTTATTCCTTTTTTTATTGGATAGGGAATGCGTGATTTTTGTTGCATCTCAATATTTTCCTCTTTCCATTGATAATATTGCTTATCTAAATGATTCGTATGTTTTATAGTTCGTACTATATAGCATTGTCTTTTATTTTTTCAAAGTTTAACAGTTACAATTTTCATGATTCCTTAATCAATATCATTAGTGCGTCGGTTAACAAGACCCTATTAATAATATATTAAATTCAAATCAATTATTATTGTTTTTTGTTAGAGTTAAATAAAATAATTATTAATTGAACACGTTTTTATTTGTAATAAAAACCACATTGTTTCTTGGTACTTGATGACTTAGCTTATTTCCTTGACACCCAAAAATACTACATGAGAGTTTTACTTATAACATCTGTGTTTTTCACTATTCAATATCCCCTTTCTTTCTTTTTCTTTCTTTCGCTTCATTGATAAGATTTATTGATTTTTCCCAAACACATCCTTACTATACTATGGCTTTCTCTACTTACTATTTATAGCTATGCACGAAGAACCTATTTTTTGCCAAATAAAACATGATACTATAGTTTAATTTTTTTTTTTATAAATGATACTATAGTTTATAGACTATAGCTGAAGGGAACTTCTTTATTCCTAAAGAAAGAAAAAAAATACATAAATAGAAAGTGAAGGAACATAAACATAAGAACCCTCACCGAGCTGTTTTTCTCCTTTCTTTTTTCCTTCTTGGAGTTCAAAGGAACTTAAGGATTAAATCAAAAAAAAGAAGAAGGAACTTAAGGATAATAGGAGTAAGCAGGAAGATCTCAATCAACCAAAAAAAATAAATTAATTAACAAAACATAAATCATACGGTCGATTGTCAAGTGTGTTGCGTGCCTATATTAATTAATTTATGGGTCATGCAAAGTGGGGAAAAAATTATTTGAAAACTAATTGTTTCGTCTTTTTAAATATTAAATACATTGAATTTCTATAAAATCAGTTCACTAACAAGTAAAGACTTTCATTTTTCAGCTAGCAATGACAACCACAACCCACTTTATCATTTTGATGCGTGTTTATGCTATTGTTTTAGTTACAAGCAAAAGTAATGACTTGACATTCCGGGAGTTTTCATCCATTCTAGTCTATATGGATCCAGGCAACAACAACTATATCACAACATCAAGCAATAAAATCATATGCCTTATGGTAGGGATTTCCCTTATTATATGCCCAATGGTCGATTCTCTAATTGAAAATTGATTCCTGACCTCATCGTGTATGTGTTGAACATCGAAGACAATGTTCCTCCTTACCTGGACCCAAACATATCAAATGAACAACTTCTTACAGGTGTTAGCTTTGCATATGATAGATCAGGGCTATGATGACATAATTGTGTCTACAATAGGAGGCGGTGCCATAACAATGCCCAAACAAATTGAATTCTTAAAAAACTTACATTGAAAAACTCAAGGAAATTGCAGGGGAAGATAAAGCTAAACAGATAATTGGAGACGCTCTAGTTATTATTAGTGTAGGAAGCAATAACCTCTTTTTCAATTTTTATGACCTCCCTACAAGAAGGGTGATGTTCAACATGGATCAGATACCAAGATTATTTACGGAATAGGTTTCAAATGTTGATCGAGATAAACCAAAATATATTATTATTAATTTATTATAATTCAATTATTCATGTTTGTAAAGAAATTAATAAATATTTTGATTCCATAAGATAGTTAAAAGCTTTTCATATGATTTTACTGTTAAGTTATTTGATAAAAGTCAACTAAAACCGTCTCCTTAAGAATCAAAGAATTTGGAACAAATAAAAGGTTATACAATTTTAATGAAATTGATGGCAATTCCATACGTTTTACTTTCTTTCAAATTCAATTCTTTTACATCCATTATATTTTTGATCAATTTTCTGATCGAATTATATTTATATACCATTTAACTTTTTTATTTACTTTAATTCGTTTGTTTCTTATACTTGCTTTATTTTCACTTCTAGGTAAGCTTAGTTCTTGTTCTTTCAATACAACACCTTATTATTTTTTTTATATATATGTTTTATTTTATACTTTCTGATTAATTTTTTATTGTTTAAATTCTTTTATATCACTAGCTTGTAATTGAAATCCCAACTAAATATAATTAAAGGAATTTTTTTTGAGGCAAAATATAATTATAATTAAAGGATTAGATCCGTCTAGTGAAAAAGAAAAATATAAAGCAAGAACAAGAAGGTAAGAAATGTATCCTGCACATCCTTGATTTGGTCACTTTAAAATAGTTTTATCCAATGATTACAGCATAAAAGAACATTTAATTATTACTAGTCAATAAAATGTTTAACAATAATGCACATTAACCAAAGAGAAACATAAACACAATGTTGGAACCAACACTTAAACCGTGATTATCGCTTCATGTCGTGTTGTAGAGTATTCCCTTATCTCAATTTGGAAAAAACAGTGGCCATGGAGTTGGAAGCAGGAGCAAGAGACCAACAATGCCACGACGAAGATGATTCACAGTGGCGTCTCTACGAAGCTTACAACGAGCTCCACGCTCTTGCTCAGGACCTCCACACTCCGTTCGACGCCCCGGCGGTGCTGGTGGTTGGCCACCAGACCGATGGGAAGAGCGCCCTCGTTGAGGCCCTGATGGGTTTCCAGTTCAACCACGTCGGCGGCGGCACCAAGACCCGGCGACCCATCACTCTCCACATGAAGTACGACCCTCAATGCCACTCGCCTTCATGTTACCTTGTCTCTGACCATGACCCTTCTTTGTCTCACCAAATGTCTCTTCCTGAAATTCAGGTTTTCTTTCAACCTCTTATTGTTAATGTTACTGTATTGTATTGTTGCAGTTTTTTCAAATGGGGTGGCAAAATGAGGTGAAAGTTTGCCTTTTTAGGCGTGAATTGTGGCGAAAAACCAAAAGAATTAGCGAAGTAATCGCCAGGATTATACATGTTTGAATTAGCTTATTATGTTTGGATTAGCTTATTTTAAGCTTATTTTGTGGTTAAATAACCTTTAGCTTACGTTTGGCTTATGAAATGTTTTATTCCGGCTAAACTACATTCCCGGTAAATTATTTGTTTCGAGGGATATTTTTTGTCATCCTCACACGAGAGAGAAATTTTAACTTGACACTAGTACCACTACGTTTTATCCTTTTTACAAATATGATAACTTTATACTTATCTCAATTTCTCGGGAATATTAAAATATGACTGATACCAAACATTAATATTTAGTCTCTTAGAAGGACAAAATTTGACTTTTGTGAATTGAAGAACTAATTTAGGGACAAAACTTAAGTAAAGAATAATTTTAGGGACTAAGTTGCTGATTTGCCCGAATTGAAAATGCTGCTAAGTTCATTTTACAATAAGTGCAGAACTATTCAATTGAATTTTTTTTTCCAATGATTTTTAATCTCATATATGGTATGACTTTTTGTAGGCATATATTGAAGCTGAAAATGTAAGGTTGGAGCATGATTCTTGTCAATTCTCAGCTAAGGAAATAATTATTAAAGTGGAATACAAGTATTGCCCGAATCTTACAATCATAGACACTCCTGGACTTATTGCTCCTGCTCCAGGTCGAAAAAACAGGGCATTACAGGTCAATCTTCAAGTTGTTTAAACCTATCTACTTGATTTCCTCCATGGACATTGTTTTTGTTGGTGATGGTGAACTTTGTTGCCTTCTTGACTGGCAGGCACAATCACGTGCAGTGGAGTCTCTAGTGCGAGCAAAAATGCAACACAAGGAGTTTATTATATTGTGCCTTGAAGATTGTAGTGACTGGAGCAATGCGACTACAAGACGCATTGTAATGCAAGTAAGTGCCTCTCTTAATGTTCACACTTGTTGTCTTGATTACAACAACAATCAAGCCTTATATCACTAGGTGGGGTCGGCTACATGGATCATATGACGCCATAATGTTCTATCATGAATCATGTTAATAGTTAAATCATGGGCCTCTAAATCTTTCTTAATAGTTTCTCCTATAGTTTTTCTTGGCCTACCTCTGCCTCTAGCTATTGGATTGCCCTCCACCTGGTCCATTCTCCTTACTACAGAATCTAAAGGTCTCCTCCATACATGCCCAAACCACCTAAGTCGAGATTCAACCATCTTTTCTACAATAGGTGCTACCCCAATTCTCTCTCTAATGCTATCATTCATAATCCTATCACGTCTAGTTTTTCCGCTCATCCAGCGCAAAATTCTCATCTCTGCTACATTGATTTTACTCTCGTGTTGATTTTTTACCGCCCAACACTCCGACTCATACAACATCGCCGGTCTAATAGCTGTACGGTAAAATTTTTCATTTAGCTTAAGAGGTACCTTTTAATCACACAAAAAACTCAAAGCCTTCCTCCATTTCGACCACCCTGATTGAATCCGATGGTTTACATCTCCCTCAATTTCTCCGTCATTTTGTATAATAGACCCAAGATGTTTAAACCGTGTGACTTGTGGTATGTTGTGGTCTCCAACTTTCACCTCTAAGCTACAGGTGTTTCGCCTTTTGCTAAACTTACATTCCATATACTCCGTCTTGCTTCTACTCAAACGGAAGCCATGTGCTTCTGAAGCTTGTCTCCAAGTCTCCAACCTTCCATTTATATCCTCTCTCGACTCTCCAACTAGAATTATATCACCTGCGAAAAGCATGCATCGCGGTGCTGGCTCTTGAATGTGTTCCGTAAGTACATCCAAGACCAAGGTAAAAAGATAGGGACTTAAAGCTGGCCCTTGGTGCAGGCCTATGGTTATTGGGAAATCTCCTGTGTCTCCACCCTGCGTTCTCACACTAGTCGTAACCCCCTCATACATATTCTTGATAGCTCGAATATAGGCAATCCGAACACATTTCTTTTATAGGGCTTTCCACAAAACCTCTCTTGACACCCTATAATACGCTTTCTCCAAATCAATGAAGGCCATGTGTAAATCTTTTTGATCCCTTCGATATTGTTCCATCACTCGTCGTAGCAAGTAAATTGCTTCCATGGTCGACCTCCCGGGCATAAAACCAAATTGGTTGTCGGTGATTTTGGTTTCTTTTCTTAGTCTCCGTTCAAGCACCCTTTCCCATAGCTTCATAATATGACTCATAAGCTTAATCCCCCTATAATTTACGCAATTTTGTATGTCTCCCTTGTTTTTGTCAATCAGAACTAAAGTGCTTCTCCTCCATTCGTCCGGCATTTTCTTTGACCTCATAATCTCGTTAAAAAACTTCGTGAGCCAACTAATGCCTCTATTTCCTAGACCCTTCCATACCTCCACAGATATATTGTCCGGTCCAACTGCCTTGCCATTATCCATACTTCTAAAAGCTTCTTTTACCTCAGGCTCTTGGATTCTACGATAAAGTGTAATTTTGGTCCTCCTCTCTGATGTCAAGCACCCGTGAGCATGATAAAACTTCAAATCCTTCATTAAATAACTTGTGGAAATAATTCTTCCATCTATCTTTAATATCTTGTTCCTTAACCAAAACTCCACCTTTTTCATCCTTAATACATTTCACTTGGTCTAAGTCTCTTGTCTTTTTTTCCCTATTTTTAGCAAGTCTATAAATAGATTCCTCACCATCTTTGGTGTCTAAGGATTGGTACAACCCATCAAAAGCTTGAGTTCTAGCTTCGCTCATTGCCTTCTTGGTCTCTTTTTGGCTACCTTATAATTTTCCCAATTTTCAGTATTTTTACATAAAGACCAAGCTTTAAAACATTCCCTTTTAAACCGAACCTTAGCTTGCACACTTTCATCCCACCACCAGGATTCTTTACCCCTAGGTCCGAATCCTCTTGATTACCAAGCGTCTCTATAGCTACCTTCCTAATGCCCTTGACCATCTTGTCCCATATATCATTTGTACTTCCGTTTGCCTCCCAAAACCCTCCCTCCAAAACCTTGTGTTGGAAGATCCTTTGTATTTCAGCCTTCAGTTGCCACCACTTGATCCTTGAAACCTTTTCGTGGCCTCTTCTATTCACACTCCTCTTAACTCTTACATCCATAACCAATACTCTATGTTGGGGGTAGTCAAGCTCTCTCCAGGTATGACTTTACAGTCCAAGCAAATCTTTCTATCCGATCACCTAATAAGAAAGAAATCTATTTGAGAGTTTGTCACCCCACTTTTGTACATGATAAGATGCTCTTCACGTTTCCTAAAACACGTATTGACTATAGTAAGATCGAAAGCAAATGAAAAGTCCAGAATAGACTTACCCTCACCATTTACCTCATCCCCCATGCAAACCCTCGTAACCTCTAGGTGCCCTCCCTACATGCCCATTTAGATCCCCTCCTAAGAAAATATTTTCACCTAGCAGTATTTCCTGAATCAGGCCTTCTAAATCCTCCCAAAATTTTACCTTGAAGTGTTCTTCTAACCCTACATGAGGTGTGTAAGCACTAATCACATTAAAGGTGTTTTGTTCCACTACAAATTTTAGGGCAATGATCCTATCTGCAATCCTTTTTACATCCACAATATCATTCTTCCAATATTTATCCACAATTATGCCTACCCCATTTCTTGATTTTACTTTGCCTGTGTACCAAAGCTTAAAACCCAAAGAGTCTAATTCCTTTGCCTTTTCTCCCACCCACTTAGTTTCTTGTAGGCACATGAAATTGATCCTCCTCCTAATCATAGTGTCAACTATTTCCATTGATTTACCTGTAAGTGTGCCTATATTCCAAGTTCCAAAGCGAATCTTACTTTTGTGAACTAGCTTCTTTACCCACACTCGTTCACAAAAATGTGGGAACCCTTGCTTATTTTTCACTACATCCAGGCGGCGATGCAGCGGCCCTTGCTCATTTGACACTGTACTCGAGCTATACGATCACGCTCTTCAGGCAACGACCTAGCATTAACATTATTACGTCGTTGATCCATGTCATAGGGATTCGACTAAGTTTTACGTTGGCTGTCGATGGCCTAACACAACCCTCTCCTTTTATTCGGGCTTGAGACCGGCTATGTTTAGCTTTGTCACAAAGCACAACATAAGCAGGATTACTTGTTGTCTTGATTAATGACCCTTAAAGTACTGAGTAGCTGGTACTTATAGTAGGCACAATTGCCAAACGCTCACTTTTTTGTGGTGTATCTTTGGAGTTTGGATTGTGAGAAAGAAATATAAACCAAAAAATAATAAAGTAAGAAAGAAAAAAAATTGGCTCATTGAAGTGAATATCATTCAAAATGCAAAGCATATATAATATCATTGCCATGAAGTTTCTAGATTATATTACTGGAACTTGGAGGGAAAAAAATAATCTTGGTGTAGATACAGCATGCCATGGCTTCAAAAACTTTTTGTCGTTCATTGATAGATTGATCCTGAGCTGTCAAGGACTGTAATTGTCTCAACCAAGCTAGATACCAGGATACCTCAATTTGCACGTCCATCTGATGTTGAAGTGTTCCTTTCACCGCCTGCGTGCACACTTGATAGCTGCATTTTGGGTGGCTCTCCTTTCTTCACATCTGTGCCTTCTGGAAGAGTTGGTTCCGGAAGTGATTCTCTTTACAGGTCCAATGATGAGTTCAAACAGGTTAATCCTTCATGTTAATTCATTAATTGTCTCCTTCTTCGTTTCAGATTGAAAGCTTCATATTAATCCTCGGAATCTTTTTGGTGCTTTCAGTATGATTTTTTGGATTTCTTGTGCTTCTATAATCTTTAAATCCTGGCTGTCAAGTATGTTGAACATTTTCTGTTCCTTATTTATTTTATTTTGTCATATTCAGAATTATTTGAAATGCCTTCATTAAATCGTCTGGTGGCTAAAAATAAAATATCAGATAACTTAGACTAACAAAGTAATTAATTGTATTGTTTGTTCTGTTGCTATAAATCAATACTTTTTGGTACAAAACATGGTAGTAAGGTTATGTTACTCCAAGACTATCAATTAATACACCAATGGCATGCCAGGAGTCCTAGAGGGGTGGATAAAGGCCAGCCCAGAGGATTGCCTCCAAGGAATTCCTTCCCTAATAGGAAGCTACTCAACTCGTACCACTCCCTCCCCAAAAGAAAGCTACTCAACTAACCCCTGGTCATTAGGGAATCTCATTGAGGAGAGATATCACAAATCAATATTTTACATGACAGATAATGTCCTCTGCAAATAAAAGAAACAAAAAATAAAACACTACTTTAGACAATAATTCTCTTAGTTTCCATTTTTAACTTGTTTGAAGAGTGCCCTTGGAGGAATGCATAATTTCTTTACGAGTTAAATGTATCTGTCTTCTTTCCTTTCCTTGATTTATTTAATTGTACTTATGGATGCAGGCCGTATGCTTCAGGGAGATAGAAGATGTTGCTTCTTTGGAGGAGAAGTTGGGAAGGTCCTTGTCAAAGCAAGAAAGAAGTAGGATAGGTGTGAGCAAACTTAGGTTGTTTCTGGAAGAAATACTACAAAAGAGGTGTATGTTGGACTTTGTTTTTGTTTATATGGTTTCTAGGCAATGCTAAGTAAGTCCAAAATATTTTTTTATATCGTATGCCTAAATCCTTAAGGATGATCATGCTAGGTATATAAGTAGTGTACCATTGATCATTCCACTTCTTGAGAAGCAGTACCGGAGTGCGACAAGGAAATTGAGTGATATAAATCAAGAATTGAGGTCTGTATCAAAGTTAAAAATATATTTGTTGTACATGATCTGCATAACAAGGGGCAGGAATGATAATTATATTGTAAGATTTACTATTATCCACGTCTATCTTCCTTTCATCACTCTTTTTTTTTTTATTATTCCAATGGTATACAGCACACTGGATGAAGCCAAACTGAAGGAGAAAGGAAGAACCTTCCACGATCTGTTCTTGAACAAGGTTTCTATAATTCTATGTCATAAATTCAATTTTCTTCTCATTATCTCATCCTGCTTTATTGGGTGTATTTCCCATGTGGGTAGATGTTAGACTTCCTGCCAAGGGAAGGGCTAGTTAATCTAAATGTTTAGCTTATGGAGTAAATTTATTTGTCAGTCCAATATTTTATAGGGACTTGCATATGCTTGCCTATTTTCTTCTGGCAGCTGTTGGAATCCATAATGCTTGAACCTTGAAGATATACTTTATTTCAATATTTTCCTCCCTGACTCAAATATTTGTTTATTACTCAGTTGTCATTGCTGCTTAAAGGGACAGTTGTTGCGCCTCCTGATAAGTTTGGTAAATTACCTAAGCTCTCTTTTATGATTTATGTATAAGCCTATTGAATGGTAGTTGGTAGATAATGTTTAAGAGTTTAATTGTTATACAGTGATAGTATAAAACCTTTTTACAGAGACATCTAATCATAAATTGTCACGTCAGTAATTTTTTTTTACTCTTATCCTAAGTACCTTAAAAGTCATCTATTTCATGAATGGTAATTGGTTGACAATGTAAAAAACTTTACACTATCAGTGTATAGCAATTGAACTCAATGTTTAATAGTAGAAAAGCAAGCTTAATTTACTTTTTTACTTGGAAAATGGTCATGGTTAAATCCCTTAAAATTATTATTTTTTGGTTTCAGGTGAAACACTACAAGATGAGCGAATAAATGGAGGTACATTTGTTGGTGCTGATGGTGTTCAGTTCCCTCACAAGCTAATACCTGTAAGTTATACAACTGTTTTGGGCTTGTTTTATTCTGTACTCATGTCCTGATTCATTTTTTCATTGGAGAGGATACCATACCACCTACTCATTTGATTTTACTATTTTCCTTCTTATTCCAAAATATGTATAATTACAATTTTCTTTTTCTTTTGGCCAATGATTTCATTTAACTAACGCATATCAATGGCCACTTTTGTAAGTTTAATATTTGTGTGGTGGGTGCAAGCTTTTTCAAAAGTATTTTCAGAATCTTATTTAGCAAAATATTTGACAGGATGGGTTATACTTGTATGTAGAATGCAGGGATGCGTCTCTATGGTGGTGCACAGTATCATCGAGCGATGGCTGAATTTCGTTTTGTGGTTGGAGGAATCAAATGTCCCCCAATTACTCGGGAAGAAATTGTAAATGCTTGTGGAGTTGAAGACATTCACGATGGAACAAACTACTCTAGGTAATTCTGTGTTTTACCTATTCATTCTTATACTACTACTCATTATAAAAAAATTATTTTGGGTAACCAGGACTGCTTGTGTAATTGCTGTTGCAAAGGCTCGTGACACATTTGAACCTTTTCTTCATCAGGTGATTAGTACTGGAAAAGTGAACAATTCCTTTTATTTTCTTTCTTTAATTATTTCAATTTATCAGGAATTTTAAGTCAACTTATACCTTGTGATGTGTCTATTTTAAAATGCCACTTCCAGTCCACTCAATCACAGTTTACGCGATCTAAATAAGGAAAGGAGAAACCAAGAATAATTATAGAAAATATTCGTAATTCTTTTGATAAATTCCAATGACAAGAGACTGAAATTCCTTATCCAATAACCACAGCAATGACTTGGATCTCATCATACCAAAAGTTGCATGTTTTAAGTATCTTGGATCTATCTTACAAAATGATGGGGATGTTCCTCAAAGAAAGGTAGGTGGATGAAATAGAGAAATTCTTTAGGCATTATTTGTGATTGCAATGTGCTTATCAAACTCAAAGGAAAATCCTACAGGATAGCAGTAAGACTAGCAGTGCTCTATGGTAGTAAATGTTGGGTAATGCAGTGCCGACAAGAGCAAAAAGCAGTGCCAACAATAGCAAAAATAAGTGTACGAGAGATGAGAATGCTCATATGGATGAGTGGACATACAAGAAAAGATAAGATTAAAAACAGTTGTATCAAAGAGCAAGTTGGAGTAGCTCCTATTGGAAGAGAAGATGGTGGATGCTCACCTAAGGTGGCTTGATTATGTTAGAAGAAGACCAATACTGGTTCTAGGGAGAGAAATGGACCTAATAGAAGGTAGTCTGATTAGAAGGGGCTCAAATTACAATTTTATTATGTCCATAATTGATGACTTGAAATAATATTGCATGTTCCATGCAATGCTTCAACTTCTAGGTTGCCTAGAAAGCTTGCACTATGCTGGATTATTAGAATTATCTGCAGTTTTTATTGAAATGATAGAACTAAGTCTGTTCAATTTCAAATACCTGAGTAGTTAAAACTGTTAATTTCAGATGCATAGTGTGTTCCTGCTCATATATTTGGATTGAAGGTTCATCTACCATAAATAAGCATGATGAAATTTTGGTAAACTGTGAACATTAGTTGAAAGAGTACATTTGTTTATGCAGTTGTTTATTCAGAAAATCTGGTTGTTTGATTTATCAAAATATATGTCTGGAAAAGTTATCACTTTTAAACCTTTGTTGTTTTGGTTCCCTAGCTGATTTATTAATTCTCTGTTCTTGACACAGTTGGGGTCTAGACTGTTGCATATACTTAAGAGATTGCTTCCAATCTCTGTCTATCTTCTTCAGGTATTCTCTTTATATTTTTTGGATAAATTGTTTATGCTTCTTTTTGGAAATTTTATAACACTTCTGTGCAATTAATAGTTTGTTACTTTCCCAAACTTATTTTATCTATGCATTTTGTTTCTGACAGAAAGATGATGAGTATCTAAGTGGCCATGAGGTGTTCCTCAGGCGTGTCGCCGCTGCCTTCAACAACTTCGCAGAATCCACTGCAAAATCATGCCATGAAAAGTTAACCACCACTTCTCCCCAAGGGCTATAAATTTGTTTCTATATGTCTAACTAAATCATGAGTTTTCTTTTTATCAAATAATGAAAAAAAAAAAATCATGATCTTCATTTTAGTTTTGAGCAATTACATCGACCTCCCTAGGTGTGATGAAATTACACTGCACTCACCTCTATATTTTGAAATTATAGTACTCCTTTTATGTGTACTTTCCACCTCAATGGAGATTGGCATAAATTGTCCTTTTTATAAATAAATAAAAATTCGGTTAATTTACAATATATTGTTGTGTAAAGCTACAAATAGCAGAAATACTCGTATATTTCTGTTTGGAAATATTGAAAAGCATGGTCTCATCAATGGTTGAGCAAATGTTAGCAAGAGTTGACTCTAACAATTGCTGTTTTATAACATTCATAACTGTAAATGAAGAGGAGGAATGGGAAAGAGCTTGAAAACTTGCTAAAAATTCCTTGTGTGTATCATCTTTATAGAATCAGATTAAGCGGAAGAGGGATGAGATGCATGGTTTAGCTTTTAAAAGAGAACATGAGATATAATATGTAACATTTTTACTTTACATAATAATTTTGTGTTTTTCTCTTCATTTCTTCATGGTTATGTTTTTTCGTAATAGGGGTGCATTTTCTGCCTTGATTTTGTGAAAATGAGGTGATACAGTTTGTACTCAGTGTGATGTCATCAAACTAAACTTGGCAATCACGAATCTTACATGTTTCATCTCCACACTCATTCATAATTTATCCTTTTTCTTACTGTTTTCTAAACGTCACCTTTTCATGGCTGCTTTGCTGCAGATGTATGGAGGACTTGGTAAGCACCACAAGATATGTCTCATGGTCTCTGCACAATAAGGTATACTTGATTTATGGAGCATTTTCAGAGAGATGCTTTGGCTTGCTGCATTTTAAATGATCTCACCCTCGATTTGAATTTAAGCTAGGCTTGTATGAGTAAACCATTATTTGCTACCCTAAGTTCACCTCCCTTATTTTATATCTCCTTGTGGTGTCACTGTCATCTCTGCAGAGTCGGGCTGGGTTACGTCAGTTCTTAGATTCATTTGGTGGAACAGAACATTCCAATGTTTCTAATAATCCTACAGAAACTGTTTTATCACAAACAAGTTCACTTGAAAAAGAAGACACAAAGTCACAACCAGATGTAAAGCTCAGCCATTTGGCCTCTGGCACTGATTCTAGCACATCCATTCAGACAACAGATACAAAGCTTGCTGACCTTCTGGATAGCACACTTTGGAATCGGAGGCTTGCACCTTCATCTGAAAGGATTGTTTATGGTTTGGTACAACAGATATTTCATGGAATAAGAGAATATTTCTTGGTTTCCACAGAATTAAAGGTTTGTGATGTTTCCTGCTTGTTCATTTATGCATCTTTGTGTGTTGGCCTGTGAACTTCCTCCTTCCTTGCTTGGAGTGAGAACATGCTAGAGTGAGCTTAGAAACAAAGGTTTGATTTTTTATGCCTTGCTTGTATGTATTTTTCTTATCATCTTTATAATTTTATGTTTGCTGTTCAGGTTGACTGCAATCACAAATTACAAGATAGTATGTCAAAATACAAAACATTGTTAATGCATTAGTTTGGGATTGTTGTCATATCAATAATTTAGAATTCGCATCCTATTTTTTTATCCATCCTTTCTGCACTGCTTATACCTACTATTTTACAGTTCAACTGTTTCCTTTTGATGCCCATTGTGGACAAGTTGCCTGCACTTCTTCGTGAAGACCTAGAATCTGCTTTTGAGGATGATCTGGATAATGTTTTTGACATAACCAATCTGCAGCACTCGTTGGGGCAGCAGAAGAGAGATACAGAAATTGAACTGAAAAGGGTATTTCATAGTTCATATGACATGGTTTTTCTAATGAGCAATTTTCAGAGATTGCAACTTTCTGTTCCTCTCTAAATGTCCAACTTTTTTGTGGTTTTGCAGATCAAGAGGCTCAGAGAGAAATTCAGAATGATACATGAGCAACTAATTCTACATCAAGCCATGTGAATACATGACTATGTCAAGCCACTGCTGGAACTACTGAGTGTCAGAATATCATTTTATTTCAAATGAAATAGGCATGTGATTTTAAAATTTATGAGATTAATGTTTTTTTTTTTTATTTCTTCGTATTTGAATGCTTATCTAGTGGTTTATCGTAGAAGAAGATGTTCAATATGATGACCATTTCCTGAGTTAACCAAAAATCATCTTTTCCCCCTCAAGTAAGCTTTGATTCTATTCCTGTGCAGAATTAAAGCACATTGTGTCTTTGAACATTCTTGTTCATTATGATTCTGGGTTGCTTTCCTTGATAATAAGTTTGGAAATATCTTTAGCTCACTCAAAGTGGTTCTTTAATAAGCTTTCTTATTTACAACAAAATTTATAAAGTGTACCTTGTGACCTTTAGGGCTCGTTTGGTAGTCAGGATAAGAGAGACAGGATATGATAAGCTATCATATTCTATCTGAAACTATTGTTTGGTGAGCCAGCAGGATAGGATAAACCAATCCTATCTCCTATCCTATCATGTCCATCTAGTTAAAATTATATCCTGAGGGGGAGCTGTGTTAGAACTCGACAGGATAGGATAAGGTGATTTAAAGTATAATAAAGTATAAAAAAAAATTTATACATAAAATAATTAAAGTATAATAAATTATAATATGGTTACCGAAAAAGGTATAATAAAACATAAAATAATAAAAATATTAATAATTAATTCTAAAAATTATTATTTCTTCTCACAAGGCTAATTTTGTTACTTTATATTATTTTTAAAAACTGAAAAATAAATAAAAATATTCTAATAATTTAACTATATGTAAAGTAAAAACTAAAAATGAATATCTAAAATTATAAAAAAATTAATTTAAGTTAAACAATATTTTAAAAATTTTAAATTTTAACTGTAATTTTATCACAAGGACAATTTTGTCTTTTTATATAATCTTAAAAAATAAAAATTATAAAAAAAACTAAAATCTAATAAATATGAAAACATTCAGAACAAAAACGTAAATTTTAAAATTTATGCTAAAATTATAATGCTATCCAGTTGGTTATCTGGTGGACACCAAACGGCGGATAGGATAACAGTTTATCTTACTCATATCCTATCCTACTCCTATCCTGCTCCCTTATCCTATCCGCCCCTATCCTATCCTGATCACCAAACGAGTCCTTAAAGTATAATAAAGTATAAAAAAAAATTTATACATAAAATAATTAAAGTATAATAAATTATAATATGGTTACCGAAAAAGATATAATAAAACATAAAATAATAAAAATATTAATAATTAATTTTAAAAATTATTATTTCTTCTCACAAGGCTAATTTTGTTACTTTATATTATTTTTAAAAACTGAAAAATAAATAAAAATATTCTAATAATTTAACTATATGTAAAGTAAAAACTAAAAATGAATATTTAAAATTATAAAAAATTAATTTAAGTTAAACAATATTTTAAAAAATTTAAATTTTAAATGTAATTTTATCACAAGGACAATTTTGTCTTTTTATATAATCTTAAAAAATAAAAATTATAAAAAAAAACTAAAATCTAATAAATATGAAAACATTCAGATCAAAAACATAAATTTTAAAATTTATGCTAAAATTATAATGTTATCCAGTTGGTTATCTGGTGGACACCAAACGTCGGATAGGATAACAGCTTATCCTGCTCATATCATATCCTACTCCTATCTTGCTCCCTTATCCTATCCGCCCCTATCCTATCTTGACCACCAAACGAGTCCTTAAAATATAATAAAATATAAAAAAAAATTATACATAAAATAATTAAAGTATAATAAATTATAATATGGTTACTGAAAAAGGTATAATAAAACATAAAATAATAAAAATATTAATAATTAATTTTAAAAATTATTATTTCTTCTCACAAGGCTAATTTTGTTACTTTATATTATTTTTAAAAACTGAAAAATAAATAAAAATATTCTAATAATTTAACTATATGTAAAGTAAAAACTAAAAATGAATATTTAAAATTATAAAAAAAATAATTTAAGTTAAACAATATTTTAAAAATTTTAAATTTTAAATGTAATTTTATCACAAGGACAATTTTGTCTTTTTATATAATCTTAAAAAATAAAAATTATAAAAAAAAACTAAAATCTAATAAATATGAAAACAATCAGAACAAAAACGTAAATTTTAAAATTTATGCTAAAATTATAATGCTATCCAGTTGGTTATCTGGTGGACACCAAACGTCGGATAGGATAACAGCTTATCCTGCTCATATCCTATCCTACTCCTATCCTGTTCCCTTATCCTATCCGCCCCTATCATATCCTGACCACCAAACGAGTCCTTATAGCATACATCACCACTTCAAAGCTTGTGTGACTATAATATTTTGATGAGGTCACTGTAGAATTTGAAGGGTAGAAGTTTTCATTGTGAATGTCAAGAGGAAATGAAGAAAGGGAGGCATCTCCTAGAACTAAGCACAAGCTCAGCTCCACTTGGTAATGTAGTTCCCTCACCCAGTCTATTAACACCAGTTCCTCAGGATTCTTCTGGGACTCTATTGGCTTCCTTCCACAAGCTACTTCCACAATGAGTATCATCCCATACATCTGAGCTTGTTGTTACTTTCCCATTCCTACAACATGTGTTGTCTGTGGATTGATTCCATGCTTGCAAGTCTTTGCAAGACCAAAATCACCAAGTGCTTGGCTTTATATCTCTGTGAACAACCTGAAGCAGTGTTATGAATCTAAATGACACCACAACATTTCATACGGGCCATCAGAGTTTGTTAGAAAAGAGGGACACTTGGAGCATGATCCAGGAAACCAGGAAGCAAGAGGTGGGAATAGAATAGAATAGAAGTACCTAACCGAAAATATGCTGATTTCTTGATATAAGAGAGAAGAATAATGACGTGATCAGGGTGTACAATGATTGACTCTGTACCTCTCCCTCTATGGCTTTCTTCTCTGATAGAATAGTGTAAGAGAGAAAAAGAGAGAGAACTAGAATTCGTAGATTTAGATTTTCATTTCATAATGAACGGTGTGTTACAATCAGACTTATATAGTCTACATAGTCTAGCTAGATTACAGTTGCTACAGTTGGACAGTTAATCTTACTTTCATAACCGAATGTGCTTAGTCAGCACATTTCAGTTATGCAGGACAACACTCAAGCTATACTCTATTATTCTCTGACTCCTTCCTCTGAAATTCTTCATTATGTCCTTGGATTTCTATATTACCTATTTTCTATTTGTACTAGGCAGCAGTAGTCTGCATAGTTATGCTTATTTGTTTACTGTTTTATCCCTAACAATATAAGCGAATATGCAGTACTTGTTGAGTTCTTGCATACTACCCCTTACATTTGGTGCTTTCATTGACCACTATGGCTGAGAATACTTGCCTCAAAGACGTGCAAGCTGACATGAAAAAGCTCATTGATATGATGGAGCTGCATCGCCAGGAGTATACTCGACAACGAGCCGACAATTTACAATGTCTTGACAGGATGGAAATCACCCTTGGGTCCTTACAGCATTTGTCCCCTTTAGGTGGGTCGACCTCAAGCAGTACTCCAGCGTCCCAACCCTTCCAAGTGCAAAACGTCAAATAGTGTTTTCCACGATTTGATGGGTTGGACGTTTTGCAATGGATTTTTAAGGTGGAGCAGTTTTTTTTACTACTACAAGATGCCGGACGATCGGCGGCTCAGGATAGCAGCAGTGCATTTGTAGAAGGAGGTGGTTCCCTGGTGCCAGATGTTGTCTCGCTCAAACCCATTCCACTTTTGGATTGGTTTTACGCAGGCCTAGGCAATGGAGTTTGGGCCTTCGCCATTTGACTGTCCATGATCGTCCTTGTTCAAGCTCACCCAGACAAATTCGACGAGTAAGTATTATTTGTCCTTCACCTCCCTTGCCAATCGTGTACAAGGCCTCAGTTTGGATGCCCTAATGGACTACTTCTGAGTGGCCTCAAGCCTGACATCAGCAGAGACATGTTAGCCCACAACCCCTTTTCCCTCTCTTTGGCCAAATTATTTGAGGAGAAATACACCCCTAAACCCAAGCCCTATTACACCTCTACCCCCGATCGGAGAGGATCTAAATCCCACTCTACTATATCACTTGGTAGTCTTGAATCACCCACCTCAAGTATAGGCAATAACAAAATCTTTTTTTCTCTCTTTTATGTGCCAAGTATAATATTTTTAGTTACATTTATGGGACATACAAAGCACTTAGGTAGAGAGAAAAAAAAAAGTAGTCTGGTGAAAAACTTTTATGATCAACATCATCACAGTTGAAAAATTTAGCCTGTGCCAGCTGAACTACACACTCATTGGATACCTTTTGTAACATTGGTTGTGCAGCTATTGCTGCTAAAGTAATATTTTCACAGTAATAGCATGTCAAGTGGGTCAAAATCCACATCCCAAATTTTAGCAGTAAATAGTAGGTGAGAGATATGAGTACACAATCATGGAGTTAATCAAATTAGTGTGTAGCACTTTCAATCGTTTTCAAGACAGTAACACCTCACGTGGTGATGAGACATGCACCATATGCACCTTCTTTCCTAATTTTGTTCCAAGAGCATGCCAATGTTATTTTCTTCTTGGTTACCAGCAGGTTTTGTTAATAATAGTAGTAATAGTAATAGTCTTGTCTTCAAGACAACGCTGATGAATGGTAAAGATGGCCCATCTACTAATTTAAATTACGCTTGCTGTTGCTTCTTTTGTCGATAAATATAGCAATCAGAGCCAAACCTTGGTGATCCAACAAAAAACATCAAACACATTTTACTATATCTGATTAATGTTGATTTGATTTGAAAGAACTCTTGATCAGTGCATATTTATGAATCAAATCCCCAAAGCCATTATATGCAAACACTTCAAAAGTGATTGACAAATACAAATTAGGACTAAAGTAGTATACAGTGTTAGTTTAAAAAGTTTTATACTGACATCCATTAATATTTTGACATGTGTGCTTTTATTATGTTGATTTGTCAAAATGTTATTGAATGTCTGTGTAAAAATATTTTATCCTGACGGTGTATAAAAATTAAACTCTACAGATTATTTAAAGTTTACATGTGCAGCCATATAAAGTTTCACTATGTAGTTACTATTCCTTCAGCCCTCTGCTTCAATATATACCACCAGTCAAGAATTAAGGTAGTGAGGGTTGGGAGCAAATGTCTCTATAGAAGGCGGTGGAATAATTATTGTGATTTCATTGATAGTACGAGTATCTTTTATAGCGAGATTACAATAAAGGCAAAACAAATCAAATGTATTCCTATAATTAAGGAAGGAAATAAAACAAAATAAAATCAAATAGAATCAAAGAGGATAAAATTAGGGATATTTTCTTAATTCTCAACCCCCCCCCCCCCCTAAGTTGGTGCACACACACACACACACACACACATATATATATATATATATATATATATATATATATCATGCCCAACTTGCTTATCAAGTGCTCAAAATTTGGTCTTGCTAGACTCTTGGTCAAAATATCAGCTGTTTGTTGGTTGGAAGTCACAACAGAAAGACAGATAATGCCAGCACCTAATTTTTCTTTTATGAAGTGGCGATTAATCTCAATGTGTTTGGTTCTGTCATACTGGACATGATTGTGAGCTATGCTTGTTGCTGCTTTGTTGTAACAGTATAGCTTCAATGGAAGATCAACCTTCATCTTGAGTTCCTCCAATACTCTATAGATCCACAACCCTTCGCAAATTCCTTGGGTCATTGCTCTAAATTCAACCTCAGCACTACTTCTAGCAACCACACCTTGTTTCTTGCTTCTCCAAGTTACTAGATTTTCCCACACATAGGTACAATATCCTGAAGTTGATTTTTTGTCGGTGACTGATCCTGCCCAATCTGCATCAGTAAAGATTTCAACATTCCTCTCACTGGTTTTTCTAAAGTACAATCCTTTCCCAGGATTGCTTTTCAAGTACCTCAAAATTCTGTAGACTGCCTCAAGATGTTATTCATATGGGGAGTGCATAAACTGGCTTACAACACCCACAGAAAAGGCAATATCATGTCTAGTATGAGACAGGTAGATTAACTTGCCAACTAATCTCTGATATCTCCCAATATCAACAGGAACATCTCCTTTCTCTCAAAGTTTCACATTTGGGTCCATGGGGGTATCGACTGGTCTGCAATCACTCATTCCAGTTTCCTTTAAAAGGCCCATAATGTACTTTTGTTAGGAAACCACAATTCCCTTTTTTGATCGAGCAACCTCCATGCCAAGAAAATATCTCAATGCTCCCAAATCCTTGACCTCAAATTATGCTACCAAATTTTTCTCCAGCCTTCCCATCTCTATTACATCATTCCCAGTAAGAACAATGTCATCAATATAGACAATTAGTGCAGCAATCTTCCCATCAGAAGAAAATTTTGTGAATAGGGTGTGATCGACTTGTCCTTGACTGTATCCCTGTTTCTTCATGGACTGGGTGAATCTTTCGAACCATGCTCTCAGGGACTGTTTGAGCCCATAAAGTGACTTCTTCAATTTACACACATTTGACCCAAATTTTTCTTCAAATTCAGGAGGTCCATCCATGTATACCTCTTCTTCTAGGTCACCATTGAGGAATGCATTCTTCACATCCAGTTGGTGCAAAGGCCAATCTAAGTTGGCAGCAAGGGATAAGAGAATCTTGACAGTGTTCAATTTTGCCACAGGAGCAAAAGTTTCCGAGTAGTTTATACCATAAGTCTGAGTGAATCCCTTGGCCACCAAGCGTGCCTTGTACCTTTCTACGGATCCATCTGAATTATACTTCACAGTGAAGACCCATTTGCAACCCACTATGTTTTTTCCAGCTGGTAAGGTCATAACATTCCAAGTGTTGTTCTTCTCAAGAGCTCTCATCTCCTCAAGAACAGCTTCCTTCCACTTTGGAATTTTTAGAGCTTCCTATACACTTTTTGGAACTTCTGTACTAGACAACTGTGAGGTAAATGCAGCAAAATAGGAAGACAAATTTGAATATGACATAAATTTAGACCAAGGATGCTTAGTACAAGATCTAATACCTTTTCTAAGCGCTATGGGGATGTCTAACTCAACTGATTCATTGTGACAATTAGGTTCAGAGGGGACGTACTTGTATCAGGTTGACTGATTGGATTTTCCTTCGGTTCGGATTCATGACCGTGATGGAGAGTTGATTCTTCATTCCTTTTCTTATGGTTTTTTGAAACAAAGAACTTTCCACACCTTCGATCACCATCCTTGAACCTGTCAATTTCTTCTTCACAAGAATCATCATGTTGTGGCATTTCGATTAGTTCTTCATTATTATCAATTTCCAAGGATTGTTTGTCAGAGTTTTGATTTAGAGATCTAGACCCAGATTCCACAGGAGCCTTACTCATGATGGGAGTAGGTCCAGATAACGAATCTTAGTCATTTGCTATTGGTGTAGTAGTATAAGTCTCAGAATTGTGTGAATTTTCAGATAAAGTAATGGTTTCAAAAGAATCTTCATGTGAATTCCCCCCTGAAGATGAATGTCCTTAGAAAAAGGTTGTTTTTTCAAAGAAAGTGGCATCCATTGTTAAAAAAATTCTTTTTGATTTTGGATCAAAACACTTGTACCCCTTCTAGGTTAGAGAGTATCCAATAAAAACACATTTTATAGCACGTGGTGCTAGCTTCCCAAGATGCTTATGTTCATGAACAAACACAGTAGAACCAAATATCTTCAAAGGTAAATTGGCTGAAAGACGAGCCACAGGAAAACACTCTTTAAAAATATGAAGGGGAGTTTGAATTGTAAAACTTTGGACGGCATACGATTGATAAAATATGTTGTAGTTAAAACATCTTCACCCCACAAGTATTTTGGAACTTTTGTTTCGAAGAGTAAGGCTCTAGTCACCTATAGGAGATGTCTGTTCTTTCTCTCCGCAATCCCATTCTGTTGGGGTGTATTAGCACAAGAACTTTGATGCACAACCCCATTTTCAAGAAAGAAATTCCCCAAAATCATATTAAAATATTCCTTTCCATAATCACTTCTGAAGACTTGAATATTTGTTTGGAATTGATTCTGCACCATTTTAAAGAAATTTCTTACAGCTTGACCAGCCTCAGATTTTTCCTTTAACAAGTACACCCAACAAAGTCTAGTGTGATCATCGATAAAAGTAATGAACCATTTTTTATTGGAGAGTGTACTTGTCTTATTAGGACCCCAAACATCAATGTGAATATTAGAAAATGGTTTTGTTGGCTTATAAGATTGCATAGGAAAAAAAGAGCGATGGTGTTTTGCAAATTCACAAGTTTCACAATGAAATAACGAAGGGTCTTTATTACAAAAAAACTTTGGAAATAAATATTTTAGGTACCTAAAGCTCGGGTGACCTAATCGTAAATGCCATAACATAATATCATTATTGTTATCAGAATTAAAACTAGATTCAAAGCAGGAACCTATTGGTTGGGATTGTTGTTTTGATCCAAGTCCATCATCAAAGTAATAGAGTCCTCCATTCTCCTTAGCATTGCCAATCATCCTCCCCGAGTTCAAATCCTGAAACACACAATGCGAAGGAAAGAAATTAGTTTGTGAGTTTTATCCCAGGGCTAATTCTTGACCGATAAAAGATTACATGACAAATTTGGGACATGAAGGACATCTTGGAGAGTTATTGTTGGAGACAGGACAATGGACCCTTTCCCTGCAATGGCTGATAGAGAGCCATCTGCAATTTTAATTTTCTGGTTACCTGCACAAGGACTATATGATGAAAAGAAACTAGACTCCCCTGTCATATGATTAGTAGCACCTGAATCAACAATTCAAGTATGGTTGACACTAAGAAGGGCAGTTTTAACAAAGTTACCTTTCTGGGCTATGGAGCAGGAAGGAGTTTGAGACTCAAGCAGTTTGTACAGTTGATCTATTTGTTCCTTGGTGAAAGGAATCGAGCTTGAAGAAGACTGCTTCTCTTGATCAGAGGTACTAGCTTGGAATGCTCGATTCTCATCACATGCACCTACGCCGCCGCTGCCTGGGCCGCCACCGCCACCGCCTGAGCCGCCTCTTGTCACGTTGCTGTTGTCTTCAACAGCGCCTGTAAGGACGTGCTTTGATAGGCTCCGGCAAACGTACCGAATCGAAGCAAGTAATAATAAAACGGTGAGAAACCGAGTATCGAACTCAGGGATTGGGAAACCAAGTGTCACTTCACAAATTAAGTAACTATTTATACTGAGAAATAGGTGTGAAAAGATTTCAAGAAAATAAAAGAAACAATAAAATAAAATCAAATATTTTTGGGATTTTCAAATTAAAAGAGATTTCCAGGAGTTGGGTTACCAACAAGACTGCTCATGCTACTAAATTGACTACCCCTCTTGTTAATTATCAAAATTGCTTTGAAGGTGAATTTATCCTAAATAAGTTAATGTTCCCTCTCGGGATACAAGAACCGTGCCCAATTAAACCAACCCATACTCTCGTGGTAATTGTATTTAAATTGAAACCATTAAAATTCGTGACAATTCAATGAACCCTCGAAGGACCGCTTCTAACTCTCGTGATTGAAGTCCTAAGTTCAATCCCTAAAGATCCAATGCCTAAGTTCACCGCTTGGTTCGTCCTTAGAGTATCTATGATATGCAAATAAGTGTGCACCGAATTCACAAGTAATTCATGCAATAGGAATTAAATCGAAAGCAAATTGGAATTAACAAAGGGAGAACATCAATTCATAACATAAAACAAGTCTTGGACATAGCCCCAATCCCTAGAAATAAAAAACAACTATTCAAGCATTGTCATGTTCATAGCAAGCTTGATTAACAAAAGCATAAAAAAACCTAAGAGAGAAGAAGAAACTGAGAAGAAGAGAAATCCTAATTTTTGCCTAAGGTAGCAGCCTCCAGAGATCCCTATTTTCGAGCCTTAGAGTCCTATTTATAATATAGGGTAACTTGAATTCAAAGCTGTTACAAAATCAGATCAAATCAGCAATTAAATTTTCAGATATTACGCGTCACGGCCGTGATGCCTGTCACGGCCAGGCCGTGACAGATTCTGTCTTGGAAAACTTGGCGTTGGTTGGCCTACCACGGCCGTGATGGCCATCACGGCCTGGCCATGACAGCTTCTGACTTTTGCGTTATTTTCTTTTCAGTCTTGCTCGATCATGGCCGTGATGGCTGTCACGGCTAGGCCGTGATATGCTCTGTTTTGCTCATTTTTCTTGCTTTTCAAGCTCCATCTTCATGAAAGCTCCATCATAACTGGTCCTGAGCATTTTAATCTTCGTTTCCAAATCAATATCTCCAAATTAATTGCCAAATCTTATCATATCATTTATTGTTGTGATAGGCAATTATTATCCAAATCCAAATTGATTTGGATCCAATCTTTTATCTCAATACCAATTGAATTATCTTTCAATCATAATAATTCAAATCCAAATTGATTTGGATTCAAATCCATCATGTGGGCCCTTGCAATTTACTTGGCAATCTTCAATTTAATTGATTTCCATTCTTTTCTTCTTGATACTTTCATAAAAATAAAAAATAAGAATAATATCAGAAAATTAATCCAAATCTAATTAAAATTAATTAAATACACACATTGACTCTAAAATAACCAAAATAGGAAAACAAAGTCTAATTTGAGTTAAATCAAGCATTCAACAAAATTTAATTGATGAAATCCGCTCTAAAATAATAGATAAAACATGATAAGACAGCGGATTATCATGCTTCCATGAGTTTGGGCGTGCTGCCATGGAGGGGAGAAAAGAACTCTAACCTAAAGCTCTGATACCATATAGAAGGCAGTGGAATAATTGTTGTGATTTCATTCATAGTACGAGTCTCTTTTATAGAGATATTATAATAAATGCAAAACAAATCAAATCAAATCTTTTCCGATAATTAAGGAAGGAAATAAAACAAAATAAAATCAAAATAATAAAGATAAAATCAAATAGAATCAAAAAGGATAAAATCAAGAATATTTTCCTGATTCTCCGATAGTCTGTTTCGTGCCAGAAGAGTTGGCACATTCATTGATCTTTTTTACATTACTAAACATATGTCAGCTGTCAATCTATGATTATGTAAGTGGCTGTATCATTCCAAAAGAATTCAAGATTTCAGCTCCCACTACCTATTTCATATATGTTAAATGCTGTCCAAAAAGTCACTACAAGAAATTCAAGGATTTGCGGAGGCCTTTTAGCGACGGCCATAGTGCCGTCGGTAAACTTGGAGTTTGCGACCACTTAAACCGACGAAAAATTTGGCGGTTCAATTTTTCCATATTTGCGACGGCCTTTAGTAAATCCGTCAGAAAATCCGTCATAAACACCAGCGGTTTTAGCCAAAATTTTGGCGCCAAAATTTAGTGGATTTTGCGACGGCCTTGACCGTCGCTAATAAGAACGAGGGATTTTTGCGACGGCCAGCCGCCGCTAAATGAAGGATCGATTTCCAAGGTTTTAACGTTTGTGACGGCCTCACCGTCGCTAATAAGAAAAGGGATTTTGCGACGCCTGGCCGTCGCTAAATGAAGGACCGGTTTCAAGGTTTTAACGTTTGTGACGGCCTTGGCCGTCGCTATTAATTACAGGGATTGTGTGACTGCCTAACCGTCGGTAAAGGCCGTATATATCAACTCAACAGCTCTTCATATTCCATTTTCTCCATACGTTCCTCCTTTTTATCAATGAGCGAACCCGGTGACCTGCCGCCACCACCGTCCATCTCTCCCCTCCGTCAACCAGGTGGCCAGTGCCGCCACCGCGCCCCATCGCACGTCCCCTCACCCGTTGACCGCCTTTGTGTCCGGCCGCCACTTGTGAGTAACCTCTCCTCCTTTATCCTCATTTCTCCTCCTCCTTTCTTCTTGGTGATTTTTTCCCCATGATTTGTTATTAACATTATTGTCTAAATTGTGTTGTGTTGTTCTGTTTTAAATTATTCAAAACCAACTTGCACTTTATTTTTTTTTTTTGTGCTTTAAATTATCGTAGTTGATGTTGTGTTGTTTTGTTTTTCTTTGTTGTTAGAATTGAAACTGGTCCGATTATGTAGTTTGTGAGAGGAGTGGTTCTCTTACTATGTGTTCATTTTCTTGCACACTAATAATAAAAAGTGTGAACTTTGTTCTTTGATGGCAGACTTGGAAGAGATGATGAAAGAGTTGGCAATGAACACAATGGAAGATGAAGAGTTTGGTGACACTTTTGCAGAAAAAAGAGAAATGATTAATTAAAAAGATAATAATTCATATTTTAAATAATCAATTAATAAAAAAAATTAATTAATTAAATTATTTATTTTAAAAAATATGTATTGTAATTTACGACGGCTTAGCCGTCGCTAATGTATGGTGATTTGCGGCGGCCGCTGCGTCGCCGCTAATTTCTGGTGATTTGCGGCGGCCAAGCCGTCGCTAATGTTTGCCGATTTGTGGCGGCTGGCCGCCGCAAATTTGCGACGGTCAATTATAAAAACCGCGTAAAGCAGTTTGCGACGACTTATATATGCGACGGATTTGTGGCCGTCGCAAATCCGTCAGAAACACGTGTTTTGCGACGGATTTTTGTGATTTGTGACGGCCTTTGGCCCTCGCTAAAACGAATTTTTCTTGTAGTGAGTGGGGAAAACATATCCAGGGGAAAAAGACTCTTTTGCTGCTTTCTTTTCCAATGATAGTGCAGTACTTCACAACTGATTAATCAGTGTAAGCTACCAACCACAGTAAATTCTTAGGAGTTATTTGTACAATACTTTTGAGGAGAGTGAATCACCATTTTGATCCTTAAAATTATAGGACGTTGGCAGGTTGATCCCTCATATTAAGAAATAGGCAAAAACTTCCTTCAAATTAAAAAAGTCTGTTATATTAATTCAATTTGGCATTATTTTTCAATTCGAGGACTATAATATAACAAAGATTTTTCAATTTCAGAAATTTTTTTACTTATTTTTTAATATGATGGAACAACTTACCACCTCCCTATAATTTGAAGGAACAATATATAAAATTCACTCCTTTTGATCATTATATAATATATGGTAATCTAGCTAACATACTTGTTTGTATTTTCTCTCTCTTATCCGATCACATCATAAGGCAAAAAAAGGGATCGGACAATCTTTTGATGTCAAAATAAAGTTTTCCAATTATTGGCGTGTATAAATTATTATTATTTTTGTTAAATTACTATGTAAGTTTCTATAGTTCTACGAAGTTTTATGTACCTTCCTATGGTTTAAAAGTTTTTAACTAGTTCTTGTATTTCTGAATTTTTAAACGAGTCCTTGCTTAGGGGCTTAGACTCCATTAACACCTGCTAAAATATAAGAAATTATTTAACAATTTAGATCACTACGAGAATTTTTCCTATTATCAATGGCTAAAATTCACAGATAATGGTCGAAAGCTATTGATAATTAACATTTAGCGACGACTCTGTAATCATTGATAATTCACTCATAGGTAAATATTACTGACATACATATATGCATAAAATTATTGATAATTAATATCAATTGTTAGATCGTCAATAAAGTAGAAGATAAGCATCCTTCGATATCGACGACTTAATCATTGATAATGTGGTACTTAATTATCAAAGATCTAAACATCGCTAACGTGTGATTCTCAGGTCGTCGAAAATATGTGATTACCTTACCAATAGTCATGATTACACTAGCATGGGGTATTAATTTTTTTCATTTTTTTAATTTAAAATAGTCTATAAAAAACTATAATTGATGTGAAAATATAAATTATAAAATGAAATTGATAATAAAACAATTATAAAAATTGAATAAATATAAATGATATAAAAATAAATGTAAATAGATAAATCCAATGAAAAAAAAAACTATGAAAAAATCCAACAAGCACACAACATTAGGAACGACAATTCCAACTCAATAACTATAACTCAACAAGGAACAGTAGTCATTAACTAATACATTTCTATAGTCAAATTAAAATCTAAAATACATATATCAAAATTTAAACAAATGACCTAAACTTTATTTAAAATTCGAGGCATTTTCATCGTCTTCATCATTATCAAATTCTGGCACTTCATTTTTATTCTATTGAATCATCGTCTACATCTTCTTCATTTATAAGCTTTTGAATTGATGACAGATAGGAGAGATCCACTTCTTCACCATCAGTTTGCGAGTCCTGCAAGCCAAAAATAGGTCCAACTTCAATGATTGACCATCCCCTTCACGAGCTACTTCCTTCTCTGTAACGTTAGTTTCGATGTGACACCTTGGTTTTCGTTTTCATTGTAATACACCAACCATGTTTGTCCATTCTTGTTGCTAGTTTTTTTTTTTTTTTTTTGGAGATTCTTGTTGCTAGTTAGTTAAGAAACATGTATATGATACACTTGTATGACAAACCCATATCTAGAATTCAGCACCTCTAGCCACAAAGCTGTTTCCTCATTTACAATTCTCCAAAGTCACTTTCCCAGCAACGATATATTAAACAACTGAATGTTTTTTTATTCCCAATCCTCCACTTTTTTTGGCTTACAAACTTCACTCCACTTAACCCAAGGTATCGTTTTGCTTTCGGATGTATCACCCAACAAGAAATTCCTTTGGATAGCAATCAACTCTTTCACCACTTTAGAGGGAGCTTTGATGAATGATAGTATATATAGAGGTTAGATAAAACAGAATTAATAAGAACTATTCTACCTCCAAGACACAAATCTCTCCACTTCCATACCGAAAGCCTACTCTTGAGTTTGTCAACAACCGGCTTCCATGTTCCGACACGCCTAGGATTTGCCCCAATTGGAATCCCTAGATAAAAGGTACTCTACCAATTCTACAGTTCAAAAAGCCATATGCGTTCTCCATAAAAGACCTCTCTACATTGACGCCTATGATCCTACTCTTAAGAAAATTCACCTTCAAACCCAAAGCTAATTCAAACCATCTTAAAATTGCTTTCAATGGCAACACATTTTGCGACGTTGCTTCTCCCACAATGAGTAAATCATCAGCATATTGTAAATGTGACACCACCACATTATCATTCCCAAATCGAAAGCCTTCAAATAGACCTTCCGAGACAGCCTTTTCTACTAAATCGCTAAGACCTTCCGCACGCCACTACAAGAAATAAGAATGGGTCCAACAAATCCCCTTGTTTCAAGCCTTTTTGTAGAAAGGATTCTTTTGTAGGACTTCCGTTAACTAGAACTAACCTATGCATATGCAAGCCTTAGTCCAAAAGCACAACCGATCACAAAAACCCATGGAGATAACTTGGTAACCGCCTGTCACCTCTCTTCGTTTGAAAATTTCAGTTACTATCAAAGGCCCTATGAGCACCATGTGAGGGTTGATCATTTGCGCTGCTTAGTAACAATTGCGGCTGAGACACCCCGACGTCCCATTAAAGAAAACCCAAAATATTAAGACCTAATTACGTTATTATCGTTAAGCGAGTATATTAAAACAGCGAAAAATTTAAAACTTAAAAATATAAACACATATGTAAACATACATACAGCACATAACTATAAATATATACATACATGCCAGTACTGCTGTCAAGGGATTCCCCTCTGTAGGATCCCGATATATACACAAGCTGGTGACATCAACCAAAATACCACAAAATCCAAAAGAAAAGCCTCACCGTTGTACTCCACACCTCGTCCCTTCTTAAAAATACAGTAAAACCTCACTTACACATATACTGATGGTACTGGCCCGAGCCATCATACACTACCACCCTCGTCTCTATCGTGAAGTCTGGCGGGCTCGGACACTCCTCCATTATCGCTGGAAGAACTCCTGGTCGGCTGCCCCTGAAACCTCTGCCTATAGAGTCTGTTATCCCAAGGATGTAGTCGTCTAGAAGATACCCGCGAAGACTCAAAAATAGTAGCACGGACTTCTGGAGGTGCGGGTACCTCCGGAAGGGGTGCTAGATCCTGAGCGGGGGCAACTGGGTCCTCCTCAGGAATAGGTGCCAACTCGGGCTCCGTCGCTGGTGCGGGTGCAAACCCGGGTACCGAGGCATCAAGAGGTACCATGAAGGGTACAGGGGCCATCCCGAACATAGGCGGCATCGGTGGTACTTGTCCATCAGGCTGTCCTATCGGAAACGGGAAGGTCGTGCCGAAACGAAATGTGCCAACAAATCCGATGAGCGCTCCCTGCCCAAGCCCGGTAGTGATGGACACAGGACCCGTATATACCGTGAAACGAGTGACTGGGTCCACAAGCCACCCGTGCGGGTCTAAGCAATCCACCTCACCGGTCCCCCACTACAAAAAATCATCTGTTTAGCGACCGACATATTCGGTCGCTAAACTATGTAAATCGGTCGCTATTTAATTTAGCGACCGATTAATGGTGGTGGCTGAATACCTGGTCACTAAGGTTTTAGCGGCCGAAATATTAATTCGGTCGCTAAATGGCGACCGTAATTTCGGTCGCTAAATAATAAAAAATGGTCGCTATTCGGTTGGTCACATTGTTTAGGTAACCATTTCTAGCGACCGATAATCGGTTACTAGTTCGATCGCTAATTTTGGTTACTGTTAACCTATATTAGCAACGGATTTTCGGTCGCTATACCACATCTGTTAATGTTAAATAAAGTTTAGCGACCGAAATATTGGTTTCTAATTTGGTCGCTAAACTGGTTATTATTAAAAAAATTTAAAATTTAATTTTTAAAATAAAATTTTTTTTCTGCTTTTAGCAAAATTACTAATAAAACACACCAAATTACTTATGAAATATACCATCATAATAAATAATAAATATATATAAAAAAAATAATCCAAAGTGTCGTACAAGAATCGTTTAAAGTAAAAAATATGAAGAAAAAAAATCAGTCATGATGAGGGGGAGGTGGAGGAATCCAATCATCGTCAGCGTCCGTACCACCAACGTCTGCTAGCTGATTGTCCTCTGGAGTAGCAAGATCGTGAGCGGGCGGAGGAATCGAGGAGCGGCAAGAAGCGCACAACCGTCGAGCATCACCGAGTAAGCGGAGTCTGGATCCTCATCTGCTCCAACACGGGCCGCAGTAACCGCCCCGCTCGATGCTCGTCGCATCAATCGCTGGTGTGCTCGAGTCAAAGCGTGTATATCTTGGTTCGCCATTCGCTTGCTCTCTCTCGCTCTTCTCCCGAAGCTCCGCGTTCAGCTGCGTGATGGTGTCCTGCATTTGGTTGAACTGCTCCTGAGGAACGGTATCGGTGTAGGAAGGAGCAGGCGTGCCGGATGATGAAGCGATAAACTCGCCTCCCAGGTGTCCGAGGCCATACACGTGCCCCTTCTTGTTCCTGCCCCCGACGACCTCCAAATAAATGGCATTATCGTCGACGGAGATAGGAGAGCAGGGCCCTTCACCAGTCAAAGCCTCATCTTGTGACTGTGAGGCACGTGATATGGCATCGTCCTTCTTCTCGTTGAAGCCCACCTACAAAGTATAGTTGAAGAGATCTAGTTAAAATTATATCCAATATTAACAAATCATTTATAATAAATTACAAGTAAACACTAAATTATTTTTTTGCTTACAACATAGTTACGGGCCTTGTCGTTGACCCATGTCCCCGATTTCAACTTCTTCATCCTCTCCACCAACTCCATAGCAGTGGGGGGACCGTTGTTTCTGTGCTTTCTGCACAGAAAATATATTCTTAAATTCATAAGAATAATTAAAAATGAAAACTAATTAATTAAATAGTATATTAAGTCAAAAGTTTAAAATGGTTTCAATAAATCCCCTACAACAGTTCGTCTTGGACCAGATCTAAAACTACCCTCAACGGTTTGTGTAGCCATAAATCCTATTTTTTTATTCAAATTTGAATCTAAACTCAAATCAAATGTGGATTGATGTTTTGTTCGAAAACTACGACAATCCAATTCGGGTTGTTCATTTTATTTTGATGTTATTTTGATGATTTTATGATATGAATTCGGTTTTTTTATCATATAAAACTATACTATTACCAGCTCGTCGTAGTGGGCGGTGGCTGATTTAGACCCGCCGGTCCAAGTACATTCGCCACCATCAGAAGCTCGATTACGCCGAGCTATGGCCTGGATCTCCTAGAACTTCTCAGTAGCCCAGTACTGGTCCAACTGCCTCCTGATCTCAGGATCCACCCACTTCCCCTTATTCTTACCCTTCCTCGGCTTGTTCGTCAGATTCTTCATGACCAGTGAGCCTTTATGCTCAAATATGTCCCTGACGAGAGGCTCTAAAGCTACGTCCCACCTATACTCTTTCTGCAACTTACAGTTGTTAGGAAATTCGTGTGTACATATATATAATGTAAATTTAATTTAAATAACTTAATAAATTGTTACCTTCAACTCTTTAAACAACTAATCCCTATGGCCCCCTGGGATGGCCTTCCATGTAAGCCATGGACCATCAAACTTGCGTCGCAGGATCTTCGATATTGAATCAGAAGGGCCCTTCGCGGGCAGAAAGCTGCAGCAAAATTAGAGCATTAATAAATGTTATAAATAAATTAAAAAAACAAGTAAATAGAAATTAACGATACTTTATATATATTAAAAAATTAAATTAGCATACTCGTTATCCCCTCTGGGGATAAGAAGAATCCTCCTGTCGGATGGACCACGACTCTCCTGTCCCGATAATGATGATGGTCCTGTCGTAGGTGTGGATGATGAGGGTGCAGCCTGTGTACCGACCACATGAGGCTGGGTAGGGGGTGCAACTCCATCACCCTGAGGTGTCCCGTCCACAGAGGTGCTGGTAGGGTGGTCTCGATCTGAAGGCTATGGGTCGGCCGGCCAAGGGACTCTCGCAGCACGACCTCCACGACGTCCTCCACGATGACCCCTACCTCTAGAGGAATCTGCCATCCGTGAAAAAAATGAAAAGATGATTACACAACAGTGTAAATAATACAAAAATAAATTACCTAAGTAGAATGACATTTACACAATGAATTATGACATAAATAAATTACCTAAGTAGAATCTCCGTCACCAAATTCACCCTCACTCTCATCAGTATCACTTGATCGGAATGTACCTTCGCTAGATGCGTCCAACTCGGATTGATCCATTAACTCTCTTTCAACTTCTTCCCCATTTCCGGAAATGTCCTCCAGAGAATTGACAATAATGTTCGGCATAATTTGCAACGGTACGTGGGGTCTTGAAAACTCATCATCTTGGTACGGAGCATCTTTTTCAGGATGGTTGATTACATTATCAGTAATTATACTGCGAGCCTTTATCTTAATAACACCCAACCAGCCATGATGTCCTTCGGGATATGGCGAGTAATAAACCTGCTCTGCCTGTTGTGAAAAAATGAATGGATCGTACGCCTTATTATACCTTCAAAACAGCCTAAATTGAACAATACCATATTTTTTATCTATTTTTGTCCCTACGTCAAGAGCAGGATCAAACCAATCACACTTGAAGATAACTAACTTCATCACGGGGAAACCGGTATAATCGAGTTCAAGGATGTCAGTTAGAACCCCATAGAAATCATCCTCTACATTGCCATCGGTGGCTCGCACACAAACACCATAGTTACACGTCTGCATTCCTTCATTCCATGTTTTTGTGTTAAATTTATATCCATTTACAATATAAGTATTCCATGATATAACCCATCTGTTAGGCCCCCATGCCAAATTTGTCAACAATGGATTTTGAACATTGTTTTCTGGATCTAGTACCTAAAAAATCAAATATTATATTATTCTTATACATGTTATATATTTAAGGAGATAAAATGTATTTCAACAAATGAAGATGCTTAACCTACATATTTACTGAACCACGTAGCAAAGTGAGAAGTAATTTCTAGATCAACCTGATCGTTTGAAATGTCAGGTTGGAGATCCCTTAGAAAATTATCGTACATCCTACATATGGGAGATTAACAGCAGGACGAATAATAATCATAAATGTCAATTGAACTTATAAAAGACATTGTACAAACTTACTCTAAATATGGCGCCACCTCTTCACAATTTTGAAGGATATACAGATGAGCAGCATTAATGTCACGCTGCTCCAAGAAATATCCTTTTGATTTGCCACTAAATCTGCCCGGATAGTTGAATATTGATATAGGAGGACTAGTTGAACTTCCTTTGCCCGAATCAACGTTTCTAGGCATCCTTGTCCTTCTCGTGTTAACTTCTTCCGGATAGAAATAAGAGGCAAAAGTGGAAGTCTCCTCTACTAAGTATGCTTCACAAATGGAACCTTCCACTCGTGCCTTGTTCTTGACTTTGTGTTTAAAGGAGTGCAGGAACCTATTAAAGAGGGATACATACAAATAATTACTAGTTTTAGGGAAAGCTAAACTACGCTCTCGTGTTCGTGAATTTCATATGTATTAAGTAAAATAGTTGATGTTGTTTACCTCTCAAATGGATACATCCAGCTGTATTGGACTGGGCCACCAACTCTTGCTTCGTAAGGTAGATGAACTGGCAGGTGTTCCATGGAATCAAAGAAACTCGGCGGGAAGATTTGCTCCAGCTTACATAACAAAACGGGTATCTTGACTTCCATATCCTTTAATTGATTCACATTTAGTGTTGTCGATGTAAGCTCCCTGAAAAAGTGGCTAAGCTCAAAAAGTGGGTTCCAAATTTTCTTCGGTAATGCGTCGAACGCAATTGGAAGCAACCGTTGCATGAACACGTGGCAATCATGACTCTTCATTCCATGTAACTTTGCTTCCTTACTGTCAACACATCTACCCAGATTGGAAGCATACCCATCAGGTAACTTTAGTTCTTTAACCCACTTATAGACGGCCACTTTCTTTGTTTTGCTTAGTGTATAACTTGCCTTCGGTTTCATAAGTCTGCCACGACCACCGTCCTGCAACTCAAGCTCCTTCCGATTACAAATGTCAGCCAGATCCAATCGGGCTTTATTTGTATCCTTTGTCCTCCCCTTGATGTCCATCACAGTGTCAAACACATTCAAAAATACATTCCTCTCAGTATGCATGACATCAATGTTGTGACGGAGTAGCTGCGTCCTCCAATACGGCAACCACCAAAATATACTTTGTTTTGTCCAATTATGGTTGACGCCATATTCAGGAATATGTTCTCCTTGGGATTCATGGACAAGCGGTAAGTACTGAACTCTACGCCATACATTAAGACCAGTCAAACGTGGTGGAGGCGGTGTTGTCTCCGCACAACGCTTCTTGAATGCATTCTTGTTCCGCCTATAAGGATGATCTTCTGGAAGGAATTGACGATGACAATCAAAATATGAGATATTTCGACTGTTTTTAAGCGTGAATGCCTTCGATCGCTCCATACATATTGGGCATCCAAGCTTCCCCGCGGTCATCCAACCCGACATCACCCCATAAGTGGGAAAGTCGTTGATCGTCCACATCAAAGCTGCTTTCATGATGAAATTCTGCCTCAAAGATACGTCATATGTCAACACACCATTCCACAGCATCGTCAACTCATCTATCAGCGGCTGCAAGTATACATCAATCTTACCTTTTGGATTAGACGGACCCGGAATTATGACTGTTAGGAACATAAACTCCCGCTTCATGCACATCCCCGGGGGAAGATTGTACGGAGTCAGGATAACCGGCCTACAAGAGTATGCTTTTCCAGACTGCCCAAAAGGATTAAATCCATCAGTAGATAAACCCAATCGGATATTGTGAGGGTCCTGCGAAAATGCCATATGAACCCTATCAAAATGCTTCCAAGCTTCTCCATCAGATAGATGACACAAGACATCTTTCTCCCTCTCATGCTCACTATGCCACCTCATGTGAGCTGCAGTGGCAATCGAAGAGTACAATCTTGTAAGTCTTGGCACGAGCGGAAAGTACCACATCTTTTTTAGCGACCTCTTCTTCTCAATGCCCATCCTAGTGGTTGTCTTATACCGATCCGCACCACAAAATCGACAACATGTTATGCTTTCCGCTGAATCATCCTTATAGTACAACATACATCCATTCGGGCAACAATCAATTTTCAAACACCCTAGACCCAAATTTTCCACAGACTTCTTAGCATGATAAAAACTAGTAGGCATCCGATTGTCTTCTGGCAACGCCTTGGACACTGACCTGGTGAGGCGATTAAAACAGCCTTCTTGCATATTGTAGTCAGATTTGATACTCAACCATTCCATGCACATCGACAACTCCGTGTACCCCCGACATCCTTCCCACAATGGAGATCGTGTAGCACTCAGCAGATCATAGAATCTTTGAGCTTCGGGATTCGGATTCTCCTTTATGTATTGGGAACCCATTCCACCATTTTCTCCCCCATCTTCTTCTAGTACAACACCAACCGATGGTCCGGCATGATCCATTATCATCTGCTCGTATGGATTCAGTTATTCCCTACGGTCACCACTTCCATAGTACGAACCTTCAAACACAATCGGGTTTAAGTCAGGCAACGTCTCACCATGATTACCCCACCAATAGTATTCAGGCATGAAGCCCTTCTCATAAAGATCGGCTACAACTCCATCCATGCTTTTGAAAGATTGACACTTGCATCTTTTGCAAGGACACCTCAATTGATCACCGCCCAGCCGTATAAATCTCTCCTGGCTAACAACAAACTCTATAAACTCACCCACTCCAACTCTATACTCTTCCCTAAGACGTTTATTCCGATCCAACCTACGATACATCCATTTCCGATTCTCCGGAATATCCATTGCTGGCAATTAAATAGCCTGACCAATCCTACAATAACACTTATATATTACAGTGCATTCCAATAACTCCATCAATCTCGTTCTTATGACAAGGTATGAACTTATCTCATTCGAGAAGAAACCTTTACCATAATCGGCTAATAATAGTTATTCCCATATTCAAATACCTTATACTTGACAAAATTTCGGCAGCATTTCCCATCGGTCTCCAAGTACACGACTCGAGCACGGTGAGAGTCACCGCGATCAAGTATGCACCAGGAGAACAAAAGGAAATGCATCAGACCGAGATTTCAACAAGTATATAAGGCATTTGAATATTGAACTGACTATTGTACGAGTGTTAAAAAGGTTTTTTCCCAAACTGTCCCACTTGGACAATTCAAGATTCAATACAATGAGCATGCATACCTTGATAAGTTACGCATGCTCATTAATATTGAATCTCAAATAGGAAACTAAGGCTTTCGTAAATTAATTATTAACTCTAACTAAATAAAATCATTAACCTATAAATATTGCAACATTGTTGAGCTTATATAAATTGCAGCGTAAATCAATACAAACTTAGATTAAATATTGTAGCAAACATCCTATTGAGCTCCGCTCTCCACTAACAAGTAGCAGTTAATTGTCAAACACATGAATAATTTCTAAATTATCAGCACACAACCAACATCCCGCCTTTCGGACAGGATCACATCCTATTGAGCTCCGCTCTCCACTAACAAACAACACATATTGACAAACATATGCATAAACATTAAATTATCAGCATACAATCATACAAGATCACATCCTATTGAGCTCGGCTCTCCACTACCAAACAACACGATAATTCACATAATACATTACACTGAGTGTTCAGAGAACTTACCTGAGAGAGAAAACACAACCGAGTAAGGATAAGGGAGGAGCCGGAGCCAACAACGAGTAGAAGAATATGACAACAAGGACCTATCGTGCATAAATGAAATTAGTCCTTTCAAATCAAATCACTATTCTATATATACAGAATCCAGTACAACTATTTATAAGACTAGAAACACATAAATTAATATAAAATAGAATCAATAATATACGGTTATAAATTTAGAACAACTTGCAACTTGGTACAAGTGTTATCTATCAGAATCAAGTGATTCCTTTTTTTCTTAAGTAATCCCTTACTTCCCAAAATAAACGTAACATATAGAAATATCACCTCACCGTGTTAGTTTAACTTTTTCCAAAGTACACCTTTATACCCATCTATCCCCCTCCATAGGAATAGTTGCCCAATCAAATGTTTTTATGTCTATGCTTTAATTAATAAATCATTATGGCCTTAAGTCACTCACTTAACATTAAACAATCATGTGCCTCTGTTAACAAACATGGGGAAAAATCACAAATAAATATATACCTAACTAAATCACATAATCCAAAGCACCAAGCAGTAAGCATACTCAACTTACAACAACAAAAGACACACATGGTTAACTGATCCTCCTACCTAAGTCTCTAACCAAAGAGACAAGGAAGAGTACGTTGAAAATAATAATAGCAATAATATATATAAAAACATAATCTGTGCACCAAAAAGTTGAATTACTACTGACCTTTAACATCAGTTCATGAAGTTTGAAGAAGCTGAAGCTACTCAAAATATATAAATCTATCTATCTTTTTGGCGTATTCTTAGCTTCTCATCTCAGTACTCAGTAAAATGGATTGCACCAAATTTCCGGACAAAGTAAGTTGTTGCAAACATCAATGTACTGATGAACTTTGTTTATATGTTCAAACATGACTGCAAACCCATTTTTGAGTCCTAAACTCACTTATGGATAGAAGCAAAAAAATTGTTATTTATGTGTTTTTCCAAAAATCGTTTTGAATTTTTCAACTCCTTTACTCTTACCATAGTAGCCTTAAAAATTAATCCCTTCTCATATTCGCTTAAATCAATACGAATGACACAATCAAAATCACATTAACTCTTTTGAACACTGTTTTAACATTACAATAGCCATGAACTATAGCCATGAACTATCCATGTTTGAAATTGTAGACACCTAGCACAAAACAAATTGAAAATCCATAGCACACATCCTCACTAACCAATTTAGATGCATTTCACAAAGCAGAACTGAATCTAAATCAAAGACTGAGATGCTGAAATGGAAGGTAATTTCACAGCTAAATCAACAAGAAGCAAACCAGAAGGGTTCTAAGATTAAATTTGAAACATTAAATTGGTACAGTTAAACTAATCCTAGTTCTCACTGTTATCTTTATCTCATCACTTAAATATGCTAATGGATTCAAGTTTCACGGCCAATGCAGGTGGGTGCTTTGAGGCTTTAAAGTTTAAATTATACAACACGTCAACAATCAACAAAAAACCAAAACCTGATTATGTTTCGCTGATCTCACAGCAAAGCAATGGCATTCTGTGGCTCAAGTAAACATCAATTCTAATCTCACAGTCTTGACTTTTGATATTTCAATGCATTCAAAAAAAAAGTTACAAAAACATATTTCTCGTGCTTTCTCAATGAGAGCTTCCTAATCCTAATAGGAGTGATTAAATAATGACACATGAAAACAAATGATCATCACAACTCACAACTCACATGAAATACACAAGTAGCTCTTCTCAGTAGTAAGCAATAAAGCAATGAAATACATACAATCCACAAAATTTTGAAATGAAACAATGAAGCAAAATAAAAAATGATACATAGAGAGTCCACGGTCACCTCAAGGCAGAGCATGGAATGCACAAAATGAGGAGAGAAGAGGGTAGGAGGAGCTCTGCGCGTGGTGACCGGAGGGCTGGGTGTTGGTAGCCGGAGTATTGGTCGAAGCACTGAAACGGGGGTGGGGGGGTGGGGTGGGAATTAAAAAGAGAGCAGGAAGAGGGGAAAGGAAGAGAGGAGATGAAGAGGGGAGGAAGAGATGGAAGAATAGGAGGAGGAGGACGGAGGCTTACCGGAGATGGCGGTGGTGGTGAGCACTGCGGTGGTGGCGAGCACTGCGGTGGTGGCGATGGTGACTGGCGGCCTGACGAGGCGAGGCAGAGAAAAGGGGTGAGGGTGGAAAAGATGGCAGAAATGAGGAAGAAGGGAAAGATTTCACGACTTTAGGGATTTATAATTTGGCGACCGAAATAATCGGTCGCTAAATCGGTTGCCAATCACTTAAATACAAAATCGGTCGCTATATTTGGTCGCGGGATCTCTGTTTCTGAATTTAGTTTACCGCACTTTAGCGACCGAATTAATATCGGTCGCTAACACGTGCTGTTATAATTTTTTTACGCGCCGTTTAGCGATCGAATTAATATCGGTCGCAAATGTAAATAAAATTTAACCGTTGCATTTAATTCGGTCGCCATTTCGGTCGCTAAAAAGGCATAAATTTTTTGACTTTTAATTTCCTTTATTTAGCGACTGAAATAGCGACCGATAACTCTACTACGCTCTATTTCGGTTGCTATTTCGATCGCAGTATTAACTCTAATCAGTCTTTCATGTAGATCCTACAATCGGTCGCCATTTCAGTCGCAAAAAGGCAACAAAAAAATTTGGTCACTATTTTCGGCCGCTAAACAACCTTTTTTTGTAGTGCCCGAGAGGGGGAACCCTGGATCCTGGGTCATCCATGGGTGGTCCCAGTGCGCCATCTGCTCTGGCGGAGTTTGAAGTACCAAAACATATATATACATAACACACAACAAAAGAAAAGGGGATAAGAAGCTATATAACATAAAACGTGGAAAGGGCTTAGCTACATTTAATTAAATAACGGCACACTAAACGTCCGTCTCCCAAGTATAAATATATGTAATACATTCATCCTCAATCTACATGTAGGATCTTTCCTCAATCCTCCATCATGATGCAATGCAAATGTTGTATGAATAATCTCCTCAGGTATCGGTCATATCCACATATCACAACAATATAATCGACACATCCCAGAGTCCCCGACGCACACCCTCGTCCATGGATGGAGGGTGCCCACGCAAAGCAATGGCACTATAGCTACTCAACCCGGTGCATACCTCTGGACCACAATCCAGGATGCTCATGCAATGCATGAACTATAGATGCGACTAAAATAAAATCATCTCTGGATGGTCTGTCGTTAGCCTATCCCTGGTAATTCTCCCTCCAAGGCTTAGACCCCACTCGACCATGTTTCAGGTTCCTCATATCACAGACCATGTTTCAGGTCACCCCCTAGTGCCCTAACCGCTCATCATAATCTCATAGATAACCTCAAAATAATCTCATCACATCAATCTCAGCCTCATATCACAAAAATCATCTCGGTTAGGCACTGCTATCACATATCGTATGCAATCCCCAATACATCCTCGTGTCTCAACATAACTTATGATTTACTCAATCCTCTAAGCACAATCATAACACTCATCATATCATCACAACCATCATCATATTTCCTCGTGTCACTAATTCCATAATAATAAATACCAAAATATAATAATAATAAATATAAACACTTTCAAAAATAACTATAAATTCATGTTATCATACATCAAGTACCAATATCAAGTCAACCAGTCAAACAGGCAATCGTGGCATAATAAAATAATCATATGTATATATGTATATGTATGTATATATATGTATATATATATATATATAATAAATACCAAAATATAATAATAATAAATATAAACACTTTCAAAAATAACTATAAATTCATGTTATCATACATCAAGTACCAATATCAAGTCAACCAGTCAAACAGGCAATCGTGGCATAATAAAATAATCATATGTATATATATATATATATATATATATATATATATATATATATATATATATATATATATATATATATATATATATATATATATATATCGTAACGATGAGTGACATGTTACTATGAGTTCATACTTGAAGACGAAATTGAATTCCGACAAACGAAAGGGAAGATATTACGAGAAACATAACAAACGGAGTTTCGACATAAAAGAGGATGATTTACGTTCGGTTTTTGAAGAAACGGAAAAGAGAAGAAGATAGATATCGTTGAAACGAACACAACGATGTACTCCGATTCGCAATGGGACGATCGAAACTCTCACAACTCTCACTAGAAGCCCTTCTCTCTCTAAGATTCCTCTCTCCCTCTCTCAAGAATCTCTCATCTCAATTTCTCAACTCTCTGTTTCTGTCTATCTTGCTGAGTGACTAAGTGACTTAAGTCACTCTTTCATTTTTGTGCATCGGTGTTCCCACGCTCGAGCGTGAGAAATTCCACGCTTGAGCGTGGGAAATGCCACGCTGGAGCATGGAAAGCCATCGCGCCATGCATCCACTCACAAGCAGCCACGTAAGCCCTGATGACACGTGGCAAGTCAAAGCATGGCCCTTATCTGGTTGACTTGGGCGCTTGAGCGCGAATACACCCATGCTCGAGTGTTGACTTATGGCAAAAAGTCAACTCTTTGCATTCAGGGTCTGTTCAATGTCCGATTGCGCTCAAATTTGAGATATAGACTCATCAGGACCTAATAAACAACCTAAAACCATAAAAAAGGTCTAATCTCAACTCTAACTCCAAATTCTTATTTCACGCTCATACGTCTCAAAGACCTCACCGGGAAAACCCTAATTCGGTTTTTACGTTCAAACTCTCACGAAAATGTTGCGTACTTAACATGCAAAGGTCTCTATTCCTCAAACCACATCTCCCTTATATAATTCAAGCCCTAAACCTAATCCTTCTACGTAAACCACAAATGAAATCATGGATGTTACATTTCTGCCCCCTTAAAAGAAATTCCGTCCGCGGAATTTACATACCTGAAAACAGACGGGGGTATTGCTGCTGAATGTCTGCCTCACTCTCCCAAGTAGCATCTCAAGTAACACTATCCTATATGACCTTGACCAGGGTAATTTGTTTACTACGTAGTTCTTTAATCCTTCTATCTGCAATCTTAGATGGTAAAGCCTCATATTCCTGATTCTCTTGGAGTTGTATTGACTCAGGCTCAATGACATGAGAAGGATTAGGGTAATATTTTCTCAACTGGGATACATGGAAGACATCGTGAAGGTTGGAAAGGTTAGGAAGTAAGGCCATCTGGTAGGCTACTGGACCAATTCGTCGAAGAATCTGAAATGGTCCAATGAAGCGGGGAGTGAGCTTTCTAGACTTTATAGCTCTGCCAATTCCGGTCTTCGGAGTGACTCTCAAAAACACGTGATCACCTTCCTGGAACTCTAAGGGTCTCCTCCTCTTGTTACTATAGCTTCTCTGCCTATCCTGTGCTTCGTTCATTTTCTCTTTGATTTTCCTGACTTGCTCGCTTGTTTGTTGTACCACATCAGGACCCAACACTTGGCTCTCGCCAGTCTCATACCAACACAATGGAGTCCTACACTTTCTTCCATACAGAGCCTCATACGGTGACATCCCGATACTACTGTGGAAACTGTTATTATATGTGAACTCAATCAAAGGTAGGAATTCATCCCAACTGCCAACATGTTCAAACACACAAGCTCTTAAAAGATCCTCCAATGATTGAATTGTTCTCTCAGACTGTCCATCCTTCTGAGGATGATAAGCAGAATTCATCCTCATCTTTGTTCCCAAAGCATTGTGTAACTGTCTCCAAAATCTAAATGTAAATCTGGGATCTCAGTCGGAGACAATACTCGACGGCACACCATGCAACCTCACAACTTCCTTGATGTAAATCTGGGTCAACTTCTCAAGACTATAACTCTTACCAATGGGTAAGAAGTGAGCAAACTTCGTCAACCTATCAATGATAACCCAAATCGCATCAAACCTCTTCAAAGTTCGTGGTAATCCCCCCACGAAGTCCATCGCTATGCTATCCCACTTCCACTCTGGGATATCCAAGGACTACAACAACTCGGCGGGCTTTTGATGCTCCATCTTAGCTTTTTGACATACCAAACATGATATAACATACTCTGCCACTTGTTTCTTCATCTTTGGATACCAAAACATCTTCTTCAAGTCGTGGTGGCTCCTGGGTGAAAACTCAACTTACTCTTATGTGCTTCCTCTAAGATCATCTTCCTAATCTCTAAGTCCTCTGGCACACATATCCGATCCTTAAACCTTAACACTCCATCTAATCCTCTCCTAAACTCTGAAACCTTACCCTCATCTATACCTTGATTCACATCCACCAAATATTCATCCTGACCTGCTTAACCATAAGATCTCTCAAAAACTCACTACTGATGGTGACCATACCTAAGCATATTCTATCCTCAATAAAATCCATACCTAGGTTCAAATCTCTAAATTGTTCAAGAAAATCCATCTCTTTCACCATCATTGCGGATACGTGTAAGGATTTCTGACTTAGTGCATCCGCCACAACATTAGCCTTCCCTGGATGGTATTGAAGATCAAACTCATAGTCCTTAATGAATTCCATCCATCTACGTGGCCTCATGTTCATCTCCTTCTGATCAAACAAATACTTTAAACTCTTGTGATCGCTGAACACATTAAACTTAGCTCCATAGAGATAGTGTCGTCATATCTTCAATGCGACCACTATGGCTGCTAACTCCAGATCATGGGTCGGGTAATTCCTTTCATGAACCCTCAACTGTTGGGAAGCATAAGCCACAACTCTTCCCTCTTGCATCAAAACACAACTCAATCCTTGATATGACGCGTCACAGTACACGTCAAACTGTCCTAAAGGATCTGGTAACGTCAGCACTGGAGATGTAGTCAACTTCTCCTTTAGCTTCTGAAAGTTCTCTTCACACTTCTCTGTCCAAACAAACACCGTATCTTTTCTCGTTAACTGCGTCATAGGCAATGCAATCTTCGAGAAACACTCGATGAACCTCCTGTAATACCCGGCTAATCCTAGGAAACTCCTCACCTTACTCACTGGCTTAGACCTATCCCACTTAATCACGGCCTCTACCTTAACTGGATCAACAGCTATCCCTTTCTTGTTGATTACATGCCCTAGAAACTGTACTTCATCTAACCAAAATTCACACTTGGATAGCTTAGCATACAACTTCCTATCTCTCAACACCTGTAACACCACTCTCAGATGTTCCTCGTGTTCTTCCCGACTACGGGAGTACATAAGAATATCATCTATAAACACCACAACAAACTTGTCTAGGAATAGTCCAAAGATCCTGTTCATGTAATCCATGAACACCACTGGAGCATTAGTTACACCAAAAGGCATAACTAGGTACTCGTAGTCTCCATACCTCGTCCTGAAAGCGGTCTTAGGTATATCCTCCTTCTTCACCCTAATCTGATGGTATCCTGATCTTAAATCTATCTTGGAAAACACCGAAGCTCCCTTCAACTGATCCATCAGATCATCTATCCTAGGCAATGGATATTTGTTCTTGATTGTAACTTTATTCAACTGCCTATAATCCGTGCACAACCTAGAACTTCCGTCCTTTTTCTTGACAAACAATATCGGTGCTCTCCAAGGCAAAACATTCAGTCTGATGAATTCCTTCTTCATCATGTCATCCAGCTGTTTCTTCAATTCTGCCAACTCCACTGGTGACGTCCGATAAGGAGCTACTGATATAGGTCTGATCCCTGGTATGAGATCTATAGCAAACTCCACCTCCCTCTCTGGTGGCAAACCTGGAGCATCGGGAGGGAAAATCTTAGGAAACTCTCTCATGATAGGCGAGGAATCCATACTCGGAGTCTCCTTAGCTTCCAAAGAGAAAAGCATCACATACTGCTGAGACTTGTCACTCCTCATAGCTGTTCCTTCATTGGCAGATACCATGCTAGAAGGCTCAAGAAAAGATAAGGTCTTTCGAGCATAGTCTAACACTACATGGTTAGCTGAAAGCCAATCCATGCCACGAATAACGTCTAACTGCTGTATAGGCAAATAGATGAGATCTACTAGAAATATCATATTTTCAACAACTATAGGATGCTGTAAGCAAAGAGACATAATGATCAAAGGATCACTGGCAGGGATAGATACTATCAAAGTATATGGTAGCTAGGAAACGGGCAAGTGTAAATGATCTACACACTCATGGGACACAAAAGAATGTGTAGCACCTGAATCAAACAACACAGACGAGAGTCTGCTAGATATTAAACACATAACTTGAATAAGATCTGCATATTGATAGGACTTAGATCCTCTCACTATAAACACCCTCCCCGTGACCAGGGGTCCGGTCGTCTGTCTTCTTGCCGTTGGAACTCCTCTCCCAGCTCCTCCTCTGGAACCACTGGCTCCTCTAGAACTACTGACTCCTCTACCGGCAGCTGGCTACTGCCGTACCGCTCTCTATCGGCAATCCCTAGCAAAATGACCTGGTTTGCCACAGACGTAGCAACCAGACCCATCTGTGCAATCTCTAATGTAATGCGGACCTCCACATCTGAAACAAACTGGGACCCTCTGCTACTGACCCTCTCTGGTAACTAGTGCTGGTGGTGCAGATGTCTAAGCACTCTGCCCATATCTAGTATATGGTCCTCTCCTCCACTGAGAACCCCTATCACCTCTCCTCTAATATCCTGCTCTGGTAGGACCCCCACTACGCTGGTGTCTCTGCTCTGCATCCTGCCTCTGGTCCATACTCTCAATGGCACTGCACCTTTCTACAAGCTCTGGGAAACTCAGGATATCCAAGGGCACTATAGCCCTCCTCAACTCATGTCGTAAACCCTCCTCGAATCTCTGGCACATCCAGTCCTCATCTGGAAACCTCAGTAGAACTCAAAACTGAATCAGGGCCTCGAATTTGGTCGCATAATCACCAACAGACATGTCTCCCTGCTGGAGACTCATGAACTCTCTCTCCTTCTAACGTCTGACTAACCGCAGGAAGTACTTCTCAAAGAAACACTCTCTGAACATCTCCCAACCGATCAATCTGCCCTCAGCCTCTAACAATCTCCTCTTGCCTCTCCACCATGACTCAGCCCATCCGGTCATCATGAAGGCGGTATAGGTCACCTTCCTATCATCTCTGCATCTCATGGTATCAAAGATCTTCTCAAGCACCTGAATCCACCACTCTGCTCGCTCTGGATCATTCTCCACTGAACTGTGGTGGCTTACCTTTGAGAAAGGTAGCCAATCCTGCATCCTCAGCCTCAACGGCTCTCCTCCTGTCCTGTCGCTCCTGTAACTCTGCCTCTCTCTGTACCCTCTGAGCATTCTGCTGTGCCTACTGCAACAGAACGGATGCTAACTCACGGATAGTCCGAAGAGTCTCGGCGGACTCTCCTCCACCTCCAATCCCTGCCTCTGGCTGATGAGGCTCATCCTCTACACCCTCTATCGCTCTATCACCACCACGTCTGCCACGTCCTCGTCCTCTACCTCGAGTCATGATCCTGTTAAAAGAAATCACGAGCCCACATCAAGATGACATATAATACTACATAAAACTGGAATATAAATACTATATGCCATAGAGATGTCGCGTCAGACTCTCTACCCAACTTCTAAGCATAGTTGTTATCCGATGTGGATTCAACTAAATAGCCAGTTTACCCTAATCACAGTCACCACAGTTTATTTCAAAACCGAACTGCTCTGATACCACCAAATGAGACACCCCGACGTCCCATTAAAGAAAGCCCAAAATATTAAGACCTAATTACGTTATTATTGTTAAGCGAGTATATTAAAACAGTGGAAAATTTAAAACTTAAAAATATAAACACATATGTAAACATACATACAACACATAACTATAAGTATATACATACATGCCAGTACTGCCGTCAAGGGATTACCCTCTGTAGGATCCCGATATATACACAAGCTGGTGACATCAACCAAAATACATCAAAATCCAAAAGAAAAGCCTCATCGATGCACTCCACACCCCGTCCCTTCTCTAGCACTGGCCCGAGCCAGCATACACTACCACCCTCGTCTGCATCCTGAAGTCTGACGGGCCCGGACACTCCTCCACTATCGCTGGAAGAACTCCTGGCTGGCTGCCCCTGAAACCTCTGCCTGTAGAGTTTGCTATCCCGAGGATGTAGTCGTCTAGAAGATACCCGTGAGGACTAAGAAACCGTAGCACGGACCTCTGGAGGTGCGAGTACCTCAGGAAGGGGTGCTAGATGTAACGCCCTTCGTTACATTAGTAACCCAAAACAAAATCAATGAAAAATCCTTTAAATAGTTTTAAATTTAACAAACATGTCATAAAAATTTCGCGACTTAATCGGGTCTGATAATACCTCCTATTAATTAAAATAGATATAAAGTATCCAAGCGATAATATAATAATAACTCCATACATCCAAATAAAAAAAACCCAAAGCCTCAAAATCGGGCGTCTACTAATAAACCCAACGATAAATAAATAAAAACGTCTATTGATGAGTGTGATTCCACCTCATCTTTGTCCATCATTTTGCATGCATTTTCATGTAGTTTAGGCATATTTTTATTAGATTTTAGGTTAATTTTCCTTTGGAACGGGTAAGGCGGTTTTCGTGTGTTGTTTTGCAGATATCAAGGGTAAATTGCTCAAGATCAACCATGATGAAGTTTGGATGAAGATGGAGCTTTAAAACTGAAGAAAATGAGCCAAACAGAGCCCATCACGGCCTAGCCGTGATGCCCATCACGACCATGATCGAGCAAAACTGAAAAAGAACAAAGGTCAAGTCGAGGTCCGTCACGCCCTAGCCGTGATAACCATCACGCCGTGACCCAAAACCACCACAAGTCGAAGCTGTCAGGGCCAGGCCATGATGGCCATCACGGCCGTGATGGCGCGTCACCACGCCAGGCCGTGATGAGCATCACGGACATGATGAGACCAACCAAAGTGAAGAATTTTCAAGGCAGAATCCGTCACGGCCAGACCGTGATAGCCATCACGGCCGTGACGCGTATTACTTGGCTCGAAGTAACAGGTGGATCTAATTTGAGTTGGATTAGGACTCTAACTGCCCAATTCTATAAATAAGGGACCAGGCGAGAGGCGTAAAACATCAGACCTTTGGGGCTACTACTCTAGGCATAGATTTAGGATCTCTTTCTTCTTCTCCTTCTTCTCTTAGTTATTTTCATGTTATTTGTAATCATGCCTGTCATCTCCATGGCAAGGCGTGAGTAGTAGCATAGTTTCTAGGGATTAGGGCTCTGCCCAAGTTTGTTTATGATGTAAATTTGATGTAAACTCTTTGTTAATTACGATTTACTTTAGATCTGATTTCTAGTGTTTAATCAATCGTAAAATCGGCGACCGCTTATTTGCGTGACGTAGACGTTCTAAGGAGGAACCTAGCGGTGAACTTAGGATTTCTAGTGTGTTTCACACGTAAAGTTCGGCGGCCGCTTATCAGCGAGACGTAGATATTCTAAGGAGGAACCTAGCGGTGAACTTAGGTTATTTGCATGACTTAGACATTCTAGGGAGGAACCTAGCGGTGAACCTAGGTGTCGGATCTATAGAGTCAGACTTGGGACTGAAATCACGAGAGTTAGAAGCCGTCCCTCGAGGATCAACGAGTTGTCACGAAACGCAAAGGGTTCAATATGGGATCGACTACCACGAGAGTAGGGGTCGGGTCAATTGGGCACGGCTTTTGTAACCCGAGAGGGAGCTTAAGCTATCAGAGGATAAACTCGCCTTCAAGGCAATTTCGCTAATTAACAAGGGTAATCAACTTCATAACGTAAACGATCTTGTGGTAACCTAAATCCCTAGGAACCCATTTAGATCTGAAAAATCAAAAAGATTTGTTTTCTGTTTTGTTTGATTCTGTTTTATCTCTTAAATTCAAATTCAAAAACCATTTCAAAAATATAAAAATCTTTTTAAACAGTCCAGATCTAATCGATTTGATAATTAGTTGCGATTCGAGAACACAGTCTCTGTGGGATCGATATCTTTTATTACTTGGCGACGATCCGGTACACTTGCCGGAATCGCACGTGCATTCGCACGCTATCAAGTTTTTGGCGCCGTTGCCGTAGGAGAGGTAAGGGTTGTTCCTTCTTTGGTTGTAGGGATTTGGGGGAGCATAGTTGGGCAGCTTCGGGTTCGTATCATAGTAGTTGTTACAAGAGTTCACTTGTTCACCCGAAGCGCCGGATCCATGTGGGCATCCCATCATGTCATGTCCCTGCATTCCACAAATCTCACAAACAAGGTTAGTAGCACCTAATGCACTCACATTAGCTCTTTCCAGCCGATCAAAACGTTTATTAAGTGAGTCTATCTTTGACATAATAAGATCTGTGCTATTTACCTCAAACTTACCCCCCGAAATCTTGTTCGGGTTATTACCTCTTTCGGATCCCCATTGGTGGTAGTTGGTGGCGACATTCTCGATGATGTTGAATGCCTCAGTGAGAGGCCTATTCATAAACGCTCCACCGGCTGCAAAATCTAGTGACACCTTCGAAGAGTAGTCCAATCCGTTATAGAAGGTGTGCACTATTAACCACCTCTCGAGTCCGTGATGTGGGCACGACTCCAACGGTCCCTTGTAACGATCCCAGGCTTCCGATAATGATTCTCCGTCTTTCCGGGAAGAAGCGGGTGATCCGGGGTTCTTATGTAGGCCGTCTTGGATGGAGGGAAGAATTTCTCCAAGAACGCCTGCTCCAATTGGTCCCAAGTGGTCAAAGTGTTAGCGGGGATTTGCTTAAGCCAGGCCTTCGCCTTTCCAAAGTGAGAGATGAGGGGAACAATCTCAAACGCACAACATCGATCGAGGCTCCATTAATCCTGATTGCATCGGTGAACTCTAAGAATGTTTCTATATGATCGGTCGGGTCCTCCGAAGGCAATCCTCCGAATTGATGTTGCCTAATCATGTTGATTAGCATGGGCGGTATGGTATAGTTTTCCGCCTCAATCTCTGGCCTTGCAATCCCAGTTCGCAAGCCTCTCGCATTTGGGGCTGCGTAGTCCTTCAAAGGCTTTGTATCCGGTTGATTCGCCATGAATGGAAAGGGACTCAACCTTTCTTCCTCTCTTTGTAGTCTTCTACGTCGGTGGAAGGTCCTCTCGATCTCCGGATCAATCTCACTAAGGCTCCCAAGACTTAGAGATCTTTGCATATAACACACAGAGAGATGGATACAATAGAAGGAAAAGAAATTTTTGATTTTTTTTTTAATTTTTTAAATTTCAGAAATAAAAATCAAATAAAAAGAAAAGGTCCAAAAAAATCAATTCAAAATTTGAATTGAGATTTGAAAAAGGCTGATCCCCAAGAACGGCGCCAAAAACTTGATAGCGTGCGAATGCACGTGCGATTCCGGCAAGTGTACCGGATCGTCGCCAAGTAATAAAAGATATCGATCCCACAGAGACTGTGTTCTCGAATCGCAACTAATTATCAAATCGATTAGATCTGGACTGTTTAAAAAGATTTTTATATTTTTGAAATGGTTTTTGAATTTGAATTTAAGAGATAAAACAGAATCAAACAAAACAGAAAACAAATCTTTTTGATTTTTCAGATCTAAATGGGTTCCTAGGGATTTAGGTTACCACAAGAAACCGAAATAGATCATATTTTGAGTTGGTTTGGGACTCTAACTTCCCCATTTCTATAAATATGGACCAAGGCATCAGAAACAGAAATGATCAGACCTTTGGGGCTACTACTCTAGGCATAGATTTAGGATCTCTTTCTTCTTCTCCTTCTTCTCTTAGTTATTTTCATGTTATTTGTAATCATGCCTGTCATCTCCATGGCAAGGCGTGAGTAGTAGCATAGTTTCTAGGGATTAGGGCTCTGCCCAAGTTTGTTTATGATGTAAATTTGGTGTAAACTCTTTGTTAATTATGATTTACTTTAGATCTGATTTCTAGTGTTTAATCAATCGTAAAATCGGCGACCGCTTATTTGCGTGACGTAGACGTTCTAAGGAGGAACCTAGCGGTGAACTTAGGATTTCTAGTGTGTTTCACACGTAAAGTTCGTGACCGCTTATCGCCGAGACGTAGATATTCTAAGGAGGAACCTAGCGGTGAACTTAGGTTATTTGCATGACTTAGACATTCTAGGGAGGAACCTAGCGGTGAACCTAGGTGTCGGATCTATAGAGTCAGACTTGGGACTGAAATCACGAGAGTTAGAAGCCGTCCCTCGAGGATCAACGAGATGTCACGAAATGCAAAGGGTTCAATATGGGATCGACTACCACGAGAGTAGGGGTCGGGTCAATTGGGCACGGCTTTTGTAACCCGAGAGGGAGCTTAAGCTATCAGAGGATAAACTCGCCTTCAAGGCAATTTCGCTAATTAACAAGGGTAATCAACTTCATAACGTAAACGATCTTGTGGTAACCTAAATCCCTAGGAACCCATTTAGATCTGAAAAATCAAAAAGATTTGTTTTCTGTTTTGTTTGATTCTGTTTTATCTCTTAAATTCAAATTCAAAAACCATTTCAAAAATATAAAAATCTTTTTAAACAGTCCAGATCTAATCGATTTGATAATTAGTTGCGATTCGAGAACACAGTCTCTGTGGGATCGATATCTTTTATTACTTGGCGACGATCCGGTACACTTGCCGGAATCGCACGTGCATTCGCACGCTATCAAGTTTTTGGCGCCGTTGCCGGGGACTGTGCCTTTTCGAATCTCAATTCAAATTTTGAATTGATTTTTCTGGACCTTTTCTTTTTATTTGATTTTTATTTCTGAAATTTAAAAAAAAAAATCAAAAATTTCTTTTCCTTCTATTGTATCCATCTCTCTGTGTGTTATATGCAAAGATCTCTAAGTCTTGGGAGCCTTAGTGAGATTGATCCGGAGATCGAGAGGACCTTCCACCGACGTAGAAGACTACAAAGAGAGGAAGAAAGGTTGAGTCCCTTTCCATTCATGGCGAATCAACCGGATACAAAGCCTTTGAAGGACTACGCAGCCCCAAATGCGAGAGGCTTGCGAACTGGGATTGCAAGGCCAGAGATTGAGGTGGAAAACTATACCATACCGCCCATGCTAATCAACATGATTAGGCAACATCAATTCGGAGGATTGCCTTCGGAGGACCCGACCGATCATATAGAAACATTCTTAGAGTTCACCGATGCAATCAGGATTAATGGAGCCTCAGTCGATGTTGTGCGTTTGAGATTGTTCCCCTCATCTCTCACTGGAAAGGCGAAGGCCTGGCTTAAGCAAATCCCCGCTAACACTTTGACCACTTGGGACCAATTGGAGCAGGCGTTCTTGGAGAAATTCTTCCCTCCATCCAAGACGGCCTACATAAGAACCCAGATCACCGGCTTCTTCCAGAAAGACGGAGAATCATTATCGGAAGCCTGGGATCGTTACAAGGGACCGTTGGAGTCGTGCCCACATCACGGACTCGAGAGGTGGTTAATAGTGCACACCTTCTATAACGGATTGGACTACTCTTCGAAGGTGTCACTAGATTCTGCAGCCGGTGGAGCGTTTATGAATAGGCCTCTCACTGAGGCATTCAACATCATCGAGAATGTCGCCACCAACTACCACCAATGGGGATCCGAAAGAGGTAATAACCCGAACAAGATTTCGGGGGGTAAGTTTGAGGTAAATAGCACAGATCTTATTATGTCAAAGATAGACTCACTTAATAAACGTTTTGATCGGCTGGAAAGAGCTAATGTGAGTGCATTAGGTGCTACTAACCTTGTTTGTGAGATTTGTGGAATGCAGGGACATGACATGATGGGATGCCCACATGGATCCGGCGCTTCGGGTGAACAAGTGAACTCTTGTAACAACTACTATGATACGAACCCGAAGCTGCCCAACTATGCTCCCCCAAATCCCTACAACCAAAGAAGGAACAACCCTTACCTCTCCTACGGCAACTACAGCAACACGCTCAACCATGAGTTCCAAGAAGGTCAAGGTAATAAGAGAACCACACCGGGGTACCCTCAGGTACAAAGATCTAAACTCGAGACTTTATTTGAAAGTTTTGTCGAAACTCAGACAAAACAGAATGAGGAGTTTAGACAACAAGGAAGGGCAGTGAGTGAGGCAATAAAGGATCTAGCATCTAAGGTAGACAACTTAGCAACTCATAACAAGATGCTAGAAACCCAGATTGCCCAACAAGCCAGTACGTACTCGAGACCTAAGGGTGCATTCCCGGGGCAACCCGAAGCAAATCCCAATGAGCATTGCAATGTCATACACTTGAGGGATGATAAGCTTGGGGTGGGGGTAGCTGAAATGGACGTGGAACCGGAGGAGGACACGAACGAAAAAGAAGAGCCAGAACCGAAATATGTCCCTCCACCACCGTACCAACCCCCGATACCTTTCCCACAGAGGTTGGTCAGGAAAAAGCAAGTAGATGTAGAGACTAAAATGCCTACTAAACTGAAAGACCCAGGTAGTTTCTCCATCGCTTGCTCGATTGAACAAGTGCAAATTGACCAAGCCTTATGTGACCTAGGGGCTAGTGCGAGCTTGATGTCCCTCACTATCATGGAAAGGTTGGGAAGCAAAGAGTTGAGACCATTCAAATTCCCCTTACAAATTGCGGATGGCTCAACTAGGACTCCTCTAGGCATACTAGAGAATGTTCCCTGTAAAGGTAGGGAAAATTCTCATCCCTACCGACTTCCCGGTATTGGACATGAAAGGGAATTCTAAATTCCCCATCATTTTAGGAAGGCCATTCTTGGCAACCGCTGGAGCATTAATAGACGTAAGGAATGGCAAACTATCTCTAAATGTAGAGGAAGGTAGGGTAAATTTTCAGTTGATTAACTCTTGTAACAACCCTCCTTTTGAGAGCCATGTGTGCAGAATTGATGTAACGTCTCCAGCGGTAGAGAAAGAACTTAGCATGGAAGCAACCCCAAAGATATGCATGGTTGGAGATGCACCCAGTGGTGAAGTTGGAATTGCTGTCCATGCAGAAACAATACTTCCGCCGGGAGGAAGGAAGGCTAGGAAGCTCCGAGAGAAAAGAGCAAAGCGGAGGCGTTCGGCCGTATGAGCAGAAACGGCTATTTGAAGGAGCTCCATGGAAAAGAAGTGTTCCTGCACTTCTACGCCCAGCCGACCCCGGTTGACTTGAGGAAGTATGGTCAAGCTTAAGACCATAAATAAGCGCTTCTTGGGAGGCAACCCAAGTTTTCTTTCCCTTTTTCCTTTTGTTTTTGATTTAACCTCTTGAATAATTTGAGAAGATCAAGAGGCAAAAATATCATTAATAAGTTTGTCTAGTGTTTTCAGGTTGAGAAAGAGAAGAAGAGCATAAAAAATAAAGTCAGAGGCCATCACGCCCTGGCCGTGACAGTGGTCACGGCCGTGATGAACTAAACAAGAGCACAGAGAGCATCACGGCCTAGCCGTGACAACCATCACGGGCGTGATGAGTAGGATGCCAAGATCAGAGAGCATCACGGCCTAGCCGTGATGTAGATCACGGCCGTGACAGGGCAACTCCTGAGGATCAGAAACGATCACGGCCTGCCCGTGATAAGCCTCACGGCCGTGATACAATTTCTACCCAAGTTTTGACTGGAATGTGAAGCCAACACCCGCTACCGACTCGGTAAGTTGTTCCATTTTTCTCCTCTCTCCGACTTGATTATTTACATTGGAGACAATGTAAGTAATCAAGCTTGGGGTGGGGGTATTTATTTTTGCATTTGCATTGTTGCATTCATGTTGCATTCACATAGGCTAAGATTGGTATGATCACATTCTCTAGATTTCCCCTCACTTAGAACATGCATCCGATTGTAAAAACTTGGAGCCAAATGAATTGAGATAGTGAATTTTGAACCCAATTTTTCATTATTCTTGTGATATGGCTAAAAATAAAAATTCTTGAGATAATCATTTGATAGTTGATAATTAGCATGTGGTTCCTTAAACTTGTGTACCTCACTGATTTTTGAACTACTAAATGTAAGATTTTGATCCAAATGGGGTATTCACTAAATCTACCCCATTTCTTGTGCTAGAGTGTTGTAATTCCTCTTGGACTGTATTTTCTAGAACTTGACTTGAAACCATTTCAAAACTTAAAAATTTCTGAAAACATTTTTGGAAATGATTGAGGCACTAGGTATTTTTCCGGCCTCCCGAGCTTTGAATGATAAATGCTACCCCTTAGTTGCCCAATTTTGAGCCTAAAGAAAAAATACTTTTCTTGGTACCTTGAATTAATTTGATAAATAGTGCTTGGTATGGCACCTTTTAAAGTATTACAAAAAGGGCAAAATGGTAGTTGGAAAAAGTATGGGATGAAAAAGCTAGAAAGTAATTTCTCTTGAGCTATAAATCTCCCCTTCTCCAAACAAATAAAAATGAAATAAACAAAGAAAAAAAAATGGAGAAGGGGATGACAAAGAAAGTGAGAAATGAAAAGAAAAAGAAAAAAAAATTAAATGAAGGAAGAAAGGTGGAAAAGTAAACCAAAGCCCAAAAAGGGGTATTTTAGAAGGTGTCATGCTTTGTAATGTTTGATAATCTGTCTAGCCTTCTTGAAATTCCCTTTCCTTGATTTTCCCACCTTACAATAAATCCCATGGCCACATTACAACCAAAGGAAAAGACCTCTTGATTCTTAAGTGTTTTCATTAATAAAGTGGAGATTTGGTTAATGGTCAAGCCTATGGTAAAATACTTTCCTTGAGGAAATGGAGTGAATTGTCATAAACCCTAAAACACTTGAGTGAGGTGAGATGAGTGCCCAAATCAGTGAGGACATGAACTTGAAAAAAAAAAAAAAAACCTAAGCTTCTAATTGGACTAGAAATTGATTATCTCTTGAGTGCTTATTAAAAATGCCTATTACTTGGATTAGCTTCTAGGGTTCTTGGTTCACTATCCATGCTTTGAATGATTTATATCTTATGACCTGAGTAATTGCTTGAGGACAAGCAAAGTTTTAAGCTTGGGGTGATTTGATGAGTGTGATTCCACCTCATCTTTGTCCATCATTTTGCATGCATTTTCATGTAGTTTAGGCATATTTTTATTAGATTTTAGGTTAATTTTCCTTTGGAACGGGTAAGGCGGTTTTCGTGTGTTGTTTTGCAGATATCAAGGGTAAATTGCTCAAGATCAACCATGATGAAGTTTGGATGAAGATGGAGCTTTAAAACTGAAGAAAATGAGCCAAACAGAGCCCATCACGGCCTAGCCGTGATGCCCATCACGACCATGATCGAGCAAAACTGAAAAAGAACAAAGGTCAAGTCGAGTCTGTCACGGCCTAGCCGTGATAGCCATCACGGCCGTGACCCAAAACCACCACAAGTCGAAGCTGCCAGGGCCAGGCCCTGCTGGCCAGCACGGCCGTGCTGGACCCCACGGCCAGGCCGTGATGCGCATCACGGCCATGACAGGCCAACCAGTGAAGAATTTTCACGGCAGAATCCGGCACGGCCAGGCCGTGATAGCCATCACGGCCGTGACGAGTATTACTTGGCTCAGAAGTAACATAATTGGATCTAATTTGAGTTGGATTAGGACTCTAACTGCCCAATTCTATAAATAAGGGACCAGCAGAGGCGTAAAAACATCGAGACCTTTGGGGCTACTACTCTAGGCATAGATTTAGGATCTCTTTCTTCTTCTCCTTCTTCTCTTAGTTATTTTCATGTTATTTGTAATCATGCCTGTCATCTCCATGGCAAGGCGTGAGTAGTAGCATAGTTTCTAGGGATTAGGGCTCTGCCCAAGTTTGTTTATGATGTAAATTTGATGTAAACTCTTTGTTAATTACGATTTACTTTAGATCTGATTTCTAGTGTTTAATCAATCGTAAAATCGGCGACCGCTTATTTGCGTGACGTAGACGTTCTAAGGAGGAACCTAGCGGTGAACTTAGGATTTCTAGTGTGTTTCACACGTAAAGTTGTGCCACGCTTATCAGCGAGACGTAGATATTCTAAGGAGGAACCTAGCGGTGAACTTAGGTTATTTGCATGACTTAGACATTCTAGGGAGGAACCTAGCGGTGAACCTAGGTGTCGGATCTATAGAGTCAGACTTGGGACTGAAATCACGAGAGTTAGAAGCCGTCCCTCGAGGATCAACGAGTTGTCATGAAATGCAAAGGGTTCAATATGGGATCGACTACCACGAGAGTAGGGGTCGGGTCAATTGGGCACGGCTTTTGTAACCCGAGAGGGAGCTTAAGCTATCAGAGGATAAACTCGCCTTCAAGGCAATTTCGCTAATTAACAAGGGTAATCAACTTCATAACGTAAACGATCTTGTGGTAACCTAAATCCCTAGGAACCCATTTAGATCTGAAAAATCAAAAAGATTTGTTTTCTGTTTTGTTTGATTCTGTTTTATCTCTTAAATTCAAATTCAAAAACCATTTCAAAAATATAAAAATCTTTTTAAACAGTCCAGATCTAATCGATTTGATAATTAGTTGCGATTCGAGAACACAGTCTCTGTGGGATCGATATCTTTTATTACTTGGCGACGATCCGGTACACTTGCCGGAATCGCACGTGCATTCGCACACTATCATCTATCCATATACGGCTCCTTATTTGAGAAAATACTAACCAAGCTAGGAATAATAACTAAGAAAATTTCACTAGGTCTTCAATCCTCTCCAGTCCTAGAGATGTCATCCTCGTGCTCTGAAAACAACACTTTTAATGAGATATAATCCCAGTGAATAAAAATAATCGTTTGATAAAAAGGTTCGCAATTAGTGTTGTTTTCAGCCGGCGTGGTAATCGGAAAAACATTCATGGTACCCGCAAATTTTTAAAATATCGAATATAATAAACCTCCAAAATAATAAATATATATAAATAAAATTAATGTCAAGCATTTAGAGTACAACTCATAGGCTCAGCAATGGTCACATCTCATTGCATCTAATCACATTCACCATGCAAACTCTACACAATGTAACTCCACGAACATGACTCGGTGATTCCCAGAATCACTTAACTTGACTCTTTGGTTCCCAGAACCGGTGTGAATCCCAGATCCACTAAGGTCTATGAGCTCATATCCATGCAATGGCGTCCCACTGCCTTCCCCATCCCGGATGGGGGTATCTAATATCTCATCCCATATGTGGATATTTTCAATGGATTGATATCCCATCCCAGATGGTGACATCTCTCATCCTATTCCCGGAATAGAATGTACAACTGTCACCCCTTCCCGGAAGGTGATGACCAACTCTTATGTACCATACAATATGTCATCCTAGATGACTACCAAATATTTTCTCAAATTCCATATATCACAAACAATGATATAATGTCATGCCGAGTCAACGCTATCATCACATCATAAAATACATATAGGCATGTCAATCAACAATAACTCATACCAACCAAATATATTTGTTAACAATTACTAAAGTATTATATATATATATATATAACAATTAAAATAATTCAAAGCACCACAAACATAAACTATGCGTCAGGGATATAATAAGGAATTGTGGTTCCAATTCATGTGATTAGTTTTATTTCTTTTAAAAGGAGCATTTGACGCATAGGGCCTATTCTCCATTTTATGAATTATAAGACTCAGGGAAGCTTGGAATTGAAAACGGGAATTCACGTGAGACTTCCTTTGGCAATTGTCTATCCATAAAACAATTAAAAGAAAGATGCTTACACAATACAATAATTTAATATAAAGCTATTTCATTATAAATTTCAAGAAAATCCGCTTATTAAATTAATTCATCAACACAACCAATATGTTTTAAGAGTCTCAAATCAAGAACCAAGAACCCTAAAATATTTTACTATTTCCAAAAGACAAAGTTTCATGTAGAAGTATCAAATTATATGTACCATGAAAGTGTGAGAAAAGTTATCTTTACTCACCTTTTGCAGACCTCCAATGTGCTCTAAAAATTATGTATGATAAGGATTTGCGCTTCCCTAAAAATTCTTCTCCCGTTTGGTGGCGTTTTTGGATCTGTGTACTATTATGGCTGTACTGTGAAACGAAAAAAATGCATCTCCCTCACTCACTGTGCGGCGTAGTGTCACGAAGACCCTATCCTTGACGTGTTCCCCTTTTTTTTCCTTTTCATTAGATGTCATATATATATACCTTGGTTAATAAGTGAAACGGAGCATTGGGTTTTCAAATTTGTTTTTTTTTCTTTTTTTTTTTCAGCCAAGGCATGGCTGCTTGGGCTTAACGCCCAAGTATCCTTCTTCTCCTATTTTGTTTCATATATATATATATATATATATATATATATATATATATATATATATATATATATATATATATAATTTTTCATTATTTATAATAGTTAATAAATTTCAATAACCCATATACCATCACTTCTTTACACTAAATCTCCCATTTATATTTTATTTGCACTACACTTTTTAATAACTTAATATTATTATTTTTATTTATTTATTTATTTTCGAATTAATTATGTTAGAATTTTATGATGTTACACTAGATCCTGAGCGGGGGTAACTGGGTCCTCCTCCGGAATAGGTGCCAACTCGGGCTCCGGTGCTGGTGCAGGTGCGGGTGCAAACCCGAGTACCAAGACATCAAGAGGTACCATGAAGGGTACAGGGGCCATCCTGAACATAGGCGGCACCGGTGGTACGTGTCCATCGGGTTGTCCTATCGGAAACGGGAAGGTCGTGCCGAAACGAAATGTGCCAACAAATCCGATAGGCGCTCCCTGCCCAAGCCCCATAGTGATGGACACAGGACCCGTATATACCGCGAAACGAGTGACCGGGTCCACAAGCCACCCGTGCGGGTCTAAGCACTCCTCCTCACAGGTCCCCGAGAGGGGGAACCCTGGATCCTGGGTCATCCATGGGTGGTCCCAATGTGCCATCTGCTCTGACGGAGTCTGAAGTACCAAAACATATATACACACACAACACACTGGAAAAGAAAAGGGGATAAGAAGCCATATAACATCAAACGTGGAAAAGGGTTTAGCTACATTTAATTAAATAACGACACATTAAACATCCGTCTCCCAAGTATAAATATATGTAAGACAATCATCCTCAATCCACATCTAGGATCTTCCTCTACCATCCATCATGATGCAAAGCAAATGTTATATGAATAATCTCCTCAGGTATCGGCCATATCCACATATCACAACAATATAATCGACACGTCATAGAGTCCCCGGTCACACCCTCGTCCGCGGATGGAGGGTGCCCACGCAAAGCAATGGCACTGTAGCTACACAACCCGGTGCACACCTCTGGACCACAATCCAGGATGCTCATGCAATGCATGAACTATAGCTGCGACTAAAATGAAATCATCTCTGGATGGTCCGCCGTTAGCATATCACCGGGAATTCTCCCTCCGAGGCTTAGACCCCACTCGACCATGTTTCAGGTCCACTCGATCATGTTTCAGGTCCCTCATATCACAGACCATGTTTCAGGTCACCCCCTAGTGCCCTAACCGCTCATCATAATCTCATAGATAACCTCAAAATAATCTCATCTCATCAATCTCAGCCTCATATCACGATAATCATCTCGGTTAGACACTACTATCACATATCATATGCAATCCCCAATACATCCTCGTGTCTCAATATAACTTATGATTTACTCAATCCTCTAAGCACAATCATAACACTCGTCATATCATCACAACCATCATCATATTTTCTCATGTCATTAATTTTATAATAATAAATACCAAAATATAATAATAATAATAAATATAAACACTTTCAAAAATAATTATAAATTCATGTTATCATACATCAAGTACCAATATCAAGTCAACCAGTCAAACATGCAATCATGGCATAATAAAATAATCATATGCGTGTGTGTGTGTGTGTGTGTGTGTGTGTGTGTGTGTGTATCCTAACGACGATAAACGAACAATTTCTATATCATCATCGGTACCACTAAGTAGTCCTCAATGTGGTATAGATATTGTTCGTTGCTCACTCTCATGTAGGGTTTGGGTCGCCCTACGCCATTATCGAATTAAATGTAATCGCACAGTTTCCGACGTTAAATAGTTTCTTTCCCCCACCTGAAGAGTCGTACGATGCACGAAACGAAGCAAAACAAGACTTCCTCTCACTTCCTCAATTCTGGCCTACGTGATTCTCGGGCCTCGGATCTTCCAAAAATTCACTTAAGCATCACATTGCGAAGCACATGTTACTATGAGTACATACATGAAGACGAAATTGAATTCCGACAAACGAAACGGAAGATATTACGAGAAACATAACAAACGGAGTTTCGACATAAAAGACGATGATTTACCTTCGGTTTTTGAAGAAACGAAGAAGAGAAGAAGATAGATATTGTTGAAACGAACACAACGATGTACTTTGATTCGCAATGGGGCGATCGAAACTCTCACAACTCTCACTAGAAGCCATTCTCTCCCTAACATTCCTCTCTCCCTCTCTCTAGAATCTCTCCTCTTAGTTTCTCAACTCTCTGTTTCTGTCTTTCTTGCTGAGTGACTAAGTGACTTAATTCACTTAAGTCACTCTTTTATTTTTGTGCATTAGCGTCCCCACCCTCGAGCGTGAGAAATTCTACCCTTGAGCGTGGGAAATGCCACGCTGGAGCGTGGAAAGCCATCGCGCCATGCATCCACTCACAAGCTGCCATGTAAGCCCCGATGACACGTGGCAAGTCAAAGGATGGCTCTTGTCTGGTTGACTTTGACGCTTGAGCGTGGATACACCACGCTCGAGTGTTGACTTCTGGCAAAAAGTCCACTCTTTGCGTTCAGGGTCCGTTCGACGTCCGATTGCGCTCAAATTTGAGATATAGGCTCATCAGGACCTAATAAACAACCTAAAACCATCAAAAAGGCCTAATCTCAACCCTAACTCCAAATTATTATTTCATGCTCAGACATCTCAAAGACCTCACCAGGAAAACCCTAATTCGGTTCTTACCTTCAAACTCTCCCGAAAATGCCGCGTACTTAACATACAAAGGTCTATGTGCCTCAAACCACATCTCCCCTATATAATTCAAGCCCTAAACCTAATCCTTCTACATAAACCACAAATGAAATCGTGGATGTTACATTTCTACCCCCCTTAAAAGAAATTCCGTCCTCGGAATTTACATACCTGAAAACAGATGGGGGTATTGCTGCTGAATGTTTGCCTCACGCTCCCAAGTAGCATCTCCGGTAACATTATCCCATATGACCTTGACAAGGGTAATTTGTTTACCACGGAGTTCTTTAATCCTTCTATCTGCAATCTTAGACGGTAAAGCCTCATTTTCCAGATTCTCTCGGAGTTGTATTGACTCAGGCTCAATGACATGAGAAGGACTAGGGTAATATTTTCTCAACTGGGATACATGGAAGACATCATGAAGGTTGGAAGGGTTAGGCGGTAAGGCCACCTGGTAGGCTACTAGACCAATTCGTCGAAGAATCTGAAATGGTCCAATGAAGCGGGGAGTGAGCTTTCTAGACTTTATAGCTCTACCAATTCCGGTCTTCGGAGTGACTCTCAAAAACATGTGATCACCTTCCTGGAACTCTAAGGGTCTTCTCCTCTTGTTATTGTAGCTTCTCTGCCTATCCTGCGCTTCCTTCATTTTCTCTTTGATTTTCCTGACTTGCTCCGTTGTTTGCTGTACCACATCAGGACCCAACACTTGGCTCTCGCCAGTCTCATACCAACACAACGGAGTCCTACACTTTCTTCCATACTGAACAAAAACCCAAAATCTTGTCCCTTGTACATACTACTTAAAAGACAAAATTGTCCTTACTTATTTATTACATATGCCCTCTCTACATACATACATACATACACACACACACACATATATATATATATATATATATATATATATATATATATATATATATATATATATTAACGTAAACGTAAAACAGTTTACATTATTATAATATAAGTTTGATTATAATATATCAAACAATTTTATCTCTCTCACACACACATATTAACGTAAACGTAAAACAGTTTATGTTATTATAATATAATTTTAATTATAATATATCAATTAATTTTATATACTATATTTATAATAATTACTTATTTTAAATCCTCTGTCTCTATATATATATATATTATATAATATAATGTCATAATATTATATTATGTGTTATATGAAATAATTGTATATATTATATATTATAAAAGGTATTTAAGTAAATTTTTCATTTTTTATTTGTGCTGCCATTTGTCCATCAAACAATATAATGGACAAAGAGTTGTATTGTGGCTCAAGCATTTATCCTGTGCAGTTCTCTTTATCCTGTACCTCAATGCGAATCAAACACGCCCTTACACAAAGATAAACCTACAACAAGCATCGACAAAGTTAATTTATCACAGCCCAACCCTTAGCAAATCCATCTACTTTTATGGATTAATGTTGGTTTTTTTTACTTAACTAGTGTAATTTCGTAGTGCAATTATATGAATGGTGTGCTTTTTAAAATAATTACGGGAATAGGATAAGTCATAAGCAGTGGTAATGAAATAAAATACAGAAGTCGTATACCCTACTAACGATTTACTTTTATATTCATTAAATAAATAAAAAAATCAAGGGTGTCGTATGCAACTTATACTTGTATTTTTATAATCTTTTTTTGGCAAGTCGTGTGGAATAAATATGACTTTAGTATTTTTTTTAAAATTTTTTAAATAAGTCGTAATCAACAATTACAACATTTCTATTTTTTAAAAAATAAATAAGTTGTTTGCCATATATACGACTCCATTGAATTTTTTTAAAAATTAATTATGTGCAAGTCGTAAGTATGGTATACGACTTGCTCTAAACCCTAATTTACCCCATGCATTACGTGCGTTGCATATACTGCATGGACTATTTTGCGTTGCCCACCCAAATATTACAATTGAAGCTTGCACTGCTACCTCCTCTTTTATGTCCACAACCATCCGAAAATTTAGGATCTTCAGCTGTTTGACTATTAAAGTTAGTAAAAAATGGTGACGGTGCAACATGTATTCCCATACTGGACTGCCCAACACCTTTAGCACTTCCTCTATCACCATCATCGTGTATCTCATGATTTTCTTCCTCTTCACTAAAATCACTAACGTTATCCCTAACTATTGGATCATCAAACATCCAGGAGGTACCAAAAAGATTAAACATCTACAAAAAATTCAAAAAAAAAATGATCATTATCTATCTATTATATACAAAAAATCATAAGTAATTTAATTAAACCAAACCACAAACTACAAAAGCCAATACCTTTTATATATTTATATATATATATATATATATATATATATATATATATATATATCACGAAATTTACTGTATGTGATAACAGAGAATTGGTGTTGCTGCTTTGCAAGGCGTGGAGGGGCTTTTATAGTAGTAAAGCCGTGCATGATGATACTTAGGGTTTACAGCAAGTCGTTTACGACTTGCCCATAATAATAATAAAAAAATCATTGGAGTCGTATATATGGCATACAACTTGGCCATTTTAAAAAAATAATAAATAAAGAAGTCGTAATTGATGGATACGACTTCTACCAAAAAAATATTAAAAAATTTACTGAAGCCAATACCTTATATATATATATATATATATATATATATATATATCATGAAATTTACTGAATGTGATAACAGAGAGTTAGTGTTGCTGCTTTGCAAGGCGTGGAGGGGCTTTTATAGTAGTAAAGCCGTGCATGATGATACTTAGGGTTTACAGCAAGTCGTTTACGACTTGCCCATAATAATAATAAAAAAATCATTGGAGTCGTATATATGGCATACAACTTGGCCATTTAAAAAAATAATAAATAAAGAAGTCTTAATTGATGGATACGACTTCTACCAAAAAATATATTAAAAAAATACTAAAGTCGTATATATGAAAAACGACTTCAAAGGAAAAAATATTAAAAGATAAAAGTCGTATGTATGGCATACAACTCCTACATTTTTTTTATATTATGAATATAAAAGTGATTCGTGACTTTGGGATACGACTCTTATGTATGATTTCGTTACCGCCGGATACGACTTACCCATCTGCATAATTATTTCAAAAAACACACCATTCACGTAATTATGAAGGCAAATTATACTAGTCAAGTAAAAAAACCATTAATGATTCATTACCTACAACTTAGCCATCAGTAATTATTCAAATTAATTACAATTAAATGCCCTCACCCGTTGGTGAGAATTTAATGAAGAGATCATTGCGCGACTTTTGCTGTTGGTTAACATGAAATGAGTGATGCTAACGAGGAAGTAAAAAAAAAAAATAGTTTTCATTTGAAAATCAAGTATTTTACATTTTCAAATATTAAATACACAAATATATAAATTTTTTTTTCTTGATTTCTTAATAAATATCTTAAGGACACTCGTTGGCATTTTCCATTATGAAATTATTAGACTTCTTGCTCGTTGAATTTTTTTAGTAGATAAAATATAAAGACCAAACTATGAGAACCTGCTTGACACACATTACAATTTAATAGGTGCTAATTGTTTATTTGAGTTTTCAAACATATGGCTATAATAATTTAACAAAAGCTAATGGCTGTCAACGGGTGCAGACTTATTTAAAAAGTTTTAAATATATAAAAAGAATTTTAAAAATTTTAAATTATAAAAATATTTTAATAGTGAAATGGATAAATTAAGGAACAAGAACGTGAGGGAGCTACTCAGGCCCACCATTCAACTACCATAACTTGGTCAATCTTAGTCAGCTAAACTCTCGTACTCATTCTATTTGGAGCATTATAATGTTTTTAGTATACATTCATTCAAAATATGAACACTGAATATGAACATCACTCATTTAAAATAAAATTCATATAATTTGGAAGTGCGCTTTTGGAAGTAAGGTTTCCTGTACTCTAATAAGTAATTTAGATTTACTTGCAAGCTCCGACGGAAACCATTACCATTTTTTACTGCTGTTTGTTGCATATATACACACTCACACAAACACTTAAACATGTTTGAATGTGTTTGGAATTCTGACGGTCCTTGTTTTATAATTAGAAATAGCCAAATGCCTAAAAGCATAAGTTCATAAAAATCAGATAAACACGATAGCTGTTATGTTCATTGAATATAAGCACGGAAGGTGTAGCCTTGGAAGTGGGCATTCATTATTTGTTCTCTTGAGCAACGGAAATCATAATCATAATATCAAGATAACATGCTGCATGCAAAATAATAATTTGTATGAGGGTTTATCTTTGTCGGCAATGAGCAATGATACAGGTTGGGGTCATTTAGTATGTATTTGAAATATAAATTTATGTTTGATTATGCAAATAACCAATGTCTACATTCAACAGTATGAAAGTGCTGTTGCATTTAGGCCACATGTTTCACAGCCGCATTGTCGCAATAATATCCAAGCTGCTGCTTTTGGTTTTGTTCAGCACCAAAAAGACGACTAACTCTACACACCTATGCTTGTTATCTTACTGAAATTGACATATGCATTTACCAAGTACTGGCAGAGTCGTTGAACATAAAGGATAGCTCAGGTTTCCCCACCCTTTAAATTTATATTTGACATTCTTTTTAATGGAAAACAAAGGTACAAATAATCTTGATATTGATACCAGTTAGTTTAGTACAAAAAAGATAAAAAGTGTAGTATTTGGCACCTTGTATCCTGCCAGTTTAATCAAAATGAATTAGCAATCTAAAAGTTACAGACAAAAAAGTGTCAAACTTGTCTTATACTCCAAAGCATTGAGTATATCACAATTCCAATATATCCTAGTGCAATGCATAGACTTTGCAAAACCACCTTACCTACAAATTAAATAAGTAATTGAACTAATTCGAAATTAAATAGTAAACCAGAAATTATAAAAATAGAAGAAATTATTTTACACTAACCTTTATGAGTGTTGATTGTTGCAAACTGGACCATAACAATATGCTAAAGAGCACCAAAACCCACAAACTTGAAATACTACACCTATATCAACTGTCAAAAGAAAATGTCATAATAAAACTAAATGTAGCAATGACAGAGTTAGACTGCATTTCACTTTACAAACTACTGCTCAATAACTGAAAAATGAATATAATAAGCAAAATAGCATTGATGTGATTAACTGTTATGACATTAACATATTCATACCTGAAAGAATGAGAATCATTACACAATTTCGACCGAGCATTAGTAATAACTCTTGGTTGCATTCCTAGTTTAGTATCGTGGAAGGCGTTAACAAGTTTAGTAATCATTGTACTTGGAGAACCACAAAAAATACAGAATCATATGCAAACATATCAGCCATTTGAAGAAGAAAAAAAATACTCATTTGAAAACATTGATACCTGCAGGCTGCAGCATCCTTACATTCACTCATGGTTAAAACTTAAAAATTATTTGTTCTTTTTAAAAATAATGAGATGATCTCATTAGTTAGATGCCAAAAACTAAAAACAAAAACAAAGTGAAACAACAAAGCCTAAAAATATGGTTGCAATCAAACAACTACTACTACAGGTATACACCATTAGTAGAGAAACAACATCATCCCATTTTCAATTTACTTGTATTCCTTTCTTTCTTTTTTGCAGCACCTCTCTACAAACCTCAATGACCCTCTTTTGTCTTTCTCATTCCCATCTATCTCTGACCCATTAGCACCTCTCTCTGCACAGAATAGTAATTAGCAAATACTATGAAAGAAGAAACTTGGAATGTCCACACATCCCCTCATCAAAACCGTAAGAGTCCACACCAAGCCACTTTCTCTCATCGACGTCCCAGCTGGACAAAAATTTATGTAGAAGAAAGAAAAACAAAAAAGATAGAAAGCAAAAAAGAATGGAAAACAAAAAGAAAGAGAAGATAGATTTGTTAAAATATCCTCCAACCAAACCTACCTTACCTATAACAACTGCACAACTACACTTCTACGTGCCAGGAACATAGGCCAAGCATTCACTTTATAACTTGAAATCATGCAATTAAATGGAGCAAATAAGAAACAGAAACTGAACATTTACACCACTCTTCTTTGCTCATGAAAGCCTTCTAAGATTCTCCCTACTAAATGTTGCCATCTCTACTACATCCCTATTATCACTGAATACCCATGAGATCATCTGAACTCACTCTCTTAAGACACAATAACTAAAAATGAGTACCATCACTAATTAATAATTTAGTTAAGTCTAAAAATGATAGGATCTTGAAAACCAGAAAGACATGGAGTGAGTTAGAACTTTCAAAAAGGAATTATTTCTTTTTTTATCAATATAAAAAGTAAAAGAAAATTCTTAACTTCTGTTGCTATAAATAGCAAAAAATGTTGTATATAATCATCTATAGAAGATATGGTCCGGAAAAAGGAAAAAAAAAGTATTGATCAGGTAAGCCAGCAAAGTATACAGATATAATGAAGACCAAATATGCATAATAATGACGATTAAATATGATGAACTTTACAGATTCCATTCTCCATATTTGTAAAACTAAAAACATGCTTTGCATTCAAATCCCTATGGTACATGCTGTGTCAAACAAAGAGGGTGCCTCATATTTAATCCTAGCTAAAAGAGGAAGAGAAAAAGCATAAAAATAATTACTATAAGACAAACACGAATAATTTGAACCAATACCAACCTTTGTCCCAACCTAGAGAGAAGCCAGTTCATCATCTCAGAGTTTCACCTTTGCACCATTGGCTGCAGCCATCACTAAGCATATTATGACCTCCATAAACCACAAATAGATAGGTAACCTGTAAGAATCAGCATCTCAGGGTGTTTTGTCGGTAATAATCAACCCCAGTGGAATAAGAGGAAGATAAATATAATATAAAAATAAAGCAACATATTCATAATACATAAAGAGTACTTGATGGATAAGATGCGTGATGAAATATGTAAAATAACATGTAAAATACATATGATCTCTAAAATAACAGAATTTTACATACATCTGTTTATCACCAATGGTAGAGCCATTCAGCTTCTCATACAGAGGATGGCTCTGTTTTGACAACTGGTTACAAATAACAATTAAAGAAATCCAAAATAAAAAGCGAGCATTCAATTAAAAGAGACAAAAAGATAAAAATAAAAAAGAATTAAAATTAAAAAATCAAAAAAGAAAAGGAAAACCAAGTCCACAACCCATAGGCCATATCCATGACCCAAACCAGTGTTGTCTCCCTTGGGCCAAACCCGGATCCATCTTCGCTTTCCCAACTTCAAACATCAGAAACACACCCTCAGCTTCACCGTGATTGTGATTCTAGGGTTTTGCGTTTTCTTTTCCATTAGCAGAGGAAAGAAAAGAAGCATGTTGCAGCTTCTGTACTGCGTGATATTTGGGGAGATGTTAGTGTTTCTTAGCTTTCTGTCCTACTTTGGAAGATGAAATGGCAACACAAGTTATGGAAGAAAGAGAGCATATGGTTAGGGAAAAGAGAATGAAAATTGAATGATTGAGAAGAAATAACCTCCATGGGTCGGCGATCATCCAAGCGAAGTCCTTCTAGGCTGGCGTCACTCCGGCGAGCTTGATCTTCCTCTTCTTCAAGTGGGATGGGCTTGCAGCTTTGATTGAAAAACATAAAATGAGAGAGATGAAGATTTAAACTGAAAATAAGAAAGAGGGAAAAAGCTTCAAATTTGAAATTTGAATTTTAGCCTCGGGAGAAGACGAGAGAACAGAGATTCAGGAAAAAAGAGAGGGGCAGAGACGGATGGAGTGGTTTTGCAGAAATAGAGAAATAGAAAATATGGTTCAGAAGGGCGGTCAAATGTGCTTTTGCCGAAAAAAGCGTTACCTTTTAGGGAGTGTGGTTTTGCAGGTTTGTTTCGTGAAAGAGAAAAGAGAGGATGTGCTGGTTGTTTTGCAGAAAGTGGTATTGAGATAGTCAATGAAAAAAGGTTCACTTGTGATAGGTTTTACAACAATGCCATAAAGCAATAGATTACGGAAAACCATTCTTAATTTGGGTAGATTTTGTCTAACTGTGGTTTATGTATGGATTTGTCAACGAGTGTAAGTGTCCAAAATTATCTCAATAGTGACCTGAAAATATATATAACTAGAGTTTGAACCCGTGTCCACACGGGATAAACTATTGATGATTTTTATATTATTTGATTAATAATTTTAGTATTATAATTTTAAAAAATTTAATTATTAATATATTTTATTTTTCAAAAAATTAATATTATAAGATAATTTTTGAATTTTGACCAATCAATTATATAAAGTTCTTAACAAAATATTCACATATTATGTAAAATATATAACGCATGTGAATATCATATAATTAATTAGGTTTAAATGAACTATTAAATAAATTGAGAAATAAAATATTGATTATAAATTTGATACATTACTATGATCAAGTTTATTATACTGTGAGATGATGAGATAGTATTGTATATTTGATTTTGAATTATTTTTTATAAGCATAAAAACTTTTAATGAAGTGATATTTTAGTATTAATAACAATTTAAGAACTCTTTATTCTAATAATAGATACAAAATAAATCTTCATATAAGTCAAGATAATTTAAATATTATTATTAACAATAAGATTAAAATATAAATATATTATTTATTTTCTTAAATAAACTCGTTGTTTTGGAATAAGTGTTAGAGAGCTTATTGAATATATATATATATATATATATATATATTGAGTTTTGGATGTATAGTTTATTGACCCAAAACAAATAGTTCATTAAATATATTCAGATAAAAAATAAGATATAATTAAAAAAATTCCTTTGATGAAAAAAAACTTAGTTTATCGGTTTTTCTTACCTTGGTTTTCTGACTTAGAATACAGCTCGGATGCAATGAAAGCAGTTCCAATGTCTTCATGTGTATTGGTTCTTAATTGTTCCTCACTACTTGAAGTAGCAAGAAGGTCTACATTTATTTCTTCAAAGGTCAAATATGAAGGAGAAGAAGTCCACGATGGATCCATGGTTCTTATAGGTGAATACCCTAAAATAAGTTAAGCAATATGAATTTGAAATAAGTCATTTTCAGCAATGTAGAATGTGTATAGTAAAATTATAATGATTAGAGTTGATACTCCTTTTAAATTTAAAATGGAATTGATATTAATATTAACAAGATATTACCACTTAGATGTTCATATGTTGGTAAATTAGTAACCACTGAATTTGGAGAATAAGTTGCTTCACATACCGAAGCCGGATTTTGCATTGATATATAAGCTGTTGCACTTGATTTATCATTGGATGGAGTAACAAAACTGACAGGACTAATACTTTGTCCTTCATTTGTACTTCCGCTTGTACCACCTTCATATGTCATATTAATGCGCTAGTGAAAAAAAAGAAAATATATATGAGTACAATTATTTAGGAATTTATTGTTACATGATATATTAGTAGGTGATGCAATGGAGGATATTTTTCGCTTTATACTTTGTCTCGGTATTTTTTTTGTTCAATAATAAGGTCCTAGCAGTGGGTGATCCAATGGTAAACCTTCTGATTGGGCTGAAACACTTGAAATAGGAGTTGGTAATGGAGACATACCTTTGTTCCCATCGACATTACTCCCAAATTTCTTTTTGTTTATTCTTCGATCACCAATATTTTCCTTAGCATTTGCATCTATAAAAATATAAGCAACAATTAGCATGAAACATGAAAAAGAATTTTTTTAAATATGTGTATACAAACTGATTGATAAATGGCAAAAAAAGAAAGTTAAGAAATAATGTTTTAACTGATTTGTCTACCTTGTTTCAATATGTTGCTGCTTAGTCTTTTACTTTGAATGATTGATTTTCTGGCTAGTCGTGCAAACATAGTCATATCTGGAATGTTATTTGGATAGTGAGGTTGCATTAATATATAAGTCGACCCACTTGATGTATCTTTATTTGAAGTAATAACACAGAAATGACTGTAACTCTTACCTCCATTTTTCGTTCCACTCGTGCAACCTTCATAAATCATATTATTGGTTGATGGAATAGGAGATATCTTCTTAGTTGAGGTACCAATGGGTAAACCTTCATTTTGGGAGGAAAAACCACGTGGAGTCACAAAATTGAGAGGACTAATACTTTGTCCTCCATTTATACTTCCACTTGTGCCACCTTCGTATATCATATTAATACGTTAGTAAAAAAACATAGAAAATATATGCAAGTCTAAATATTTAGGAATTTATTTCTTATAACATCTATAGTTAGCCGATATATTAGTAAAAGAATGAGATGATGGTTCAACAACATCATTTTTCTCACCATTTGAATTAGGAGTTGGTAATGGAGACAATGGTTCTCTATTCCCATAGACATTGCTCCCAAAATTCCTCTTTTTTACTCTTCCAACATCAATATTGTCCTTACTATTTGTCTTTATAAGAAATATAAGCAAAAATTAGCATGAATGATGACAAATAACATGTTAAATGTGGATACAAATCAAATGATAAATTGCAAAAAAAAAAACAATATTTCTTTTAATTTATAATTAAAAGAACGTGTAAATATAATTAATCAACATTCTCATCCATCAATAAAATTTCCATAGTATATGGTTTTTTCGCATCATCGAAATCTGGTACATACTATATCCGCATAACATTAACTTTGATCTTCCAATGCTCCTTTTCAGGCGTTATTATGTCATCAAGAGAAGTATATTCAAAGGCAATTTCCATTCAATAGGAAATTTGAATGGAATACGTAAGTAGTGAAGATATATATAGATTAGGATAGAAATTGAACCAAAACAATCAGATCTAAATTTAAAAATTATACTATTGTAGATAAGATTTATTAATTAATTTAGAATTTAAATTTTTATTTCAATTTGAATTACCAAATTTCAATTTATTATAATTTTTTTATAAAATGTACGTAAATACATTTTGTATAACTTTATAACTAAAATTAAAATTGAGTTAAATTGAATAATCAGGTTAAATAATAAGATAAGATTAATGGTAATTAATATTTGATTTTATTTTTAATTTTAAATTACAGAACTATTGGCGAGGTTGAATCAAATCAGAAAGATTTGATTTTTAAATCTGATATTTTTTTCTATTTTAAAGTTGAAATTAAAAAATTAGTCTTTAAATAGTTTTCTAGATAAGTTGTTTTAGAGTGTTACTCATTTAGAATTGTAGTTTCAAGTTTGAAATTTTAAAAAAAGAATAATTGAAATCTTAAGATTTGTTTATAGATAAGAATATTTACGTATATTTGAAATTTGATTTATTAATTGATTTATATTTATTTAATTTTGGATTTTATTTTTATTGTGTTATTTTTTGTTAAGTTTATAATTTTGGATTTTATTTTTATTGTGTTATTTTTTGATGGATGGATGGATGGATGGATAGATAGAAGGATAGATGATGGATGGATGGATGATGGATGGATGGATGATGGATGGAAAGAAAGAAAGAAAGAAAGAAAGAAAGATAGATAGATAGATAGATAGATAGATAGATAGATAGATAGATAGATAGATAGATAGATAGATAGAATGGATAGATAGATAGATAGAATGGATGGATAGAATGGATGGATGGATGGATGGAAAGAAAGAAAGATAGATAGATAGATAGATAGACGCAGCATGCATGCATGCATGCATGCATGCATGCATGCATGCATGCACAGATAGATAGAGAAGCGATCCTTTCCAAATCCCAACACACTAGGGGGTTTAAAAACTCTACCAAAGTTGATGAATTAGCTTTTGAAGGATAGATGGATAGATGGATAGATAGAAGGATAGATAGATAGATAGATAGAAGGATAGAAGGATAGAAGGATAGAAGTTGGGCTAGCAAGTATTGTATTGGCAGAAGTTGGGCTAGCAAAAGTTGTTCTTCAGTACTTGAGGTCTTCTATTTATAGTGACCTTCTCCTTCTCTTGAAAAGCTTCAACGGTTATTTTGAATTTTCCGTTTAGAGATGAAATAATGTCTGTTGTGACTGAAGGTTTGATCTTGGCAATGCTGAAATGTACTCTTGGTTATCAAGGTAGCAAGAAATGGAGGCTCACTGCTCTGAGCATTGCTGCTTGAAAACTGTTGTTCCTCCTTTGTGTACAATCCAGCTTTTTCCAGCCATAAAGTTGTCATCGTACAGATCGTGTTGCAATTTTCAATGTACTAATCTGATTTTTGTATTTCTTTTATGGTACTATGTTTCTTTTACAACAAGGTAAAACATTAAAGCAGATAAAACAAAAGTGAAGAACAAATATTCTATTGAAATAAATTCAATCATTTGAAATAAATCCGAGAGAACTGTATTGCATTTATTTACACATGAGACAGAGCTCGTCTACTAAAAAATTCCGTTTACTTAGTTATTTATGAGACTAGGTTTGTTTACTATTTTATTTTACTCGTCTGCTGACGTAGCATATCCTCTCGTCTATCAAGTCTTTGGACATGCTATACCTCGGTGAGTTATCAAAATCTCCGTCTGGTGACGTGGCATTTAGAGCTCGTCTACTTGGTTATTTTATCTTTCAATTTATCTAATTCTACCAATTATTCCCATCTGCTGACGTGGCAAGCTAGACACGTATACATAGAAAATTTAAGGCTCGTCTACTCAAACAATGAACTAGTCTAGTAAACATTTAATGCCTCGTCTACTTAAAGAAACCAGTCTACTCAATTAAATAAATAAATAACTTTACCAAAACATTGAGTAGCCCGTCTACATGGGTAAACGTGCATTTCTCTTTATGGGTCCAAGCAGATACATATGAAAACTTATTCTAAGTTTTCATGTCTTATAATTTTAAGTGTTCTTGCATAACTAAATAAACTTGTTAGATATCAACTAACATTTTGCAAAGTAAATTTAATCCTTTTGTTAACATCAAAACTTAGAGATTAATTAAATCTAAATCACTTTGGTTCCAATAATCTCCCCCTTTTTGATGATGAAAAAAACTAATTAAATTTGAGTAGCAAAGTCTAAGAGAGCTTACAAAGCTCCCCCTAAGACAAAGCATTCAAACATTTAAAACAGATAAGGATTGTCATATCAAGGTAATTACTTATCATATCAAACATAAATGAACATGTAGACTTGGAATATATCAGAGTAAAAAAATTATTCATAGTAAACAATTATTAGAGCAATCAAATAAGCAGACATAGAATATTTAAAGCATAATCAGAGACATGCATGTGCAAACATACATATGCTTTTCAAAAACTGACTTTTCTTATTAATTTAATTCTCTTCCTTTCTCCCCCTTTTTTGTCATCAAACAAAAAGGTAAATGAGTGGAACATCATTGTCAGTAAAAAGAAAAGAATAAGCTAAGAGGAGGGTGGAGGTGGAGGAGGAGGGTTTTGGTTTTGGTTTGGGTTTGGTGGAGGAGCAGGAATCTGTGTAGGCAAATTATGGATTTGCTGAAAACTGAGCATGATGCTCATCATTTGATTCATCATCTGATTTCTGGGGACCAGAGCTTTAGCAACCTGTTCTCTAACTTGCTCCTTCACTTCTGCTTTTAATTTTTCCTCAATGATCTTACCAATCATCTCTTCAAAGTTTGGAGGCAGAGAGAGTGATGGTTTAGAGCTTTCACCACTATCTTGAGCATGACTAGGTAGGGTGTCCAATGCTCTTGAATGTTCAGGTTGATCTTGTGGGTGAATTATTGTGAGAGCCAGAGGTTGAGAAGAGTGCTTATCTGAAGTGCTTGGTCTGGGAGTAGACTTAGCAATTTCCTCATGTTCATTTATCAACTTGATTGCTTCATGCTCTACAACAGGTTCCTCAGTAGTGATTTCCTCTTCTCTATGCTATGATGGAGGTTTATGAGGTGGTGAAGTAGCAGGTTCTAGTACTGGGTCCTCAAACCACTTAATTTCATCTTCATTTTCCAGATGAGGACTAATGACAGGTAGTCCAAAAATATCATTGATGATGATGAACTTGCAGTCTGAAATGCCACACCTTCCTCTGACAGTTGGAATGACTTTCTTTTCTTCTTGAGACAGTCCAGAGGAGGAGACTTTTCTTGTGCAATGAATAACATGTGATTTCCAGAAGTGACTTGCATGTACCTTTTCAGAGATTTCTTCAATGGAAATAGATTGCCAATGTTCCAGAAGGGTATAGTCAAAGGGTTCTGAATTAAGATCCAACATTATTGACTTATCTACTGGCATCTTGCCTTTGAAGATTCTTCTATTCTTGTCTTTGTCTATGTTGAAATCAAGCATTGGCAGTCTTGGTGCAATTCTGTAAGGCTTGATCCCAATATTGGTTGCTGATGAATGTCTTAGCCAAGTTGGAGGGACAAAGTTTGTAGCTCTGTCATTTTTAAAATGGCTAAACTCCCACTTCAGCATCTCATACATCAATGTATCAACAAAATCTGCAGCTCTGCCATACACACTGGGGTGCTTAAATGTTTCCTAGCCAGTGTTTCTGTCCATGATGAAGGGGACATGCCTGAATGATTTGGATCTTTTGCATGTGACATCAGATAGATCCTTCTTGGCAGGGTCAGTATGTCAATTTGAAATGATGTGCCTCTGAACTCCTTCAGTGAATGGTTTGAAGGGTGGAAGTTTAATGAGGTTGGGGTAAATCTTTCTGAAATAACCAAAGTTAACACAAGAAGGGGGTTGAATTGTGTTTACCAATTTTTTGGTTACTTAAAAATATTTTCGCAGGCACCACAAGCAGAACTTAGATTAGAGAAAATCAGACGAGTGATACGTCTAATATTCAGACAGAATATGCAAGCAAACAGAGAAGAGTAAAACAAAGTTTGATATTGACAACATTAACTCCCTCAGTTAAAAGCTTGAACATAATAATACTTAAGCAAAATAAAGAGATAAGGGAAGAGGAATATCACTCAACAGTTTTATATTGGTTCACCCCAAAATCCACAGGGCTACGTCCAGTTTCTTGGCAGCACCAAGTTTCCACTATAACTGAGTAAATTACAGTACAAGTATGCTTTGCACACCTAGCCTCTTTAGGCTCAACACTCAAACAAGTATTCTTCGCACACCTAGCATTTTCAGGCTCAACACTCAAACAAGTATTCTTTGCACACCTAGCCTCTTCAGGCTCAACACACAAGGAATATAAAGGCTTTGTGTAATTAATACAACTTGCAAGTCTTTCAGATCACACTCAAGGAGTGGAATAAATATGAAGTGTGAAAGACTGCGAATTAATATCAAATGATTGAAGGTGTATTCAATGAAAGAATGAAGAAGTTAATGAGGGTTGTTGGAACTAAAGTGGTTCTGGTTCTCTTAATCTCTAGGTTTTGATGTTAACAAAAGGATTAAATTTGTTTGGCAGAGTGTTAGTCGAAATCTAACTAGTGCTTTCAGTTATGCAGGAACGCTTTTATAAGTAAAATTAACTTGGGATAAGTTTCAATTGAAAAATACGCGTCCACCCCTGTAGACGGGCTACTCAAGCACTATGATAAAATTACCTTGTTGTTTAATTAAGTAGTCGAGGCTATAAATGAATACCTAAATAACTTGTTAGGTACAGTAAGTCCAAAGACTTGAAAATAAGCGCGTCCATTTCGCCACGTCAGCAGACGAGTGCTCTTAAAATTCAGTAGACGTCCACAGTGCCACGTCACTGGACGGAGTTTCTCTAAGGACTTAGCAAGTGCAAAGGCTTGTGTGGACGAGCGCTTCTACCACACTAGTCGACGAGCAGAATAAAACCTTGTGTAGACACGTTCTAAAACTGAGTGCCTGTAGATGATTCTATATCTTTACTACCTTGAATATGATTTAATGCAGTCTGGTCCACGATAAATTTATTTCAAATGATTGATATTTATTTCAAATCAATATTTGTTCTTCCCATTTGTTTTTATCCGATTAATGTCTTGTTTCCTTTGTGAAAATTCATAGTACTATCAAGGAAATACAAAAAGTAAAAAGTACAATTGGAATTGCAAAACAATCTGTACGATGACATCTTTATTGCTGGACAAAAGCTGGGTTATACACAAATGAGGAAAGAAAGCTTTAAAGGTACAATTGCTCAGAATAGTGAGCCTCCATTTTGTGATTTTTTGATAACCAAGGATGCTTTTCAACATGGCCCAAATCAAGCTATCAGTCTCAACGAATATAATGCTTTTAATGCTATCTCTAGACGGGATTATTCAAAGTAACCGTTGAAGAATTACAAGAGAATAAGAAGGTCACTATATATTGAAAACCTCAGATAGTGAAGAAAATAACTATTGTCTGCACAATCTTGCTAGCTGAATTTTGTCATTTGATTATCATTTATTCCATTTATTCTTTCAAGAGCAAGAGTCTGTATTCATTAGTTTGAATATTGTTGTAATATTCAAATGATCTTAAACTGTTATACTCTCATACATAGTGAGTTAAAAAGATCAACTTTCAAATATATTTGTTAGAGTTAGAGCCTGAAGAGGCTTGGTAAGAAAGGAATACTTGTAGCCTGAATAGGTGTTGAATACTTGTTTGTAATCTATTTGGAGAAACAGTGGAGAAAATTCTTCAAGTCGAAGGGACTGGACGTAGCTCTTGGTTGGAAAAAAGTGAACCAGGATAAAATACCGTAGTGAATTTTCTATCCCTTATCTTTTACAGTTTTATTTATTTTTACTAACTGTGGGATTTGATTTTGGTTTTGTTAATCTTTTAAAAAGGATTTCTTGTGTGCTTAATCTCTTTATCTTCTGCTTGCAAAAAAGTTGTTCAAAAAGGGTTTTTGCGAAATTCATTAACAAACACAATTCAACCCCCCCTCTTGTGTTTGTCTGTGCCAACTTCAATTGGTATCAGAGCTCAGCCTTGATAGGGTTGAGCATCTACCAAGTGCTTAGGCAGTACGATCCTACAATCATGGATGCAGAAGGACAAGCTATCAACAGATCCCCTCTCTTTGATGGAACTGATTATGATTATTGGAAAAAGAGGATGATGGCATTCTTGGATGAACAGAATGCTGACATCTGGGAACTAATAGAAAATGGCTACACTGAGCCAAGGAGTGAAGCTGGAGCTGTAGTGCCTAGAGCTGAATGGGCTCAAGTGCAGAAAAGTTAACATCAACTAAACTTGAAAGCTAAGCACTATCTCATGTGTGCTATCACCAGATCTGAGCATGACAAGGTTCATAGTTACAACACAGCTAAAGAAATCTGGGATATTCTTGCACTAGCTCATGAAGGTTCCTCACAAGTGAAGGAATCAAAGATAAGCATGCTGGTTCACGAGTATGAGCTATTCAAGATGGCTGATCATGAAACTATAGACCAGATGTTTGGAAGATTCCAAACAATCACCAACAGTCTCAGGTCTCTTGAAAAGGTCTATGAAAATAGAGATCATGTGAGAAAAATTTTGAGAAGTCTCTCAAAGCAGTGGAGACCTAAGTTAACTTCTATCTAGGAAGCAAAGAATCTGAATACTCTTTCTCTGGAAGAACTTCTGGGTTCATTAAAAGTTCATGAACTTGAACTTAATGAGGAGGAAAACTCCAGAAAAGGAAAGTCCATTGCCTTAAAGGCTAATAAAGCTAGTTCCTCAAAGATGCTTAAAGTTGTTGAGTCCTCAGATGAAGTTGATTCATCAAATAGTAAAGATGACTCTGATGAGGATGAACTATCTTTCATCTCCAAAAAAATCCAATACATGTGGAGAAAGAAAGGTGGATTCAGAAGGAAGTAGTTCAACAAAAAATTCTCCAAGGAGAAGTCAGATTCCAAGGAGAAAGGTCCACCCATGTGCTTTGAATGTAAGAAACCAGGACACTTTGAAGCTGACTGCCCAGAGCTGAAGGAGAAAAATAAATTCTTCAAAAAGAAGAAAGGCTTGATGGCTACATTGGAGGATCTTGACATGTCTTCTTCAGATGAAGAAGATGAAGCAAGAGAAGAAGCAAACATTTGCTTCATGGCTGACACTGCATCAGAAAGTGAATTCACTGATGCTGAGGTAATAGAATCTGACCCATCTACTCTTCAAACTGTTTTTGATGAATTGCTGCATGAATCATGCATATTGTCTAAAGAGTATAAAAGTCTCAAAAATAAGTTTATTAAACTTTCTAGAAATTATGATAAGATCTGCACAGTAAATCAAAACCTTAAGGATGAGAATGAAACATTAAAGTCAAACAATGTTAGTCTAGCTGACAAGACTAAGTGTAAGTCTGATAGCTCTTGTGAAGTTGAACAACTGAAACAATATTTGACATACTTGACAGACTCTCTGTCAAAACTGGTTGGTAGCTCAGATAAATTAAATCTTATATTAAGATATTCTAGATCACCTCATGACAAATCTGGCATTGGTTATGATAAAGAGAAGCAAGATGCATCTGAGTAAACCAAAAGTTCATGCATAATATAAGACCTCTAAAGTCCGTCCACAGCATACTAAGTCAAAACCAAGCCCTTCCAATACTTACTGCAAAGTATGTGGAAAAAGTGGGCATGTGTCATCTAAATGCATACATAACAAGCATGCAAAGCATTCACGACCTATGATCACTGACAAGAAAGGACCCAAGTCAATTTGGGTACCTAAAAATAAGATAATCCCTGTTGCAGATCTGCTTAACAACAAGAAAGAAACAGAAGTCTTGGTATTTGGATAGTGGGTGCTCACGACACATGACAAGAGAAAGGTATATATTCCAAGACCTTAGACCCAAAGATGGTGGCTGGGTCACTTTTGGAGGAAACCAAAAAGGAAAGATCGTTAGTATAGGTAAAATTGGTAAACATCCTTTTCCCTCAATTGATAATGTTCTATTAGTAAATGGTCTTAAACATAATCTGCTCAGCATTAGTCAATTATGTGATAGTGGGTTTGCTATTTCATTTAATAAAGATATATGTTCTGTCAACAAAGCTGATGGATCACTCTTATTCACAGCCCAGAGGCAAAACAATCTGTATAAGATTGACTTATAGGACCTCTCAAAGTGTCTCATGCCTAGTGTCCATTGAGGATGAGCGATGGATTTGGCACAAAAGGTTGGGTCATGCAAGTTTGAGATTAATCTCAAAACTGAAAAAGTATAACCTTGTAAGAGGTCTACCAAACCTTAGTTTCAAATCTGATGCTCTCTGTGATGTATGTCAGAAGGGAAAACAAGTCAAAGGTTCCTTTGAATCTAAGATTGTTTTTAGTACCAACAGACCACTAGAATTGATGCACCTTGATCTTTTTGGTCTAACAAGGACTGCCTCTGTCAGTGGTAAGAAATATGGTATTGTCATAGTAGACGACTACACTAGATGGACATGGGTTATGTTCCTTGCTCACAAGGATGAGTCATTTAAAGGTCTTTTCTGTACTGTATTCTGCAAACATGTACAGAATGAAAAAGGCATGTGTATAGCTTCAATTAGAAGTGATCATGGGGAAGAATTTGTCAATGAGCTATTCCATGAGTTTTGTGAAGATGGTGGTATTCAACACAACTTCTCACTACCAAGAACACCACAGAAAAATGGTGTGGTAAAGAGAATAAACAGATCTCTTCAAGAGATGGCTAGGACTATGCTCAATGACAATTCTGTCCCTAAGCACTTCTGAACTGAAGCTGTAAACACTGCCTGCTACATTCAGAACAGAATATACATTAGAACTATTCTGAATAAGACTCCTTATGAATTGTGGAAAGATAGAAAACCCAACATTTCATACCTTCACCCTTTCGGATGTAAATGTTTTATCTTGAATACAAAAGATCAACTTGGTAAATTTGATGCTAAAGTAGATAATGGAATTCTACTAGGTTTTTCTGAAACTTCAAAAGGCTTTAGAGTTTATTATTCTAGAACTTTAGTTGTAGAAGAATGTATTCATGTAAAATTTGATGACAAACAGCCTGATAAGAGACTATCAGAGCTAGATGAAGCTTTTGCAGATCTTGATCTAAATATCTCAAGAGAGAAACCAGAAATCAAGTCTGATATCCTAGTAGACGACTCTTCTCAACAACAACCTGAAACGTCTACCTCTCAACAAGAAAATGCTCAGAAATCTTGGTATTTCAGAAATTACCATCCTCAAGATCAAATCATTGGTGACCCCAATGACAAGCTAAGAACTAGGTCAACCTTCAGAGAACAAAGTGATTATGCTTTTGTCTCTGAATGTGAACCGAAGACAGTAGATGAAGCTTTACTGGACAAAGGATGGATTCTTGCTATGCAAGAAGAGCTTAATCAATTTGAGAGAAGTGAAGTCTGGATTCTTGTACCCCTGCTTGAAGACAAGTCAGTCATTGGAACAAAGTGAGTCTACAGAAACAAGCTTGATGAAGATGGTAAGGTTGTGAGAAACAAGGCAAGACTTGTTTCTCAAGGCTACTCTCAAGAAGAAGGTATAGACTACACTGAAACTTTTGCACCAGTTGCTAGACTAGAAGCTATAAGAATTTTAATATTGTTTGGTGCACATCACAGCTTTATGCTTTTTCAGATGGATGTTAAAAGTGCCTTTTTGAATGGCTTTATTAATGAAGAAGTATATGTCATGCAACCTCCAGGGTTTGAAAATACAAATCACCCTGAACATGTTTATAAGCTTAAGAAAGCATTATATGGAATTAAACAAGCTCCTAGAGCTTGGTACGATAGGTTAAGTACGTTTCTAATGGAAAATGGTTTTAACAGAGGAAAAGTAGACACAACTTTATTTAGAAAATCTATTAAGTCAGATTTCATTACAGTACAGATTTATGTTGATGATATCATTTTTGGTGCTACTAATGAATCTATATATGCAAGGAATTTTCTAAGTCAATGCAAAAAGAATTTGAAATGAGCATGATGGGAGAACTCAAATTCTTCCTTGGACTTCAAGTTAAACAATCTATGGACGAGGTGTACATCCATCAGACTAAGTATACGAAGGAACTTGTAAAGAGGTTTAAGATGGATTATTGCAAACCAATGAATACTCCTATGCATCCCACTTCAATACTGAACAAAGATGACAAAGAGTAAAAAGGTAGACCAAAAAGTATATGGAGGTATGATAGGATCTCTTTTATATCTGACTAGGCCTAATATAATGTTCAGTGTTTGCTTATATGCTCGTTTTCAATCTGATCCTAGAGAGTCTCATCTCTCAGCAGTTAAAAGAATATTTAGATATTTAAAAGGTACTACTAATCTGGGCTTGTGCTTTAAGAAAAATGATGATTACAGATTAGTTGGTTTTTGTGATGCTGACTATGCCGGAGATAGAATTGAAAGAAAAAGCACTAGTGGAGGATGTCACTTCATTGGAGCTAACCTAGTGTCATGGTCAAGCAAAAGGCAAAGTACCATTGCTCTATCAACTGCTGAAGCAGAGTACATATCAGCTGCAAGCTGCTGCTCACAACTTCTATGGATCAAACATCAATTGGAGGACTACAATGTATTTGTAAGTAGTATTCCACTTATGTGTGATAATGCAACTGCAATCAATTTATCTAAGAATCCAGTACTGCATTTTAGATCTAAGCATATAGAAATCAAACATCATTTTATTAGGGATTATGTGCAAAAAGGTGTGTTTGATGTTCAATTTGTAGATACTGACCACCAATGGGCAGATATCTTCACTAAACCTCTTGCTGAGGACAAATTTATCATTATAAGAAAGCATTTGAATATGTTGTATGTGGATTGAGCTGGTATATTGTTAAATTGGTCGTCCATTGCATGTTCTCTTTGCATGTCCACTAGTCATGACGTATAGAGCAAGTAAAATCTACGCGTCCACTACCTATGTCTTTACGTGTCCACTCTTAGTCTTGTGTGGACTCGTCCATGCACGCATTTATTGCTTATATTAATTTGTTCTTGAACACATTTACTTAAAATGCTTCTCTTTCCTTGCTTAGTCAGCTACCCTCATCAATCCCATTGTAACTTTTTACGGTCCCAAGTTACCAACATCGTTTTACACTTAATGACATGTCTTGTCATTATTATTATTTTTGAAAACTGTTGGTTTTCAGAAATCTTTAAAAGTAACCTCTTTCCCTCAGAAAATCTTTTCGCATCTCTTCATCCCTATCAATCTATCTCTCTGAATCATTCGAACTCTCTGTCTCCCTTGTTCTTCCAAAACCCATCTTACTCAACAATGGCTTCCACTACTGCTCCCATGCCTGCTTTTGCAACTGACACTATGTCCATATCTGTGGAACATCACTTCAACTTTGGAATTCTGCAAGAATACAATCTGGATGTGAGTAAGTTCATTAACGCTGCTGGATGGGATGGAATCTTTCTGGAAAAGGTCTCGGTGTATCCAGACTTGATAAGGGAATTCTGGAGGAGACCAAAGATCTCTGAAACAGAAGTTGTTGGATTCGTGCTAGGAAGGAAAGTGATAGTATCAGAAAAAACCATATCTGATGCGGTTGCTTGTGCTCAAGAAGGATTGGTCTTCACGGAGAAGTGGGAAGAAGACCTAGGTGGTCCAGAGACAATTACTATTACCCTTATGAGGCAAGACAGTGTGAGAAATCATTCTTGGAAATCCTCTGAGATGAAAGATCACATCAGGATTATTCACCAAATCCTGAACAATGTGGTGCTGCATAAGATTGACTCTAAGGATAACTTATCAACTCCTCACAAGTTCTGCCTTTGCCATCTGGTTTTTGAAACCAAGATTAACCTACCTTAGATCCTATTTCATCGCCTCAAGGAATCCATTACCAACAGAGAATCGGCTTCTCACATTACTTTCACTCATCTTCTGTCAAAAATTCTCAAGCAGCAAGGCGTGTACGATGTTCTAAGTGCAAAGCCTAAGGATGAACAAGAAAGACTCCTTCGTGAGAAAGGATTACAAGCCGTTGACTTTGGCCGAGTTAATCTCAGTGGCATGCAACTCAGCACTTACAAGCAAGTGGAGTTGGCAAAGCTTGAAGAGAAAATGAAGGTTAAGGAAGAATCACTTGAGGCCAATGAAGCTACAATTCTTGGTTTAAAGAAAGGAACCAAGAGGAAGACTGTGGCTGTGAGGCAACCCATTCCTAAAAGGACTACTAAAGGATTTGTCCCCTCTGTATCCTCTGGTGCTACTCTTCCACCTGCACCAAAAATGATAAGGAAAATCATTATGTTTGAAGAAGAAGACGATGATGAACTTCCTATTGCTGCCATTCTAGAAAAACAAGCTACTACTGTTGCTGGTCCAATTGCAAAGAAGAAGAGGAAACCGGCAAAGAGGGCTAGAACAACCTTGGTTTCTGAGGTAGTAATCTCTGCTAATGACCGTGTTAGGTTTGCAGTAGATGAATTAGTGTCTAATTTAGGAACTCATGCTGATAATGTCTCTGCTCCACATGATATGAATAATGTCTATGTTCCTACCCTGCCACAATCACCACCCTCACCTCTACCACACATAGATAATAGCATTACCATTGGATCCCCCTTTCCTAAACCCTTGAAAACCTTGTTTCCACCCATAATTCCCTCTTCCACTCTCTATACTGGCAAATCTGAAAATTGGGCCAAAGTATAGAGAGAATGGAAAATACTATTCCACACCATTCCACAAGAACCATAACTCATTCTAACAAAATGGTATCCCCTGGCTGAGTATGAGTATGAACCCCTCAACATCTATCCATACTGGGTCAACCCTGAACCCCACACTCCAAATGGCCCATTCCCTTCCCAAATGTTCAATGAACATGGACCTCTTCTCACCCACCTTCCCCAACAAAGATTTCCTGCCAGAAAAATCTACCCCAACCTAGTGAAACTTCCATTTCTGAAACCATTCACTGATGGAGTAGAAAGAGTTATCATATCTGACTGGCAAATTCCTTTTTTCATGGATCAGACTACAAACTGGATGACTTTCAAACATCCAAGAATATATGGAGCTGCTATTGACCAGTTTGTGGACACACTAATGTATGAAATGCTGAAATGGGAATTCACCCACTTCAGAGCAGATAGGGCTGCACGATTTGTCCCTCCAACCTGCTTAAGACACTCCACTTCTACGAATGTTGGAATCAAGCCCAACAAGATCTGTCCTAGGTTGTCAATGATCGATCTAAACAAGGACAAGGACAAGAAGCATCCAAGGCACAAAGGAAAGATGCCAGTAGTTGAAGACATGATGCTGGATCTTAGTTCTGAACCCTTTGACCACTCACAGATGGATTACATTCAATCCTTGCCAATTGAGATGGTCACTGAGGCTAACTATGCAGGAGCTTTCTGGCAATCCCACTTGATTCATTGCACCAGAGAAGCCTCCACTTCTGGCCTGACTACTGAAGAAAAGAAGAAGACTCCTAAATTCAGAGGCAGATGTGGACTTTCTTGTGTCAGATATCTGATCTTCAAGGATCTGTGGGGTCTGCCAATAACCAGTCGTGATGTGGAAATTCCTAATCCAATTCACTGGGCAAAGGATATTCCTGAGCCAATTATACAATATGCTTTTGCCACAGCTTCAACCTCATCCTCTGAGAATACAACCGAAGAAGTAGTTGTGGAAGGCCCTGAGCTGAATGTTGAAATCTTCTCAAAACCTGCTTCTGAACCTTCAACTCCCTTAGCTGATGCCATTGCTATTGCTACTGTTGACCCAACTCTGACAGAATAGTCTGATGAGATATGTGCTTCTAAGCAAGGTGCTGAGTCTGCTAAGACATCTTCTCAACCATTAGCTCTTGCTATGGTTCATCGATCCTCCAGTCCATGCTCAAGACACTGTCTCAGACTCTGCTGAGAGCTCAAGACAATTATCCTTGCCATCGAATCTGGAGGACATCATTGGAAGAATTGTTGATGATAAGGTTGCTAAGATAGTTGAACAGAAGACAGAGCAGATGGCACAACAGGTTGAGGAAAGAGTACAAAAGCAAGTTCAAGATACCTTGGCCCCTACAAATGCTATGGTGACTTACATGCTGGCTTTGGATTTTCAGAAAAGCCTAAATCCAAATCCAAACCAACCCCCTCCCCCACCTCCTTCTACCTAACTCCTTTCTTTCTTATGTTATTTGTTTTGCTGACTATGATGGTCCACTCATTTTACCTTTTTGGCTGATGACAAAAAGGGGGAGAAAGGAAAAGAAAGAGAATTATATATATAATGTCAGTTGTTGAAAAGCTCTTATGTGTTTGCATTTGCATATTCTTTTCAACTTGATAAATTACTCTGCTTTACTTATGTTTATATTATTTACTTTGAAATCTGCTGCTCTGATACTTGTGTTTACATAAATTCTAATAATGATAAGTGTTTGTACCTATTTGTTAGTTTATAAGTCTGCTTAAGTATTTGAATGTTTTGTCTTAGGGGGAGCCTTGCAAGCTCTCTTAGACTATGTTATTTAAATTTAATCAGTTTTTGTCATCATCAAAAAGGGGGAGATTGTTGGAACCAAAATGGTTCTGGTTCTCTTAATCTTTAGGTTTTGATGTTAACAAAAGGATTAAATTTGTTTGGCAAAGTGTTAGTCGAAATCTAACTAGTGCTTTTAGTTATGCAGGAACGCTTTGATAAGTAAAATTAACTTTGGATAAGTTTCAATTGAAAAATACGCGTCCACCCCTGTAGACGGGCTGCTCAAGCACTATGGTAAAATTACCTTGTTGTTTAATTAAGTAGACAAGGCTTAATTGAATACCTAAATAACTTGTTAGGTACAACAAGTCCAAAGACTTGAAAATAAGCGCGTCCATTTCGCCACGTCAGCAGACGAGTGCTATCATTAAAATTCAGTAGACGTCCACAGTGCCACGTCACTGGACGGAGTTTCTCTAAGGACTTAGCAAGTGCAAAGGCTTGTGTGGACGAGCGCTTCTACCACACTAGTCGACGAGCAGAATAAAACCTTGTGTAGACACGTTCTAAAACTGAGTGCCTGTAGACGATTCTATATCTTTACTACCTTGAATATGATTTAATGCAGTCTGGTCCACGATGAATTTATTTCAAATGATTGATATTTATTTCAAATCAATATTTGTTCTTCCCATTTGTTTTTATCCGATTAATGTCTTGTTTCCTTTGTGAAAATTCATAGTACTATCAAGGAAATACAAAAAGCAAAAGGTACAATTGGAATTGCAAAACGATCTGTACGATGACATCTTTATTGCTGGACAAAAGCTGGGTTATACACAAATGAGGAAAGAAAGCTTTAAAGGTACAATTGCTCAGAACAGTGAGCCTCCATTTTGTGATTTTTTGATAACCAAGAATGCTTTTCAACATGGCCAAAATCAAGCTATCAGTCTCAGCGGATATCATGCATTTAATGCTATCTCTAAACGGGATTATTCAAAGTAACCGTTGAAGAATTACAAGAGAAGAAGAAGGTCACTATATATTGAAAACCTCAGATACTGAAGAAAATAACTCTTGCCTGCACAATCTTGCTAGCTGAACTTTTGCCATTTGATTATCATTTATTCCATTTATTCTTTCAAGAGCAAGAGTCTGTATTCATTAGTTTGAATGTTGTTGTAATGTTCAACTGATCTTAAACTGTTATACTCTCACACATAGTGAGTTAAGAAGATCAACTTTCAAATATCTTTGTTAGAGTTAGAGCCTGAAGAGGCTCGGTAAGAAAGGAATACTTGTAGCCTGAAGAGGTGTTGTATACTTGTTTGTAATCTGTTTGGAGAAATAGTGGAGAAAATCCATGAAGTAGAAGGGACTGGATGTAACTCTTGGTTGGAAAAGAGTGAACCAGGATAAAATACCTGAGTGAATTTTCTATATCTTATCTTTTACAGTTTTATTTATTTTTACTAACTGTGGGATTTGATTTTGATTTTGGTTTTGTTAATCTTTTAAAAAGTATTTCTTGTGTGCTTAATCTCTTTATCCTCTGCTTGTGAAAAATTTGTTCAAAAAGGGTTTTTGCGAAAATAATTAACAAACACAATTCAACCCCCCCTTCTTGTGTTTGCTTGTGCCAACTTCAAGGGTGATGGTGATGGATTAGAAGGTAATACCAATTTCCTTCTTGTCATGATGGTCCTCTTTTTCTTAGGGATCACTATCTCTTCTGATTGAGACTCCCCCTCAGCTTGCACTACTCTCTTCCTCTTGAAGACTTTTGTTAAATCAAAAAGCAGAGCCGAAGCAAAGAACTTGCTCAGAGGATTCAGCAATAGGCTCAACAACCTGAGAGACTTCAGCACCATCTTGAAACATAGAAGCTTCAACAATTGAGAGAGTAACTTTCCTCTTCTTCCTTTGAAGTTGAGACCTTCTTCTTCAACAGGTTCCTCAAAAGGTTCGACCTAATTAACTACTGGAATGCTCAGTCTTTCACTAGCAGGTGCAGCAGAGGAAGATGCTTCAACAGTTGAAGGTTCTGTAATTGGTTGAAGTTGAATTTTCATCAAAGACAGGGTCTTTGAGGTTATCTCTGTGCAGAGATCAACATGGAAAGCTTGTGACATGTTGTTCAAAGAGTTGGCTCTGAAGATTCTTGTCAGAAGCATGCCATAGGGATATCCACCCTTGCACTTCCCTTTAACAGTTTTCAGCATGTGTCCAAAAATTAAATCTATGTTATCTATCTTGATTCTTTGGACTAAGTGGTAGATAGCAAATTTTTCTATCTTACTCACATGATCCCTAGAGCCAGTTTTAGGTATCACACAGTTAATTAGAAGAACATGAAGAAATCTTGCCTTTAGAGTTCAGAACTTTGAATCAAAGTCCTTTGGCTTGGGAACTCCATACAGTACAAGGTTCACAGCTGCCTCACTACCTTGATTCTTCACCCAGCTTTTGTCGTAGCCCGCTCTTTCTCTAGGGCACTTAGTCACTTCAGCGAGTGACTCATGGGTGATGAAGACATGGTCTTCATCAACATCACCAGAGATCATGAAGGTGGGCTGTCCTTGGTGACTTTAGAGTTTTTCCAGAAGTCCCTTACCAAGGAAGGGTAGACATCTTCCATAATCTGGAAGAATGTTAGCCACCCAGCATGCGCGATTTCTGGCTTGACATCTAGTCCTTTGTTCTTCAACTTAGAGAAGTTAGGGATCCTTCCACGATGCACTTTCTTTTAAAAAAAGTCTGGATCTTTCAGTAACATCTTCAAGAAAACTTTTGGGTGCCAATGTTTCAGAGAAGAAGATTTTTAGGGTTTGGAAATGAAGGGTTTCGAAGAGATGAAGAAGAAAAGAGTTCAAAGAGATATTGTGAGCAAGAGACTTTGAGTGGGTAGTTTTGAAACGACACGAATTCCTTTTGTTAAAACACTTAAGTGTTTTTTGCATTGGGAAAGAGGAGAGAGAGATTGTTGCTATAAACAACAATAAATTTTGAAAAGACAGTTGTAAATTAAATGAAACGTTTTTCATAAAAGGAGGGGAAAAATACAATGTACACGTGTCTCGGTCAGGGTTTAGCACTGAGTGCTTGTTGCCACGTCATTAGACGCTTAGCTTAAAATAGACGAGTCAAAAAAATATAAAATTTAGACATGTAAAATTTTCAGACATATCAGCAAGCCCTCATTCAGACACATTATGCATATTAAGATTCCTTCTGATAAAAACAAATCTATCTTCACCTAAGGGTTTTGTAAAGATATATGCCCACTGATATTCAGTGGTTACAAACTTAATTTCAAAAACACCCTTTTGAACATAATCTCTAATAAAATGATGCTTAATTTCTATATGTTTTGCTCTAGAATGTTGTATGGGATTCTTAGACAGATTAATAGCACTGGTATTATCACACCAAAAAGGTATATTATGCTCAAACATTGAATAATCCCCAAGTTGATATTTTACCCAAAGTAGTTGTGAACAACATCTGGCTGGAGATATATACTCAGCTTCAGCAGTTGATAGAGCAGTGGTACTTTGCCTTTTGCTTGACCACGAGATCATATTTGCTCCAATGAAGTGACATCCTCCACTGGTACATTTTCTATCAATTCTATCTCCAGCAAAATCAGCATCACAGAATCTAGCTAACCTGAAATCTTCATCTTTCTTATATAATAGACCAAGGTTAGTGGTTCAAATCAAATATCTGAAAATTCTTTTAACAGCCTTATGGTGAGATTCTTTAGGGTCTGATTGAAATCTAGCACAAAGACAAACACTGTGTTGAATATCAGGTCTGCTAGCAGTTAAATATAGAAGAGATCCAATCATACCTCGGTAGACAGTTTGGTCTACCTTTATAACTTCCTCATGCTTGTTTAGAACAATTGATGGATGCATAGGAGTACTCATAGGCTTTGAATTTTCCATTTTGTACTTTTTCAGAAGTTCCTTGGTGTGCTTCTGTTGATGAATATAAATTCCATCACTTGTCTGTTTTATTTGAAGACCAAGGAAGAACTTCAGCTCTCCCATCATGCTCATTTCAAATTCATTCACTCTTTGCAGAGCTTTTCATTAGTAGCACCAAATATAATATCATCAACATAATTATGTACTACTATGAAGTCTTTCTTTAAGCATTTCTTAAAAAGTGTAGTGTCTACTTTTCCTCTAATGAAATTATTTTCCATTAGATATGTGCTTAGCCTATCATACCAAGCTCTTGGAGCTTGTTTGAGTCCAAGAGGTTGCTTCACATATACTTCTTCCTCAATTATTCCATTTATGAATGCACTTTTAACATCTATTTGATAAAGAGTTATATCATGTTGAGCAACATATGACATGAGAATTCTAATTGCTTCTAATCTAGCTACAGGTGCACAGGTTTCAGTAAAATCAATACCTTCTTGTTGATTATAACCTTGAGCAACTAATCTTGCTTTGTTTCTTACCACTTTTCCATCTTCATCCAGTTTGTTTCTAAATACCCATCTGGTTACAATAACAGATTTCTCCTTGGGTTTAGAAACTAGAGTTCAGACATCATTTCTCTTAAACTGATTTAGGTCTTCTGGCATGGCTAGAATCCAGCTTTCGTCTTGCAAGGCTTCTTCAATCTTTTTGGGTTCCAAATCTGATATGAAGGCCATGTTGTTGTTTTCGTTGAAAGCAGATCTGGTTCTAACTCCTTGAGATGGACTTCCAATAATAAGATCTTCTGGATGATAGGTCTTGAATTTCCAATCTTTCTTTAAATTATGAGTTTCAGACGCATCATCATTTGTCTGAATTTCAGACTCTTCTACTTTTGGCTTGTCTGAAGATTCTTCCACTACAGGATTAAGTTCAATACCTGCAACATCCTCTTCTAGATCTGATAGTTCCCTACCAGTCTTCAAACTATCATTAAACTTTACATGAATTGATTCTTCTACAACAAAAGTTCTAGAGTTAAAGATTCTAAAAGTTTTAGACATTTCAGAATATCCGATGAATATGCCTTTATCTACTTTTGAGTCAAATTTGCCAAGATGATCTTTGGTATTAGGAATATAACATTCACATCCAAAAGAATGAAAATATGATATGTTGGGTTTTCTACCTTTCCACAATTCATAAGGAGTCTTATTTAGGATAGGTTTAATCAGTATTCTGTTTTGGACATAACAAGCAGTGTTAATGGCTTCTGCACAGAAGTACTTAGAAAGATTATTTTCATTTAGCATTGTTCCTCCCATCTCCTGAAGAGATCTGTTCCTTCTCTAAACCACTCCATTTTACTGCGGAGTTCTAGGTGCAGAGAAATTATGAGAAATACCATTTTCCTCACAGAACAGTTTGAATTGCTCATTTTGAAATTCTCCTCCATGATCACTTCTAATAGCAGAAATACAGAAACCTTGCTCATTATGTACTCTCTTACTGAATCCTATAAAGACCTTATAAGAATCATCCTTATGGGTTAAGAAGAGTACCCGTGTAAATCTAGAATAGTCATCAACTATGACAAAACCATATTTCTTTCCACCTAGGGTAGCTACACTGACTGGTCCAAACAGATCCATGTGTAACAGTTGCAAAGGTCTAAAGGAAGTGACTTCTTTCTTAGATTTAAAACTTGATTTTACTTGTTTACCTCTCTGACATGCGTCACACATAATATCTTTCTTAAAGGAAATATCAAGCAATCCTCTCACAAGGTTATGCTTTTTCAATTTAGAAATTTGTTTCATACTAACATGTCCTAGTTTTTTATGCCAGAGCCACTTTTCATCCTCTTTAGACATAAAACATGTTACACTTTGATCTGAAAGTTCAGACAGGTCAATCTTATACAGATTGTTTTACCTTTTAGCAGAAAAGAGTGTTTTTCCACTATTGTCATTGATTATGCATGCATCTTTAGAAAAAGATACAGAAAATCCACTATCACATAATTGACTTATGCTAAGAAGATTATGTTTCGGCCTTTTCACATATAAAACATCATAGATAATGGGAAAGAGAGGTTTACCACCAATTTTACCTACACCAACAACTTTCCTTTCTGATTGCCACCAAAAGTCACACATCCACCTTTCTTAGGTTGGAGGTCTAGGAACATAGACCTTTCTCCTGTCATGTGTCGTGAGCATCCACTGTCCAGGTATCATGATAGGTGTTTCTTTTGTCCTGTTAAGTAGGTTTGCAACAGAAATGATCATGGACTTAAGTACCCACACTTTCTTGGGTCCTTTTCTGTTAGTATAAGGAGTATGTGAAGACTTCTTTATCTTTTTGTAGATACACTTAGACGTGATATGTCCAGTTTTTCCACAGCATATGCATATAGGTTTATTTGATACAGATTTGATAATTATTTTTGAGAACTTTGTTGATCCTTTATGATGTTCTTGACTGGAATATCCTATTCCTTCTTTGTTAAGGGAGTGCCTCTGACTTCCCAAAAGTTTAGTCATATTATCTCTACCATTAACAAATTTGGCAAGATCTATGGTGAGCTCTTCTACTTTCGGTTGAAGTTTATTAATTTCTTCGGAAGGTAGAGTTTCAACTGAGATCTCAGTTTTAGACTTTTCAGTCTTAAGCATACTATTTTCTTCAGCTAACTTCTCACACTCTTGAGATTTCTGTGTATACTAATTTGAGTGTTTAACATACTGTCTCTTGAGGTATTTGCAAGCTTTAGACATATAGTTGGATTCTTCCAACAGTTCATCATAGGCATCATTCAATTTCTCAAGTTCAGAATGTACCTCAGTGTCTGATTCAGAGTCAGTATCTGCCATAAGACAGAGATTTGCTTCAAGCTCCTCTCCTTCACTTTCAGTGGAGCTTTTATCAAGATCTTCCCAAGTGGCCATCATTCATTTCTTCTTTTTGTTTAAGAACTTCTTAGGAGATTGATTTTTGAGCTGAGGGCATTCTGCTTTGATATGACCGGGCTTCTTACATTCATAACACACAATGGCATTCTTGTCATAAGATCCATCATCTTTGTTTTTATCTTTGTTGAAGAGCCTAAAAGGTTTGTCCTTTCTGAAATTTCTTTTCTTCCAAAGCTTTTTCATTTTTCTAGTGAAAAGAAAGAGTTAATCGTCTGAATCATCTTCATTTGATTCCTCAGATTCCTATGAAGATTCATCAGCTTTGAGAGCTTTTGATGAGGTTCCTCTAGATGATTTATTGTCAGCTTTGAGGGCAATGGATTTGTTTTTCTTTCCATTGTTTTCTTCAATCATCTCTTGTTCATGGATTTGGAGAGTGCCAAGAAGCTCATCTAGCTTCATTATTGTTAAGTCTTTGGCCTGAGATACAGCAATCACAAGTGGTCTCCATTGCTTTGGAAGACTTCTGAGAATCTTTTGAATGTGTTCCTCAGTCTTGTAAACTTTTCCCAGTGATTTCAGTCCATTGGTTATTGTTTGAAATCTTCCATACATTTGGCCAATAGTTTCTCCATCTTCCATTTTAAATAGCTCATACTTTCTGACCAACATGCTGACTTTGGTTTCTTTGACTTTGTTGTTTCCTTCGTGAGCAACCGCTAGTGAATCCCACATTTCTTTTGCATATTCACAAGCACACACTTTTTTCAAATTCTTCTCTGCTCAAGGCACACATGATTGCATATATAGCCTTGGCATTTGACTTCCACTTTGTCTTTTGCTCAGAGGTCATGTTAGCTTTAGGAACTTCATCTCCATTGTCATCTTTAGGGACAAAGGGGCCTTCTTCAATGAGATCCCAAAGATCAGAGTTAGTGGACTATAAGAACCATTTCATCTTTTCTTTCCAGTAAATGTAGTCCTCTCCAGTGAAGTGAGGTCTCGACATTGAGGTTCCTTCTCCAGCATGGTACTTGCTTATGCTAGCTTCTCCTGCCATCTCCAAGATCTTTTCCTCTACACTGTTAAGTGCTCAACCCAGAGGCTGAGCTCTGATACCAACTGAAATAACCAAAGTTAATACAAGAAGGGGGGTTGAATTGTGTTTACCAATTTTTTGGTTTCTTAAAAATATTTTCGCAGGCACAACAAGCAGAACTTAGATTAGAGAAAATCAGACGAGTGATACATCTTATATTCAGACAGAATACGCAAGTAAACAAAGAAGAGTAAAACAGAGTTTGATATTCACAATATTAACTCCCCAAGTTAAAAGCTTGAACAGAATAATACTTAAGCAAAATAAAGAGATAAGAGAAGAGGAATATCACTCAACAGTTTTATACCGGTTCACCCCAAAATCCACAGGGCTACGTCCAGTTTCTTGGCAGCACCAAGTTTCCACTATAACTGAGTAAATTACAGTACAAGTATTCTTTGCACACCCAGCCTCTTCAGGCTCAACACTCAAACAAGTATTCTTTGCGCACCTAGCCTCTTCAGGCTCAACACACAAGGAATATAAAGGTTTTGTGTAATTAATACAACTTGAAAGTCTTTCATATCACACTCAAGGAGTGGAATAAATATGAACTGTGAAAGACTGCGAATTAACATCAAATGATTGAAGGTGTATTCAATGAAAGAATGAAGAAGTTAATGGGGAGAGCAAATGCTTCTTGATGAGTGTGATTTCACCTCATATTTCCATGACATTTTGCATTCATTTTCATATAGCTTAGGCTTATTTTATTTGATTATTTGTTAATTTTACCTTGGAACGAGTAAGGTGGTTTTGTGGTGCTTGTGTGCAGAAATCGAAGACTAAATTGCTCAGGATCAGTTGTGTTGAAGCTGGCATGAAGATGGAGCTTAGAAGGAAAGAAAATGAGGCAAACGATGCCCATCACGGCCTAACCGTGATGCCCATCACGGCCGTGACATGTCACAAGAGCCAGTCCCCTTCAAGGTAGAATCTGTCACGGCCAGGCCGTGATGCCCATCACGACCTTGACAGACCATTTAGTGAAGCAACGTTCAAGGCAGAAGCTGTCACGGTCAGGCCGTGATGGCCATCTCGGTCGTGACGCACATTCCATGGATCTTCAACAACTGAATTTATCTGGTTTTTGTATAGGTTTGGGATTCAAATTGCCCAATCTTATAAATAGGACCTAGGAGCTCGAATTTGGCCACTTTTTATGGGCTGTTTACCTTAGAAAAATTGAGGAATTCTCTTCTTCTTCTTCTCCTTCTCCTCTTCTTCTCTTAGGGATTTTTCTGTTCATGTTATTTTTAACCAAGCTTGCTACAATCATGGCAAGGCTTGAGTAGTAGTATAGTTTCTAGAAATTGGGGCTATTATCAAAACTTGTTTATGGTGATGTATTGATTTTGATTTCTTGTTAATTCCGATTTGTTTTCGATTTGATCCATATTGTTTTAATTACTCGCGAATTCGGTGGCCACTTATTTACGTGTCGTAGATACACTAAGGACGAACTTAGCAGTGAACTTAGGTATTGGATCTATAGGAATCAAACTTAGGACTTAAATCACGAGAGTTAGAAGCGGTCCTTCGAGGATTCACGAATTGTCACAAAACTCAAGGGGTCCGATTTAAATTCAATTATCACGAGAGTAGGGATTGATTTAATCGGGCATGGTTTTTGTAACCCGAGAGGGAGAATTAGCTAATTTAGGACAAATTCACCTTCAAAACAAATTTTGGTAATTATCAAGGAGAGGAGTCGATTCAGTAACATAAACAGTTTTGTGGTATCCCAATTCCTGGGAATCCCTTTGAATTTGAAAAACCCCCAATTTGAAATTACTTTCTTGTTTTGTTTAATTGTGATATTGAATGTGATTGTTACTTGATTCTTATTTCAAAAATCAAAACCTTTTCAAAATCTTTTTTTATACAGTCCAGTTTTATCGATTTAATAATTAGTTGTGGTTTGAGATCATGGTCCCTGTGGGATCGATCTTTTTATTACTTGACAACGAATCCGGTACACTTGCCGGATCTCACACATCAAGTTTTTGGCGCCGTTGCCGGGGACTGTGTTTTCTTAAATTTCAATTTAATTTTTAAATTGATTTTTCTGGACATTTTTTTTATTTTTTTATATTAATTTATTATTTATTTCTTTTTCTTTTTTTTGTAGAGTATCTATCTCTCTACCATAGGTATTTTTCTCTTTTATGCAAAGATCCCTAAGTCTTGGAAACCTTATTGAACTCGACCCGAGATCGAAAGGACCATTCATAGACGTAGGAGACTACAAAGAGAGAGAGAAGGGTTGATTCTCATTCCACTCATGGCGAATCTACCGGATACCAAACCACTGAAGGACTACGCAGCCCCAAATGCTTGGGATCTGTGAACTGGGAATGCAAGGCCTGAAATTGAGGCGGAAAACTACACTATACCGCCTCAGTTAATTAGCATGATTAGGCAACATCAGTTTGGAGGATTACCCTCGGAGGACTCGACGGATCATGTGGAGACATTCTTGGAATTCACCGATGCGATAATGATTCAAGGTGCCCCGATCGATGCTATACGCCTGAGGTTATTCCTCTCCTCTCTGACTGGAAAAGAGAAAGCTTGGTTGAAGCAAGTGCCCGCCAACACGTTGTCAAATTGGGACCAACTAGAGCAAGCATTCTTGGAGAAATTCTTCCCTCCATCCAAGACTGCTTACCTACGGCCTCAGATCATCGGCTTCTTCCAAAAGGACGGAGAATGCTTATCCGGAGCTTGGGATCGCTACAAGGGATTGCTGGAGTCTTGCCCACATCATGGACTCGAAAGGTGGTTGTTAGTGCATACCTTCTACAATGGATTGGATTATTCATCAAAGGTGTCACTCAACTCCGCAGCTGGTGGAGCCTTCATGAACAGACCCCTGACTGAAGCATTCAACATCATTGAGAACGTGGCCACCAATTATCACCAATGGGGGTCGGAAAGAGGTAATAACCAGAAAAAGCTTTCGGGGGGTAAGTTCGAAATGAATAGTACCGATCTGATTATGTCTAAATTCAACTCACTAAATAAACGCTTTAATAAGCTTGAAAAGGCACATGTGAGTTCAATCGGCGCTACTAATGTTGTTTGTGAGATTTGTGGAATGCAGGGACACGACATAATGGAGTGCCTACATGGTATCGCTGCTGAGTCCGGTGCTTCAGGGGAACAAGTGAACTCTTGTCACAATTTCTATGACACAAACCCGAAGCTCCCAAATTATGCTCCCCCAAATCCCTACAACCAGAGGAGGAATAGTCCTTACCTTTCCTACGGAAACTACAACAACACGTTGAACCGCGAATTCTAAGAAGGACATGGTAATAGGAAACTTGCATTGGGGTATCCTCAGGTACAAAAATCTAAACTCGAGTCTCTCATGGAAAACTTTGTTGCTACTCAAACTAAGCAAAACGAAGAATTTAGGCAACAAGGTAGGGCAGCCAATGAGGCAATAAAAGAACTAACATATAAGGTAGATAACTTAGCCATCCATAACAAGATGTTAGAGACTCAAATTGCCCAACAAGAAGGAAATTCAATGAGGCAACCAGACAAGTTTCCCGGACAACCTGAGGTGAACCCAAATAATGAACAGTGTAAAGCCGTGAGTCTAAGGAGTGGCAAGAAACTTGAGAATCCGAAGGCTAAGGGGGAGAGCGATAACGAGAGTGTAGCTGAGGAGGAGGAACCTACTAAGACACAACCCTTAGGAGAGGAAGAGCCTAGTGAAAAAGTGTCTTAGTATATCCCTCCACCACCTTACCAACCCCCGATACCTTTTCCTCAAAGGTTGGCTAAGGCCAAGTTGGATAAGCAATTTGGAAAATTTCTAGAGGTCCTTAAGAAATTGTACATTAATGTACCCTTCACTAAGGCATTACAACAAATGCCGACATATGCTAAATTTCTTAAGGATATCTTGTCAAATAAGAGAAAGCTAGAGGACTATGAAACAGTGGCTTTAACTGAGGAGTGCAGTGCTCTAATTCAAAATAAATTGCCACCTAAATTGAAAGATCCAGGTAGTTTCTCTATTCCATGCTTAATTAGTAACACTAGTTTTGATAAAGCCCTTTGTGATTTAGGGGCTAGTGTTAGTCTTATGCCACTCTCTGTTTGCAATAAGTTGGAGATGGGTGAACTAAAACCCACAACAATCTCCCTTCAATTGGCGGATCGGTCCGTCAAATTCCCTGTAGGCATCTTGGAGGATGTTCCTATTAGAGTGGGTAAATCTTTTATTCCTGTGGATTTTGTGGTACTTGAAATGGAAGAGGATTCCCAAATCCCCATTATTCTTGGTAGGCCTTTCTTGGCTACCGCAGGAGCCATTATTGATGTTAAAAATGGGAAATTGACTTTGAATGTGGGTGATGATAGAGTTGAATTTGATTTAGCTAAATCTATTAAACACCCTTCTTTTGAAGATTCTTGTTGCAGGATTGACCTAATGCACCAAGTGGTGAAAGAAGAATCCACACAAGCTTGTGTCGATGACCCATTAGAAACGTGTTTGATTGGTGGAGATTTAGACGCTCATGGAGGAGAAGTAAGGAATTATGCCCGCTTTCTGGAGGCTAGTCCAGAAATTCCTCCCAACAAAACAAAGAAAGAGAAACTTGAGTTGACACCAAAGAGTAAAGATCTGAAAGATGAAGAAGCCCTTAAGGTAGAACTAAAACTACTTCCATCCACATTGAGGTATGAATTTCTTGGTCCTAACTCTTCCTATCCGGTAATTGTGAATGCTAACTTGAATGAGTTGGAAACTGAGAAATTGCTTAGGGAGCTTAGAATGCATAGAAAAGTGATAGGATACACAATTGATGATATTAAAGGCATAAATCCTTCTTTTTGTATGCATCGCATTTTAATGGAAGATGAGCATAAACCATCCATTGAGCATCAACGTAGGTTGAACCCTAATATGAAAGAGGCGGTTAAGAAAGAATTGCTTAAGCTGTTAGATGCGGGGGTTATTTATCCAATCTCCAATAGTGAACAGGTTAGTCCGGTGCATGTGGTTCCTAAGAAAGGGGGGATGACTGTTATTCAAAATGAAAATAATGAACTGATCCCTACTAGGACAGTAACCGGTTGGAGAATGTGCATCGATTATAGGAAGCTGAATAAGGCAACAAGGAAAGATCACTTCCCTCTCCCATTTATTGATCAAATTCTTGAAAGATTAGCTAGGCATTCATACTTTTGTTACTTGGATGGATATTCCGGTTTTCATCAAATTCCCATACATCCTAATGATCAAGAAAAGACTACGTTTACTTGTCCCTATGGCACTTTTGCCTATAGAAGAATGCCTTTTGGTCTATGTAATGCTCCGGCTACTTTTCAAAGATGCATGACTGCAATTTTTTCTGAATTTATTGAAAACATCATGGAGGTTTTTATGGATGATTTTTCTGTATATGGAACTACCTTTGATGATTGTTTAACAAATTTGTCTAAGATTTTGCAGCGATGTGAAGAAACCAATATGGTATTGAATTGGGAGAAATACAATTTTATGGTAAAAGAAGGTATAATGCTTGGGCACTTGATTTCTGGTAGAGGTATTGAGTTGGACAGGGCCAAAATAGATGTTATTGAAAATTTGCCCCCACCAATAAATGTGAAAGGAGTTAGAAGTTTCTTGGGACACGCCGGGTTTTACCGGCGTTTCATCAAAGATTTTTCGAAAATTTCTAAACCCTTATCTAATCTATTAATGAAAGATGTTCCATTTGATTTTAACGAGAAATGTTTGAGTGCATTTTACAGGTTGAAGGAAGCCTTGACCACCGCTCCCATTTTGCAAACACCAGATTGGAATGAGCCGTTCGAAGTAATGTGCGATGCTAGTGACTACGCCGTGGGAGCAGTGTTGGGACAGAGGAGAGACAAGAAGGTCCATGCAATATATTATGCAAGCAAAACTCTAGATGGAGCCCAAGCAAATTATGCCACAATTGAGAAAGAGTTGCTTGCGGTTGTCTTTGCAATCGAGAAATTCAGATCATACCTCGTGGGGTCTAAAGTCATAGTGTACACGAACCACTCTGCACTAAAGCATCTCATGACTAAGAAGGAAGCCAAGCCAAGACTCATCCGATGGATTCTCCCTCTATAAGAATTTGATTTGGAGATTTGGGACCGGAAAGGAACGGAGAACTTAGTTGCGGACCACTTATCCAGACTTGAACCATGGGAACATAAGAAGGACAACTTGCCGATAGATGATTCCTTCCCCGATGAGCAACTGTTCGCCATCTTCGCCATCTTGGGAGAGGATGCTCCATGGTATGCGAACTTTGTGAATTACTTTGTATGCGGGATTCTACCACCGGAGCTCAATTAACAACAAAAGAAGAAGTTCTTCTCCGATCTCAAGAACTACGTGTGGGACGAGCCTTATATTTTCCGCAAGTGTGCGGATAGCATATACAGAAGGTGTATTTCGGAAGCCGAGGTCCCAAGTATCTTGAGTTATTGTCATACCTCATCTTACGGAGGACATGCTAGTGCCTCGAAGACAGCACCAAAAGTGCTTCAAGCTGGTTTCTATTGGCCTCATATTTTCAGAGATGCCCGAATGTTCGTGCTTGCTTGTGATCCATGTCAAAGAACGGGGAACATCTCTAAGAAGCATGAAATGCCACTCAACACTATGCTAGAAGTGGAGATATTTGATGTTTGGGGAGTTGACTACATGGGACCCTTTCCTTCCTCTTGCAACAATAAGTTCATTCTTGTAGCCGTTAATTACGTCTCTAAATGGGTAGAAGTCATTCCTTCCCCAACAAGTGATGCAAAAACCGTAATCAAACTATTCAAGAAGGTGATTTTTCCAAGGTTTGGAATTCCAAGGGCAGTCATTAGTGATGGAGGATCGCACTTCATTGAAAAACAATTTGAGAAACTCCTACTCAAATATGGAGTCACTCATAGCATCGCTACACCTTACCACCCTCCGACGAGTGGGCAAGTTGAAGTTTCCAATCGAGAGATAAAGAGCATTCTGGAAAAGACTGTTTCGGGTTCGAGAAAGGATTGGTCCTTAAGGCTTGATGACGCTCTTTGGGCGTACCGTACGACTTACAAGACTCTTATCGGGATGACACCCTTTAGACTTATTTACGGTAAGCCATGTCACTTACCAGTCGAGCTTGAGCATAAAGCTTTGTGGGCTATTAAGATGCTAAACTTTGATATAAAAGCCGCTGGGGAAAAGAGAATCCTTCAACTTCAGGAACTTGATGAGCTAAGATTGGATGCCTATGAGTCCGCACGATCTTACAAAGAGAGAACAAAGAAGTGGCATGATAAGCATATCCTTCGTAGAGAATTCCATGAAGGAGAACTAGTGCTACTTTATAACTCGAGGTTGCGGTTATTCCCAGGGAAGCTCAAGTCTAGATGGTCCGGACCATTTAAAGTAATGAAAGTATTCCCGTATGGTGCCATCGAGGTCTGGAGCCAGGAACGTGGAACATTCAAGGTTAATGGACAAAGACTGAAACACTACCATGGAGAACATCCACCTGAGCAAGAGGTTGCGATTTCCCTCCTAGATCCAACAACGAAGGACTGAAAGGACTATGGTCAAGCTTAGGACCGTAAATAAGCGCTTCTTGGGAGGCAACCCAAGTTTTCTTTCTCTTCTTAGTTTGTTTTTGAATTTTGTTTTTTTTTTAATTGAGGAGAATTAGAAAAGAAAGATCATCAATTAATGTATTTGTCAACTGTTTTCAGGTCAGGAAGTGATGGAGAGTGACGAGGGGATGGAAAAGAAAAGTCAGCAACGATCACGGCCAGACCATGATGCCTATCACGACCGTGATGAACCAACAGCTAAAAGTCAGATCCCATCACGGCCCAGCCGTGATGTACATCACTGGCATGACAAGTAATCCCCAGAAGACCAGAGTCCATCACGGCCAGGCCGTGATGCCCATCACGGCCAGGCCGTGATGCCCATCACGGCCGTGATGTGAAGACCAAGAGGGTCAGAAAGGATCACGGGTAGGCCGTGATATTGGTCACGGCCGTGACAGGCCAGCTAACATAACACAGATTCCATCACGGGCAAGCCGTGATACTCATCACGCCCGTGAAAAGTCACACTGTGTGACACAGAACGCGTCACGGCCTGACCGTGATGTGGGTCACGGCCGTGACACGTGTTTGCCCTGATTTTAAAACCTAAAACGCATCCTCTCCTCTGCCACAAACTCACTCTCTGCATCTTCTTCTTCTTCCTCTCCACCTCACAACCACCAAGCTCCCACCTTTGCTCCTTTCCCTCATCTTACAATCAAAATCGTACCCTCCCACTTAATACAAACCCATCATCCTCCTCTTCACCTAATCCTCTTCTTCTTCTTCCTCTCACACCCACCTCCATAACCACTTCACCAAAAAGCTCGAAAATCACCTCCCCATTACACCCACACCCAACCAACCCTACTCCCTTGCTCCCTAGACCTAACCCAACAAGACCCACAAGGCAAATCCTCTAATTTTGGGCAAACTCGAAATTCCCAATTTTGAAACCCTAACCAACCGAATTTCAGAATCAAAGAAGGGATTGTGGATTTTTGTACTCTCTAAAAATGTCAAGCAAACTTCAGAAGGCAACCGAAGCTTCACGCACTCGCACCAGAGGAGGCAGGAACCCAGGTAATTACTCTGACTCTTACTCCTCTAACTCTGATACTAACGGATATGGGTATGGGATTATTTTTAAGGATATTGCACAGCAAGATAGATTTAATGCTTTAAAAAATAGAAAGATAGTCCAGACCAAATATCTTGATTATGCATGCTTAGATACCCTAGGCTTGACTGTTGACATCAATTGGATGTAGCAAAACATAGGGTGGAGCGAGTTCGCTCGCACCAGATACCCTTCATATGCTGGCCCTACTCTGGAGTTCCTAAGCTCCCTGAATGCGGAAATTCTCCAAGGGCCGCATTGCCAAGAGGGACGGATCACATTCCGGCTCTTCAACCAGGACTTCGTACTAACCCTAGCTGAATTTAATGAGATTTTTGGATTACCAGTAGGGGGGATCGAAGATACCCCTTAGGGTTTAGTGCGCATAGTTTCTGGTCAATAATTGACCATGAGGGCAGGAGTTTTGACCCTCGGACATCCAAGTCCACAGCCTTTGCTAACCCTAGCATCAGGTATATGCATAGGGTCATAGCCAATACCCTGTTTGGCCTTGGAGAGAGTGACGGATCCGTCCGCCAGGACGAGGTCTTTATACTATGGACCATGCTCCACCTTGAGAGCAACGTGGACACAGGGTCATTCTTGGCTAGGAACCTCTTAAAGGTGGCCAAGAGTTCGAGTGGCACTATTATCATTGGTGGCCTCATCACCACCATATGCCATCACTTCAACTTTGATCTAGATGGTTTTGAGGTTGCCCCTGGACGGACCCGTATCTCCTTGCAGGCTTGTGAGGCCATGGGGATGATCATCCAGGAGGATGACATATACTGCCTGAGACACCCAAGGCGCAGGCACCCAATTCCTCTCCCTAACCCCACACTGTTAGATGTAACAAATCCGGCAAATTGGAAAGTGCCGGTGGGAGAGGAGCCTCAGCCTATTAGAGTAAAAAGGTCGTTACGCCCGTCACCGCGGGCTGGGCCGTCTGGGCACCCGTCTTCTTCCTCTGTAGGTTCGTCATCCGATGATCCCTATGCGCGGTTCGCATCCACTTTTGACACCATCTTAGCGAACCAGGAGAGCATTATGGAGTAGCAGCGCGAGCAGAGAGCCATGCTCTAGCAGCTCTACGATTGGCATCTGAGTCAGCACCCACCACCTCAGTGAGTTATTTTGTTCCTTTTTCTCTTTTTATTTTATTTTATCCTTCCTACGACTTAATTATTTACATTGGGGACAATGTAAGTTTTTAAGCTTGGGGTAGGGGTATCATTTTTGCATTCTTGTAAGTTTTTAAGCTTGGGGTAGGGGTATCACATGATTAGGCTGCCCCCTGCTTAGGATATGCCTCCAATAGTGAAAAACTTTGTGCCAGTCGAATTAAGACAATGAATTTTTAAACCCAATTTTTACTTTCCTGTGATAGGCTAAAAATGAAAAATGCTTGAGACGATCTTTGGATAGTTAATAATTAGCACATGGTTCCTCAAATTTAGGTTTCTCATTGATTTTTAAACCACTAAATGTGAGATTTTTAGCCAAAAAGGGGTACTCACTAAATCTATCCCATTCCTTGTGATCGAGTGTTTTATTCCTCTTGGATTGGGTCCTCTAGAACTTGACTTGAAACCGTTTTGAAACTTAAAATTTTTTGAAAACACATTTGAAAATGATTGAGGCACTAGGTATTTTTCTGGCCTTCTGAACTTTGACTGATAAATTGCTACCCCTTAGTTGCCCAATTTTGAGCCTAAAAGAATAAAAAACTTTTCTTGGTATCCTGATCTGTTTTAATGAACAATGCTTGGTATGGCACCTCTTAAAGTGTTTTAAAATGGCAAAAAGGGTAGTTTGAAGAATAAAGTGTGGGATAAAAAGTTAGGAAAATTTCTCTAAAGTTGAAAATCTCCCCTTCTTCGAATAAATAATAAAAAAATAAAAAAAATGGAGAAGGGGATGAGAAAAAGAAAGTGAGAAATAAAAAGTAAAAAGAAAAGAAAGAAATGTGGAAAACTGAACTGAAGCCCAAAAAGAATTTTAGGAGGTATCATGCTTTGCATTGTTTGATTTTGCTTAGCCTTCTAGAATTTTTCTTTTCTTGATTTCCTCACCTAACAATTAATCCCTTGGCCCCGTTACAACCAAAATAAAAGACCTCTCAATTCTTATGTGTTTTCATTAATAAAATAGAGATTTGGTTAATAGTCAAGCTTATGGTAGGGTTCCTTCCTTGAGGAAATTGAGCGAATTGTCATATACCCTCAAACATATGAGTGAGGTAAGAAGAGTGCCCAAATTAGTGAGTGATGTAAATCTGGAGAACCTAAACTCCTAATTGGACTTAAAATCGATCATCTCTTGGTTGCTTATTGAATATGCTTGTTACTTGAATTCATTACTCGGGTTCTAGATTCACTGTCCATGCTTCGATTGATTATCTTTTCTGGCCTTAGTTATTGCTTGAGGACAAGCAAAATCTTAAGCTTGGGGTAGTTTGATGAGTGTGATTTCACCTCATATTTTCATGACATTTTGCATGCATTTTCATATAGCTTAGGCTTATTTTATTTGATTATTTGTTAATTTTACCTTGGAACGAGTAAGGTGGTTTTGTGGTGCTTGTGTGCAGAAATCGAAGACTAAATTGCTTAGGATCAGTTGTGTTGAAGCTGGCATGAAGATGGAGCTTAGAAGGCAAGAAAATGAGGCAAACAGAGCTGATCACGGCCTAGCCGTGATGCCCATCACGACCATGATCCAGTGAAGCTGAAAAGGAAGAATGGAAAAGTCAGAAGCTGTCACGGCCGGGCCGTGATGCCCATCACGGCCGTGACATGTCACCAGAGCCAGACCCCTTCAAGGCAGAATCTGTCACGGCCAGGCCGTGATGCCCATCACGGCCGTGACAGACCATTTAATGAAGCAACGTTCAAGGCAGAAGCTGTCACGGCCAGGCCGTGATGGCCATCACGGTCGTGACACGTATTCCATGGATCTTCAACAACTGAATTTATCTGGTTTTTGTATTGGTTTAGGATTCAAATTGCCCAATCTTATAAATAGGACCTAGGAGCTCGAATCTGGGCACTTTTTATAGGTTGTTTACCTTAGAAAATTTGAGGAATTCTCTTCTTCTTCTCCTCTTCTTCTCATAGGGATTTTTCTGTTCATGTTATTTTTAACCAAGCTTGCTACAATCATGGCAAGGCTTGAGTAGTAGTATAGTTTCTAGGAATTGGGGCTATTCTCAAAACTTGTTTATGGTGATGTATTGATTTTGATTTCTTGTTAATTCTGATTTGTTTTCGATTTGATCCATATTGTTTTAATTACTCGCGAATTCGGTGGCCACTTATTTGCGTGTCGTAGATACACTAAGGACGAACTTAGCGGTGAACTTAGGTATCATATCTATAGGAATCGAACTTAGGACTTAAATCACGATAGTTAGAAGCGGTGCTTCGAGGATTCACGAATTGTCACAAAACTCAAGGGGTCCGATTTATATTCAATTATCACGAGAGTAGGGATTGATTTAATCGGGCACGATTTTTGTAACCCGAGAGAGAGCATTAGCTAATTTAGGACAAATTTGCCTTGAAAACAAATTTTGGTAATTAACAAGGAGAGGAGTCGATTCAGTAACATAAACAGTTTTGTGGTATCCCAATTCCTGGGAATCCCTTTGAATTTGAAAAACCCCCAATTTGAAATTGCTTTCCTGTTTTGTTTAATTGCGATATTGAATGTGATTGTTACTTGATTCTTATTTCAAAAATCAAAACCTTTTCAAAATCTTTTTTTATACAGTCCAGTTTTATTGATTTAATAATTAGTTGTGGTTTGAGATCACGGTCCCTGTGGGATCGATCTTTTTATTACTTGGCAACGAATCCGGTACACTTGCCGGATCTCACACATCACTTCTACATAGTGTTCTTAATTATATTCAACTTCTTGTTTTCATTTTCATTGTTTGATTTATTTAAAGGTTTCAATCAAGAGATCCGTTTAGACAGCTTCAGAAAATGTGTTCTTTTTGATTTGAGCTTCTGAGATTCCATTAACGCCAAAGAGTCATTCTGTATAAACACTAAATGCTTAGGAACGTTTAGCTTTGACAAGGTTGTCCAAGAGTACATTTTTATCCGAATCAGCTGTTATATCAGAGTAGGTAGTAACAGGCTTCTTGTACTTGCAGCAGAGAGCTTTCCTCTTTTAGTGCAACAGTCAGTTCACTTTCCAGAAAGCACTTTTACTTTGTACTAAAACAACTAAAAGGTTATTGTTGTTGTACGAAGATTGCGTGTTTATTCCTTAAAACCTTGAAACAAACGTTCTTTATTCTTTATCCTTTGAGCTATTGTCCAGAGGTCTTAGAGATCCTTAAGGAATGCATTTGATATGGATAAGATGACTTGGACTTCATTTCTGACAAACTGACATTATACCAGAGTTGGAAAATCAGACGGGTGAGAAGTAATCAGAAATCAGGCGAGTGCTCAAGCAATCCAAAAACTAGACGGGTGATCATGCAGTCCAAAACTAGACGGGTGATCAACTGAGTCTGTTTCAGACAGATGCTGTTTGCCATGTCATCAAGTAAACTCAGATCTTGATAGTAATTTGACTTGGCCTTTGACTAAATCAGATGAGTGGTTTTCAGATAGGTCTTATAAACTGAGCTCTACTAAAAATCAGATGAGTCAGAAAGTAGACGAGTGACCTTAAATCTAATTTTTTGTACACTTATCAGATTTGTCAGTAATTTCATAAGGTTAAATATTATCATACTTAATCTATTTGGAATCATCAAAACTTAGAGAATTTACACATTAAATGTGTTTCAGACTTATGAGGTCTCAACATTCTCCCCCTTTTTGATGATGACAAATAATTTTTCTGATTTTATGCCAGTCCCTCTTGACTTTTGCCTAATTCTCAGCTTTTCCCTCATATAATACTGATGGATCAGTATAGGGAAAGTTGATTTTCTTGATTTTTGGAAAAGGGTCACCAGGGCAAACTCCATCATTAGGCTGGTTGAACCAAGGGTCATCAGCAAGGTTAATAGGTTGGAAAGTTGATTTAGGAGGTAGGGTTATTTGTGGTTGGTCTGAAAGGTTTGTTTGTGGTGAGAGGGGTGTGGGAATGTATACATCAGTCATAATTAACAGATGTACCATAAACATCTATTCTATGCTCAAAGCTAGAAACTAGGGCATCTACTGCTAACTTAACAGGGTCATTAGCAGGTAGAGTTACCTCAGTCTCAAACACAGCTTTGGCTTTCCTCAGTGGTTGCCTCCTGGTTGGAATGGCAGAGGGGGCAGCAGCAGCAACAACAGTTTTTTGTTTCTTTAAAACAGAACTGATGGGAATTCTATCCTAATCATCATCTTGTGATAGAACCAGATTTCTTGTCCTCTTTTAGGAAATGGCAGGTTGAGGGGCAGCAGCAGTAGGTTCCCTGATGATAATTCCAGTAGGGCTTTTAGACATAGGCTTCCTGGCAGTAGTGGTCTTTTTCCTTATATTCTTCTTTAGCTCCACAGTCTCATCCATGTTTTGTTCTACCATTTCTTCTTTAATCTTCATCAATTCTCAGTCTTAGCAATAGCAGCAGCGTCATATGTACTGAGGTTCATGTTTGCTATGTTCATTTTTCCAAAGTCAGCAGCTGACATTGGTTTTTCAATTAGAATTCTGGTTTGTTCCTCAGGAGTCCTTGCAGCAATGTATTCATGGGTTCCTTGTGCCTTGAAGATTCTTGAAAGAAGGTGATAGTAGGGAAATGCTGATAGTCTATTCTTGTTCATCACAGCATCCCTAAATCTTCCATACTTAATTCTTGGAAGATTGATCTTTGTTTCTGTCATGAGGTGGCAGAGGCAGAACTTGTGTAGAGAAGAGAGGTTTTCCTTGGACCCAACCTTATGAAGAACCACTTAATTTAGTAGTTGATGAAGGATGCGAATAATATCCTTCATTTCAACAGCCTTCCACGAGTAATTTCTGACAGTGTCTTCTTTCATCAAATAGACTTCAATAGTCTCAGAACCACCGAGATCAACTTCCCAAGTCTCAGTGAGAACCAACCCTTCCTGGGCACAGAAAATAGCATCAACAATGGTCTTCTCAAAAGCTACAATCTTCTTTTTCAACACCATAGAGGAGAAGTCTGTATCAGAAATTCAAACATTCCTCCAGAAGTCCCTAATTAGGTTTGGAAAAGCAGAGATTTTCTCTGTGAAGAGTCCTCCCCAGCCAGCAGCATTAATATACTTGCTATTATCCAAGTTATAGTCTTGCAATACTCCAAAGTTGAAATGATGCTCAATAGCCAAGTTGAGTTTATCCACGTTGAAGGTTGAAGAAGAAGCCATTTTTGAGGTTTGAAGGTTATGGTTCAGAGACAGGGGAAACAGAGAGCTCGAGAGTTTGAGAGAGATAGTTGTCAGAGAAGATGGGTAGCGAAAGGTTTTTCAGAGGGAAATAAACTAACTTAAAAAGGTTTTGAATTTCCAAGGTTTTTCTTTTGGAAATAAAGTAAAAGAAATTGACAAGACATGTCATAAAGAATAAAACGGCGTTGGTATTTTGGAACTATAAAAAGGTCTTGATGGGATTGATGGAAGTTACTGACTCAACAGAGAGAATATACTAGACAAAATAAATGCATTTAACAAATATATGTATAGACGGGTTCAAGCATAAGCAAGTATGGATGCGCATATTAACATGCATCGGACTGATGAGTGTGATTTCACCTCATATTTCATGTACATTTCTGCATGCATTTTCATATAGTTTAGGCATATTTAGTTTGATTTTGTTAGTTTTTACCTTGGAACGGGTAAGGTGGTTTCGTGGTGTTGTTTTGCAGGAATTAAGGGTAAAATGCTCAAGATTGACCATGATGGAGCTCGGATGAAGATAGAGCTTGAAAAGTGAAGAAATGAGACAAACAGAGCCCATCACGGCCTAGCCGTGATGACCATCACGACCATGATCAAGCAGAACTGGAAAGAAAAGAAGACAAAAGTCAGAAGCTGTCACGGCCTAGCCGTGATGGCCATCACGGTCGTGACATGTTAACAGAACCAAACCCCTGCTAGACAGAATCTGTCATGGCCTGGCCGTGATAGCCATCACGGCCGTGACACGACAACCTCAACAGGCAGAACAGATCACGGCCTGCCCGTGATGAGCATCACGGCCGTGATAATCCAAAAATTGAAAGCGCACCCATGACAGAACCCGTCACGGCCTGGCCGTGATGACCATCACGACCGTGACGCGCGTTATTTGAACCCAATTCTATAAAAGGGCCTCTGGGCAGAACAGAAGGAACCTCTCTCTGGAGCAGACTTTACCCTAGAAAGAAAACACGTTCTCTTGGAGCCAAGGAGCTGCTGGGACTGCATGTGGAAAGCTTCCATGGAGTTCCTTCTTCCCCTTGTCTCTATTGTTTTGATTTTGGCTTTCTCTGTAATCATGAGTAGCTAAATCCCTTTTTGTTGGGATTAGATGTAGCCAAACTGAATATCATGTATTTGCCTTGATGCACTAATCTATGTTTATGCCTTCTTATCAGTGTTTGATTCCTATGCTTAATGCCTATTGTGGTCTGATCATCCATGATTTGATTTTAAGATTTGATTTGCAATGGGGACGTTCTTATCAATTCTTGATCTGGAATTAATCACCTAGTAAACCTTGCATCTAGGAATGGATTTTGGTTTATTATTAATCGTGTAATCCCTACTCTTAATGCAAATTCACTAATTAGGCCATCTAAGGAATTAGGGTTTAATTAGGGGATTTAGGCTCTTGTCATCTAAGGAATTAGGGCTTGAGTAATCTTGTGGATTGATTTTGATACATGAAGCATAAACTGGATTAGTGGTCTTGGTATCGCATGAGGCTAAGGTTTGGTGAAATTTAATCCCAACATATTTCATATTTGAAGAATCCACTTTTCTGCATTCCAAGTGTTCGCTGAAAATCCTAAAGGAACTTTTTCTTTTTATTTTGTTTATTTTAACTCTTGGGTTTGGTAGTTAGTATTGAGCCCCCTTCAATCCAAAGATTCGCTTAGATAGTAGTTGATTTGGTATGTGCTAGTACTTGTCACAGTCCTCGTGGGAACGATATCGGTCTCATCACCGTATTACTTGTACGACTAGGTATACTTGCCTAGATTTCGTCTCAACATGGACGCGGCAAGCAAAAGTAGTAGACGCGTTATGCAGTAGACGCGCAGTTGAATATGCAATAGATGCAAATAAGTTTTATCATGCTCTGGACGCAAAATTTTTTACATGCATTGGACGGAGAAAAATCTATAGACGTATATTTATCAGAACAATTTTCTCAGGTCTGAACGCTTATATTAATCTACACATAATATATTTAGATGCTTCCTAATAAAGATAAGTATGCCCTCTACAAGAGGTTTAATAAAGATATCTGCCCATTGATGGTCAGTATCCACGAATTGTATATCAAACACACCTTTTTTGCACATAATCCCTCATGAAATAATGTTTGATTTCTATATGCTTAGCTCTAGAATGCAATATTGGATTCTTAGATAATTTAATTGCAGCAGTATTGTCACACATGAGTGGAATACTACTTACAAACATATTATTGTCCTCCAATTGATGTTTGATCCAAAGAAGTTGTGAGCAGTAGCTATCAGCTTAAATATACTCAGCTTCAGCAGTTGATAACACAATGATACTTTGTCTTTTGCTTGACCATGAGACAAGATTAGCTCCAATGAAGTGACATCCTCCATTGGCACTTTTTCTTTCAATTTTACCTCCAGCATAGTTAGCATCACAGAATCCAACTAATCTGTAATCTTTATATTTCTTAAAACACAAACCCAGATTAGTAGTACCTTTCAAATATCTAAATATTCTCTTAACTGCAGACAAGTGAGATTCTCTAGGATCAGATTGAAAACGAGCACACAAACATACACTGAACATAATGTCAGGTCTGGACGCGGTAAGATATAAAAGAGATCCTATCATATCTCTATATACCTTTGGGTCTACCTTTTTCTCTTTATCATCTTTGTTCAGTATGGACATGGGGTGCATAGGGGTATTCATTGGTTTGCAATCATCCATGTTGAACTTCTTCAGGAGTTCCTTTGTATACTTGGTTTGGTGGATGAGCACCTTATCCATAGTTTGTTTTACTTGAAGTCCAAGGAAGAATTTGATTTCTTTTATCATGCTCATTTCAAACTCTTTCTACATTAACTTAGAGAATTCTTTGCATAGAGACTCATTAGTAGCACCAAATATAATATCGTCAACATATATTTGTACAATTATGAAATTAAACTTAATGTACTTCCTAAATAAGGTTGTGTCAACCTTTCCTCTATTGAATCCATTTTCCATAAGAAATGAACTTAATCTATCATACCAAGCTCTAGGAGCTTGTTTAAGGCCGTACAAAGCTTTCTTAAGCTTATAAACATGTTCAGGATGGGTTTCACTCTCAAAACCCGAAGGTTGCATAACATAAACTTCTTCATTAATAAAGTCATTTAGAAAAGCACTTTTAACATCCATTTGAAAAAGCATAATTTCAGGATGGGTTTCACTCTCAAAACCCGAAGGTTGCATAACATAAACTTCTTCATTAATAAAGCCATTTAGAAAAGCACTTTTAACATCCATTTGAAAAAGCATAATACTATGATGTGCTGCAAATGAAAGTAGAATTCTAATTGCTTCTAATCTAGCAACAGGTGCAAAGGTTTCACTGTAATCTATACCTTCTTCTTGAGAGAAACCTTGAGCAACAATTCTTGCCTTGTTTCTCACCACCTTACCATTTTCATCAAGTTTGTTTATGTAAACTCACTTTGTTCCAATCACTGATTTATCTTTAGGCAGGGGAACCAGAGTCCAAACTTCACTTCTTTCAAACTGATTCAGTTCTTCTTACATAGCCATAATCCAGCCATCGTCCAGCAGAGCCTCGTCTACTGTCTTTGGTTCCAACTCAGAGACTAGTGCAAAGTCTTCTTGCTCTTTGAAGATTGATCTGGTTCTTAGCATATCATTGGGGTTTCCAATGATTTGATCTTGTGGATGATAGTTCCTGAAGTACCAAGATTTTTGAACTATATCATGTTGAGAAGTTGAGCTTTATGGTTGTTAAGTGGGGTCGTCTTCTTGATCATCGATCTTTATCTCTGGTATATCTCCTGAGATGTTTAGATCAAGATCTGCAAAAGCTTCATCCAGATCTAATAATTTCTTATCAGGCTGTTTGTCATCAAAATTGACATGAATAATTTCTTCTACTACTAGAGTTCTAAAACTGTAAACTCTAAAGCCTTTTGAAGTTTCAGAATATCCTAACAGGATTCCATTATCTACTTTTACATCAAATTTACCAAGTTGATCTTTAGTGTTAAGAATATAGCATTTACAACCAAAAGGGTGAAAATAAGATATGTTGGGTTTTCGTCCTTTCCACAGTTCATAAGGAGTCTTGTTCAGGATAGGTCTAATGTATATTCTGTTCTGAATGTAGCAGGCAGTATTAACAGCTTCAGTCCATAAGTGTCTAGGGACAGAGTTGTCATTGAGTATAGTCCTAGCCATCTCTTGAAGAGATCTGTTCTTTCTTTCTACCACACCGTTTTGCTGTGGTGTTCTAGGTATTGAGAAGTTATGAAGAATACCATTTTCTTCACAGAAATTATGAAATAACTCATTTTCAAACTCTCCCCCATGGTCACTTCTGATTGAAGTGGTACACATGCCTTTTTCATTCTGTACACGTTTGCAGAATACAGAAAAGACCTTGAAAGACTCATCCTTGTGAGTTAGGAACATAACCCATGTCCATCTAGTGTAATCGTCTACTATGACAAGACCACATTTCTTACCACTGACAGAAGCAATCCTTGTTGGACCAAAAAGATCAAGGTGTAGCAACTCTAGTGGCCTATTGGTACTAACAATATTCTTAGATTCAAAAGAACCTTTGACTTGTTTTCCCTTTTGACATGCATCATAGAGAGCATCAGATTTGAACTTAGGGTTTGGTAGCCATCTCACGAGGTTACGCTTGTTTAGCTTTGAAATTAATTTCAAGCTTGAATGACCTAGCCTTTTGTGCCAAATCTATAGCTCATCTTCAATGGACACTAGACATGAGACACTTTGATTTGAGAGGTCCTCCAAGTCAATCCGATAAAGATTGTTTTGCCTCTTAGCAGTGAATAAAAGTGATCCATCATCTTTCTTGACAGTACACAAGTTCTTATCAAAAGAAATAGCATATCCACTGTCACATAATTGACTTATGCTCAGCAGATTATGTTTTAAGCTACTTACTAAAAGAACATTATCAATGGAAGAAAAAGGGTGTTTACCAATTTTACCAATACCAATGATCTTCCCTTTCTGATTTCCTCCAAATGTAACCCAGCCACCATCTTTGGGCTTGAGGCTTTGGAACATACACCTTTCTCCCGTCATGTGATGTGAGCAGCCACTGTCCAAAACCAAGACGTTTGTTTTCTTCATGTTGTTAAGCAAATCTACAACAGGTATTATCTTATCTTTAGGTACCCAAACTGACTTGCATCCTTTCTTGTTAGTTGTCACTGGACGGGTATGCTTATCATGTTTATTATGTATGCATCTAGATGAAGTATGCCCATTCTTTCCACACACTTTGCAAAAGGTGTTGGACGGGCCAGACTTTGTTTTAGCATGTTTAGCTTGGGCTTTTGAAGCTCTGTGCTGAGTATGTGGTGTTGACTTTTGTTGAGATGATTCTTGCTTCTCTTTGTCATAACCAATACCAGATTTATCATGTGGCGACCTAGATTACCTTAAAATGAGACGAAGCTTATCTGATCCACTTACAAGCTTTGACAGAATCTGTCAGGTATGTCATTTCTTGCTTCAGTTTTGCAACTTCACAAGAAGCATCAGGCTCACACTCTATTTTGTCAGCTATACTGACATTCACTGATTTTAGTATGTCATTTTCATATTTAAGGTTTTGTTTCTCAGTGCAGACCCTATCATATTCTTTAGACAATTTAGAAAATTTCTTTTTTGAGACTCCTATACTCTCGTGACAGTATGGACGACTCATGCAACAATTCATCAAAAGCATTTTAAAGAGTGGATTGGTCAGAGTCCATTACCTCAGCATCAGTGTATTCACTTTCTGATGCAGTGTCTGCCAGGAGACATATATTTTCCTCTTCCACATCATTATCTTCTTCATCTGATGAAGACAGATCAAGATCCTCCCATGTAGCCATTAAGCCTTTCTTCTTTTTGAAGAATTTCTTTTGATCCTTTAGCTCAGGGCAGTCAGCTTTGAAATGACTAGGTTTCTTGCATTCAAAGCACAAGGGTGAACTTTTTTCCTTGGAGTCTGACTTCTCCTTGGAAAACTTTTTGTTGAATTGCTTCCTTCTGAAACCACCTTTCTTTCTCCACATATGTTGAATCTTCCTGGAGATGAAAGACAATTCATCCTCGTCTGATCCTACATCGTTGTCAGAAGATCCAGACTCATCTGATGACTCAGCAACTTTGAGAACCTTTGATGAGCTTGTTTTCTTCGTCTTTAGGGCAATAGATTTTCCTTTTCTGGAATTTTCTTCTTCATTAAGTTCAAGTTCATGAACCTTGAGAGATCCAAGAAGCTCTTCCAGAAAGAGTGTATTTAGGTTTTTGGCTTCCTGAATAGCAGTAACTTTGGGTCTCCATTACTTGAATAAGCTCCTCAGAATTTTTCTGACATGATCTCTATTTTCATATGTTTTTCCAAGAGATCTGAGACTGTTGGTGATAGTCTGAAATCTCTCAAACATTTGATCTATTGATTCATGATCAGCCATCTTAAACAGTTCATACTGGTGAACCAGCATGCTTATTTTTGATTCATTCACTTGTGATGACCCTCATGAGCTAGGGTAAGAGTATCCCAGATTTCTTTAGCAGAATTGCAGCTGTGAACTTTGTCATGTTCAGATCTGGTAATAGCACATATGAGATAGTGCTTAGCTTTCAGATTCAACTGATATTGGTTTTTCTGCTCTTGAGTCCATTGGGCTCTAGGAATAGCAGCTCCAGCTTCATCTCTTGGCTCTGTGTAGCCGGTTTCAATAAGCTCCCAAATATCTACATTTTGTGCATCCAAGAAGGCCATCATCCTCTTCTTCCAGTAGTCATAATCTGTTCCATCAAAGAGAGGAGGTCTGTTGATAGCTTGTCCTTCTGCATCCATGGTTGTTGGATCGTACTCCATCGGCACTTGTTAGATGCTCAACCCTTTCGAGGCTGAGCTCTGATACCAACCGAAGTTGACACAGGCAAACACAAGAAGGTGGGTTAAATTGTGTTTGTTTATAATTTTCGAAAAACAACCTTTAAAACTATTTTTGCACACAAGAAGATTAAAACAGAAGCAAGCACACAGAAATAGATCTTTTAAAAGCTTTGACAAAAGCAATATCAAAACCACTCAGTCAGTAAAAACGAATAAAACTGAAAGAGTTTAGAGATAGAAGATTCACACACAGGATTTTATCCTGGTTCACTCTCTTCCAACCAAGAGCTACGTCTAGTCCCTTCAACTTGCAGGTTTTATCCACTATTTCTCCAAATAGATTACAACCAAGTATTCAACACCTCTCCAAGCTTACAAGTATTCCTTTTTTACCAAGCCTCTCCAGGCTCTAACTCTAATAAAGAGATTTAACTTATAATCTTCTTAACTCACTACGTGTGAGGATATGAAAGTTTAAGATCAGATGAATATTTTCACAATATTCAAACTTAAGATACAAACTTTTGCTTATGAAACCTTGCTTAATACCAACCCTTTGGGAACTAAAATTAATGGGAACATGATAAGGCGCCAAGATTTTGAAACCAAAACTTAATTGTTTCTGTTAATTGTTGATGTCTCCTAGTTTGGTTGGAGTCTCTTGATTTTTGGTACCAAATTAAAGGAAGATAATGAAACATAAGAAAGACATTGCAAAACCTTGTATATACTGCAAATAATAGCTCTTACTTATATTTATAACGCTTGATATGTTTATAATAGGACTCAGCTGGTATAATAGAAATTCAGATTAGTCATCAGAAAAAGAATAATGTTGTCTACTTTAATGGAAGAAACATAATTGCTGACCACCTAAATCAGAAGAAAATCAATAATAATAGAGCTGCAAAATCTAATTTATGGTTGGAAAAGTTATAAGCAACATTCCTAGTGTTGTTTTATATGTTTGTTTCTTTCTTTTCAGGATTAAATAATTGATTAATTATATAAATAATGCGGGGGCTACTTTGGCTCCACCAATGACCCAAGCAAATCAACCAAACTTCCCTAGTAGTTGATTGCTTTGTTTCATGTGGAATGTATGTGCAGTTCCCACTGTGCTACTCCTACTAAGCCATTTATGACAAAGCATATGGGTAGAGTTTGAGAGCAAACAAAAAGTCCTTGTATTTAAATCTGAAAAACCAATGATAATTGCTAATAATTATGAAGCATACAGAGGAAGGTACATCCCAATTCAATAGGCCCAAGGCCAAAACCTTACTCATGTGTGCATGCCACGTGGATAACATAGGTGGGTGATATCAGCATGAAGTGTGATAATGACCCACACTATCAATAGGAAGAAAAATGCTAAGTAAATATCACTTCCATGTACATCTCTTTCTAATCTCATTATACGGTAGAATTTGGGTATAAGTAGAAAATTAGTTATGTACTCAATTGTAATCGGACAATGAAAATTATGCAAACGTGAGATAATGTGTGTGAATAACATTGTTGTAATAATGTTTTGGTACATATCTTTAATTGTTCGGATCTCCTCACATGTGCTTAGATATCATAATCAAACTATAGAATCAATTATATGATCAACTAATAAAAACTTTATAAATGTAAAATGGTTAGTACGTATAAGATATGTGTAAATATAAAAATAGCAATAAAAGAATTTTCTTATATATTTCTCTATAAAAGTTTTTGTATGTATTAATACATCAATAAAATTGCAAAAGAATCTGCTTCAAACACTATCTCACAGGCCCCCTTCAACACACTTTTAGATATCCTGTTTCCTGGCCAAGTATCTATCCATCACGTTCCTTTAGCCGCCGCCTTGCCCCAAACTTACACTAATAACATGTTTGGAATCACGTTGGATACTCGCAGAATCACGTTTTGGACGTGAAAACTACTCATAATAGGATTGGATACTAGTAGAATCATATTTCAGGCATGAAAGTTACTCACAATAGCTTCTGTGTCAAGGCATATCCACCTCATTTGGACACGTATCCAAACACAATATAAATAATTGATGAAAAATATTGAAAAGTATATATCAGTATTGTATTTTGTACGTGATAAACACTTGCTTACACCACCTTCAGTTTCACGTCAGTCCCTTATATGTCTATCTAGTCTTTCTCTCCCTCCTTTCTTTGCACTATAAATACCATTCCTTAGACCATTACCACCTTCATCTTCCATTGCTCCCTCACTCTTCCTTTCTTGCTCTCTATCTTAATTTGTTGCTATTGCTCTACTTGCTTAAATTAATGGGAGATAGTAATAACAATGTCAACCTTCCACCCGGGTTTCGGTTTTATCCCTCTGATGAAGAGCTTGTAGTCCATTTCCTTCATAGAAAGGCAGCACTCTTACCTTGCCACCCTGATGTCATCCCTGATCTTGATCTCTACCCATACGACCCTTGGGAACTTGATGGTATATATCTTCATTCTTTGTTTCTAACTTTTTGTTTCAATTCATTTCAATTTTAGCTTAACATTGGTTCTTAATTAGGCATGCTTCACCTTAGGCACTGAAACTATATATTATTTGACATATGTAACATTATTTAAGGGCCATAATAGAAATATTTTTATGCATACTTTAAGAGCCTAGCTAGTAAGATATAATGTAATAGACCATGCCTATGAATTTCTGACTAAGTGGATGATAAATAGCTACAAAATTGAATTTGGTGCATATATATTAATTATCAGGCAAAGCATTGGCTGAAGGAAACCAATGGTACTACTATAGCAGAAGGACACAAAATAGGGTCACTGACAATGGTTATTGGAAGCCAATGGGAATGGAAGAACCAGTGGTTACAAGCTCAAGCAACAAGAGAGTTGGTATGAAGAAATTTTATGTGTTCCATATTGGAGAAGACCCTGATGGTAGCAAAACCAATTGGATAATGCAAGAGTATCATCTACCAGATTCTGCTTCCTCTAGCAGATCATCGTCCAAAAGAAAAACACAACCAAAAACAGTTAGTACTTCCTACACTTATATAGTACATATATAAAAATTTCACTCCAAAAATAAACTTTAAAGTGGAAAACTATATATTATATATATACCACATTGAATTTTTTTTTTCCCATTTTATTTGATTCAGGATTATAGTAAATGGGTGATATGTCGAGTTTATGAGCATGATGACAATGATGATGGTGATGGTGGAAATGGAATAGAGCTCTCTTGTTTGGATGAAGTTTTCTTGTCATTGGATGATCTTGACGAAATAAGCTTGCCAGATTAGTTGATGCAAGTGATCATGTTTGCTGCATTATCCAAATCAATGGGATATAGTTAATTAATTAAGCTAAATTTTTTTGTTATCATTAATTTTGTTATTTACTTGTTCTAGTTAAGTTCAGTGTAGCTGCCATTGTAATCAGTGAAGTTGCCATAGATAGATTTCTATATAGTAGCCCTTCAAGTGGGGCACTATATGAAATTCATGGCTAGACAATTATGCAGTATGACGTTATGCTTTCAAAGATCCCATTCACTGCCACAGACCACTTGGAAATTCTGTGCTCCTTAATCTTTATACTGACACGTGGATAATTACATGCCTTGTATCCATTTTCACCCATTAATTATATATATATGAGTCAATAATCCAACAAACCCAGATAAGATATGCAAAAGGTCCATCTCTTTTTCTTTTTCTTTTTATTTACATGTATCATCAAATAATAACTTCACTAATGACTAATATTGCATGAAAGTCTGATGCACTCAAGGTTATTTTCTTAGAACAAAATAAGAAAAAAAGAAGTGAAATTTCTTTGAGAAATGCTTAAGATAACGTTTGGTACAAGTTTTAAAAAGTATTCTCGGGAATGTTGGCATGAGAATAAAGTTTTTCCATGCTTGTTTCAAGTTTTAAAATTTTATTCCCAAGCATAAAAGATTCCTGGGAATAAAATTAGTGGATGGTAGTTATAAACTTGGAAAAACTCTATTCTCATGTGTGAATGTGGGAAAACTTTATTCCCGGGAATCACATTCCCAGAAATATAATTTGCCTGAGAATAAAACATTAAACGCACCTAAACCATAGCAACTTATATTGATTCGGTACAACTTATTGCGATTCTTTTCAAAATGCTCGGAGAATATAATCTTAGTTTGTCTTGATATAATGTGCATAAAATAAAATAAGTCAACACAAAGTTATATTAAAATTGTGTAAATATAAAGTAAAATATGTAAATATAATGTTGCTTAAGGTGCACCACCCACCATAGTGATACACCACCTACGTGGCAGACTGTGTACCAATCATTTTGTCACATGATCATTTGATTTTTCAATCATTAATTTTGCCACGTAGCAAAATAATTGACTCACAATCTGTGATGTGGATAGTGCACCACTATATATGAGTGGTGCACCATAGCATTAACATGTAAATATATAAAAATGAGATTGTTCCATTTGTTTTGGGGTAGAGTGAGTTGCTAATATCTAGGATGATGAAAGCTTCTTTCACGTGGAAGGAATGCTGAGAAAATAAGATTTATATTCATGAAACTTGAGAAGAGGAACTGAGGAAGAGGATTGTGGAGCCCATTGAGCACTGTTAGGGAAGCTTGCAGCTGAGCATTGGGTAATAGTCCTTTTAAGCTTTATAGCATTGTTGCCTACTTTAATGGTATTTGGTAGCTAGTTGTCTCGTGTCAAACTTCTAAGGAACAATTTATTTTATTTTGTTTTTGTTGCATATATTGGTGCCTGCTTAGGGAAGCATCAAGTCATGTGTGATGCAAGCATTCGCATGCTTTGAAGCACCAAGTGAGCACTATATTATATGCATATATTGTCATCACAAAAGGGTGAAAGACCACTCCATGATGCTCGCTTATTCATGAGGTTCTTTCTTTTCTTGTATATATCCACTAGAAAAGTCTGAATAATTTACATTTAATTACATGAAATATTTATAACAATTATTGAATTCTTTTAAAGAAATTTTTAATGATAGGTTGGTTAAACTGAATTTTGATTGGATCAAAGTAATTTGATATTAATTATTATATTATAATACTAAATCATAATAAATTAAGTGTCTGACCCGTGGTTAGATCGGTTATATTATCTGAACTAATTTTAACAACAATAACTTTGTGTATAAAATCTAAATTTATAACTTGTTACAAATTACTCAAGTATCTCGTTACTAACATATTCTTAAAAGTTTTTGGCTAAAAAATTTCTCGAAATAGCTTGGCTAGTCATGTCACTTATTATCACATTCCCCTAAACAAATATTTTCATTACCGATTTAATGATTTGATTTGATAAGAAAAAAGAGATGAAATTCCTGATTTCAAGAATTTGATAAAACATATATTATGCTTTTAAAATATTAGCTTTATGTTGTGTTTTATGTTTTGTGTGTTCAAATGGATAACATGTTTTATAAAGAGTTTAATTTTAAGATACTGATAGTATAACGTTTTTTTTTTTACACGGTTAGTCTATCACAAAATCATGAGATATCTAACTTTGAAGATAATCAGAAAGAATAAAACATTTTTAATGACATGACAATTTATATTTGATTGAGAGTGCAAATAATCTTTATACTAGTGAGGCATATCAATTAAATACTTTTGGAATATGTAATTAACTCGCATAACTAAACCCAAGGATATATACCAACACAAGCCACATCTAAGAGAGGAGAAATTATAATGAGTTTTACTCATGTGATGTAAATAGGTGAAGGTGATATTCACGATCAAGGTAAAAGGGTATAAACTTGATTATGTCTCTAGATGGTTGTAGAAGATTGAATGTGGTGAAAACGGGGAAGGGTGTGTATTTGCGAACAATTTAGATTGAAAAATGAACTTGGAGTTCATAAAAGGATTTGATTTTACTAATAATGGTAATTTAAGGACTAATTGAGACAGAGCTAAAGGTAAAGGTGCCCAATTACAAAAGGTGTAAAGTTTAAGGAGGTTTTATATACATTTTTTCTTAAAATAATAAGAGTATGAACTCACACCTCAAAAGCTGCATTTGAAGTAAAGTCTTGTCTTACTAGTGATATTATAGAAGTGAGGTTTCAACCAAAAAAATCAAAATAGTTTTCTTTTTTTTTAAAAAAAAATAGTTTGAAGTCACATGCCTCTCTCTCCTCACAATGAAATCTTAAAGACAGAATCCAACATCTGAAATTTCTTACTCAAGGGAAAAAGGAAAATATTTGAGACAATTGATTTTAGAAATCTCTCTCTTACAACTGCTTATATGATAGAATTAGAGCATATAAGAAATAAAGTGAATTTTAAATATTAAGTTAACAAAGATAGTTTTGTCCTATATAAACATGCTACACTTCGATCTTCGTGTTCATGAGTCCATGCTCGACCAAACAACTCAATATTCACTCTTTCTATTGCTACATATAATAATACTATTTCATTGCTTAATCAGCTCGTAACCACTGAGCCTCCTAATCATCTCACTCGTGCTTGCTTATAGACATACCACATGTGACTTGAGAGAGAGACAAAGACAGTGTGATTTTGCATTGGCAACTTCAAAGAGACCAAAAGCCATTACTATAAAACACATAATTATACTTCTTGGCTCTCAATCCCACCAAAGAAACTACATGCCCTTGTTTGGACTTCTAAAGTTGAAAATGCCAAATCAAATTGGAAGTCATAATGATTGTCAAAGTCATGAAAACCCTTGCTATGGGCCTAAGTTTTCAAAAGCTTTGGTTGTTTGTCACAAAATTTATGTGTATGTCTCGACATAAAAGGGAAGGCAGGTGTTTGACATATATCTATCCCAACCCTCTTGGTCTTTGGCTTGCTTGTTTTCTAGGTATGATGATGGTTTCTTTAACATTGACATAAAGTGCAACTAGGTTGAATGATTGTGAGGCCAATACCTATGTAGCTTTTCAGTGAAGTTAATTGATAATAATCCATCATGCAACCATCAAAGGTCAACAGAAAAGTTCAAAATAAGTCAACCCCACACAAAAGGTTACATCAAAAGGGAAAAGGTGTTCAAAAGTGAAAATGCTGATTGTGTTCTTAGTGTGCCACAAAGGAAGAGAACTTGACGCCTAAGGGACATGGTCCTGTGTTGTGGTCTGTACCATGAAAGCTCAAGAGAAACTAACCCAAATGAGGACCATAAAAATGGATAAAGGTATGAAGTTCATACACAAATTAGTTTATCTTTGTTTAGGCATACCAGACTACATAACAACTGCTTTTAGGGGAAAACGGTATCTGTTTTGTGTATGTGTGTGCTTTGTATCTGCTGTGTACGCACGTCCCCGGGCGCTTTGTTAGGTATAACAACTGCTATGAGGGGAAAAACGGTCTCTGGTGTCTCTGTGTATGTGTGTTTTGTACATTAGGCACAATAATATGATCACATAATTCATAAAACCCAAATTACTTTTATATTCAAACTCGTGAAGAAAGGGGTGCAATAATACATAAACATGGGAAGAATATATACCTATATCTTATTTAATCACCAGTCATTGAAAGGTACAGACTCTTGTAAAAAAAATCAAATTCCAATAGCAAATCCCTCAACTCAGAAGGATCTTTTATAAGACAAATGCAATCTTCCCTCTCTCTCTCTCTGGATTACAATCAGGGTACTGAATTACACCAGTATCTAGTTCAACTGTAGTAATTATCAAGAACTGTATCCTTTCTATTTTTCTTTACTAACTAGTACAAATTGGCACACCTAGTATCGTAGCTATTTTCTCGGGAAAAAATGATAAAGATTAAATAGGCAATTAAGTCAAACTAGAAGCAAGATGATCAACAACATAGAAATAACTTCCTACAATCATGAATGATGCAAACCCAGAGCGAGCCATCCTCAAACCAATGCCACGGAACAAGATATTCCTGTCAGAAGGATGGATCCCAGTATATCTTTCAAACCTGTTTCCTGATCGTTTCCACTTCAGAAACCGTCTCTCCATTGCTACATACTGGAACCAGACAATGTGTGAATTACTATTAAATTGGAATTCAGAAACACATGACAGTACAGTTTTTATTTTACTTAACTGAGATATTTTTCAAATGTTTGGCATGACATCATGAACTAAGTGTGTAAAGTTTAAGTAAATAGACAGTAATATTATCTTCACTATACCTTTGTAAGTCTGAAAAAGAAAATATGATTTTTTTTTTAAAAGGCCAATGTTAGTAAGACTCATGCCAAACTAACCCAAAAGTGAGACATGCTTAAGTTAGTTGGAACTTGAACATATTCAAGGGTATTAGGACAGAAAGGCTATATACTACAGTTGCTTGTTGGAACTGCAGTTTCTATCCAAAAATGACTCCATCCTTTTGGGTGAAACAGGATAATATTTTATCTGAGGGTGAATAACATGCTTAGTTATCGGCCTTCAAAGAGAAAAGTTCTGAACTTAGACCTACTATAGAACCGTATAGTTTTTACAGAATCTCTGTAATGTTCAGCATGTCGTTTTCTTGATCTCCTTGGTGGAAATGCAGATACATTCTGTATACATTACCACCCAAAAAAAAAAAACAGATTTTCTGTATTGATTTTGTGTTTGTTTTTTGTTTTGTTTACCTTCTTCTCCTTTGTACTCCTGCCTTTGGAATAAAAATTCTTTTTTAGTCAGAAAAAACACTGAGTTCAAAAATATTACTGTGAAATGCCAAATTTGAGAAAAAAGAATAAAACACAACTTTCTCCTTTTATCGGATTCTCTACTGAGGCACTGACATGTCATGCAAGAGTAATTAAAACAGGAAGACCACAATTCACAAGGCTTACAAACTGTTAGGTAACAGCTAACAATTTTCATACCTTTGGCAGCACAGTACATTGTGATCTACTTCTTGCCGTATCAAAACCATGAGAAGCAGCGGCAGCAACTGAAGCTGAGAATCCAGCAGCAAGACTAACAGCCAAAGGAGACAATGGACCAATTTCTTCATTTGACCTGAGTCAAGACAAGCATACTTTAAAAAAAGGACAACTAAACTCACTTGCAAATTGCAATTAAATTAATTAATTTCAAAGCACCAGTAATGACTAAATATATAATTTAATGCATCCAACTATCCAACAGCTACCGCACCTAATTGCAGATAAAAATCATAGCAAGGACCACATGAAAAACCTATCAAACAAACAGTTGAGCTTGTATAATAGGTACTTTTGAAGCAGATTACGAATTTCATGGGAAGTGCAAGTGCAGAGGATAAGGCATCCACCTAAAAGATACCAAAGAGCACAAAAACAATGACAAACAAGAGAAGCAAATCGACCTTATCCATAGTTTACTGAACAAGATCTCAAAATGAAGAGTCATTGGACCTAAAGGTTATTGCAACTCAATCTATGTCCAAGGAAATAAAAAATATGAAATAAAATATAGAGAAAATGTGAAACGTCATCAGCTGTAGTTTGACCACTCCCTAATCACAATTTTTTCAAAAAGCCAATATCTTCCATAAAACTAAAAACCAAAAACAATAGCAAGAACGATACAAAATAAATTTTCATTTAACTAGTGAAAAAAAAAAAAAAAGATGAACCTGGGTGGAGGATTCATCCCTACAGCCTTCCAATCAAGCATTGCTTCGTGTAAAAATTGCCAACTCGAAAAAAATACACCACCAAACACAGAATCTCGAACAATTCCAGAACGGAGACCTCTCCATAGCGTGCTCCACCCTTCTAAAGATACAATATCTGATGGCCTTCTCACATTGCAAACTGATGGTGACCTCCCAGATCCTGTCATTGTCCATGGATACTCCAGCAAAGCACCTGTTATGTTAGTATTTTTGGTTTTAAGGGTGGAGATGAGACTGACATATTGGTTCAAGGACCTCTTGTCTGGATAACAGCCATTAAGTAATCTTGCAACTAAAGGTGGGCTGGCTCCCTTTTCCAAAGCAAAGGTAGAGTTTCGAATGGATGAAGCAGAGGTAACCTGTGCCCGAATCTTGATGAGTTCAAATGGAGAGCTTATGAATGTCTCAATGGCACCAGCTGCCATGCCAGCCAAAAGAGCCTCAGAAACATAGACATAATTATCTTCACGACCATCTGCCAAAATTATTGTGAAAATAGAAAACCCAAACTAATGACCATTAGGTTAACAATCAAAGGGCATATCAAAATCACATATTGCTTACAGCCTTACACAATCTACAGTCACACTGAAACTTCAATCTTGAATGATTGATATTAACAGAAAACATGTAATATTCATTTTTTAAAAAAATTGTGCTGTTTCCTTTTATGGATATTTATAAAATAAATCGAAACAAGAATAATAATCACAGAAAAGAATTTGAAGAACATAGGAATTACCTTTATAAAAGGCTGTCAGGATTTCATAGACCCCAAATCGTGCTCCCAGACCAAAAATCCTTCCAAGTGCCAACCAGCCAAAACCATTGAACAAACCTGAAATGCCCCAATATAACAAGACACCTGAGTTAAGATACGCTGTATATTGAATTTGTGCACCGAGTCAATAGGAAAACGCAATTAATTTTACAAAATCAGTATGACAGGATCAAATCTGAAAATTGAAAAACAACTGTTACTTTCTATTGGTCCAGTGCACGAACTACGTAACACATCATGTCTACCCAAGAATTTTCCGACCGAGTCATTAAGAAACAGGAGGAGAAAAAATTAGTCTGGTCAAATCCAAGTACCAACAGGATCCATGGAGATAGCAACCCACTATAGACAACTATCAAGCATGGAACTCAACAACCTTGTTCAATTATCCATCAGTCCTGTATCTTATATGCATAAACCCCTTTAAATATAGTTTCAACACCAGGTTCGATATTTCATCTACGAAACTTATCATTCACTATGCAATACCCCACCAGAGAATTAAAACGAAAATCCTACATATGCATATTGAAACACCCAAAAAAATATTTTTTTCAAAATGGACAAAAAAAAAAAGGAGTTCACATTATTTGCAGGTGGATAAAATTGAGCATACCTGTATTGCCAGACAAGGATAGTACTCTCAACAAAACCTCGACAGCATTCAATTCTTTACCACCAATGGAACCAACCTTGGAATAAACAAAGAAAAGAGACAAGCTTTTGAAGCAATTTACAAATGATTAAGGTAGGTGGTTGGTATATGTTATATTCATAGCATAGGTTTAAACAAAAGGGGGATTGAATTGAATTGAAATTGAAAATGTGAGAGAACCTGAGTGAGGACTTTGATGGTATCAACAGGATAAGTGAAGGTTGTGGCTAGAGCAACTGACCCAGCAGCAGCAATCCCATGAACAGCAAAAATCTGGTTCTTGGACAAGTCATCCATCTGAAAGTGGAACCCCAATAAATAAATAAATAAATAAATAGAAAGTGATGATCATAGTGATTAAGGGAGTGGAATGATGAAATGCATTTGCCTCCCCAAATTTAAGGAAGATTTAAGGTTCTGTTGTACCTTATCACTGTTCACCAGCTCATTGAAGCTGTATAATGTTGTTTTTTTTTTATGTTTGTTGGAGTAGTTTGCAAAATAGACACCTTCCTCTTCAAATTGTATGTTTTTCTCTGTTCCCCACTGCTTGCCTAATCTGATTGATCTCTTCCTTAAACCCTAAACCCCAGCCTTCCAAAATATATATATATATATATTAGATAGCCATTGATTTTTTATACAGCAGATTTGACCCAAGCCCACCACTCAAAAAAAGCCCAAATGCATACTTCAATCTGCAGAAACAAACCAAAGGGTGAGGAAGGAAGGACCGAGGATGGTGCGCGACGCTGCGAGTGGGAGGCAGTGGTGGTCCGGTATGGTGGGCACGCCGCACGACACAGCGAGCGTACGGCGTACTCAAGTTATACTTTGATACGTAATTTTAAAAGGAGTTATATTATTTCAACAAATATATTTTGGACAGCGCATATATATTTATCTTTATTTTTTGCATATTCCTTTTTATCTTCTGTCATTTATGTATATATGTTTCTTAAAATATATTCAAAAAAATAAAAATAAAGTCCTATTTTATATACAAAAATCGTTCCTCTTTTAAAAGACATAACATTTTAGATACACATTAAATTGGGACAACATACGATATCTATTGTGTTTGTTTGATATATTTTTGAAATAGGTGTATAAGATAAAAAATAAATGAAAGATAGAAACAAATACATACGATATTACATATAATTTCTAAATTTTGATTTTAAAATATCATAACTCATTCTAAAATTTAAACTACGTATAGAACAATAGTATATAATAAAAAATATTTTATGTATGAGTAAAAGTGTAAAACTATTGATATTCTTAATTATATTTTAAAACTATAAAATATGTATAGATTTTTGGTATTCTCAAATAAATATATATATATATATATATATATATATATATATATATATATATATATATATATATATATATTTTTGACAACTCAATTATATATTCTTGATTATATATATTCACGCTTAATTAAAATTTTAGTTATTCAACGATAGTTAATTGCAATATAAATGGACTTCGATTTCCAAATGCATTGTACTTGCATATCAGGGATTTAAATCATAAAATCGTCACTTTAGCAGAGGTGGAGGACTCTGGTGGCGTTTGAAAGAGCTTATTTAAACTCTTTTTGATTTATCTGATGACATAAGTTCTTATGCAGTGTGTTCGGTAGAGCTTATAAAAATAACTTATGACATTCCATAAGGAGTTTTTGACTTATTTTCATAAGTCACTGGGAGAAGCTTATGGAATTATCATAAGAGCTTATGCACTAAACACTCTCTCCGTGTTTTTCACTATTCAAATCCTCTTATGCCCCTTTCTTTCTTTTTCTTTCTTTAAACGCTTATGGCATAAGCTCTCATGCGATAAGATCTTATGTGATAAGCTCTTAATTAAGTTGTTTATCCAAACGCACCCTCTATCTAAGCATCATACTTAGGGATGACAATTTTACCCGTACCCGTGGATACCCACGGATAAAATCCGTAACGGGTACGGGGCGAGTAGTTAAACGGGTACCCGCGGATAAAATAAACGGATAATTTCAATACCCGTTTATAAACGGGGCGGGGCGGGTATCACAGTATTCGTGCCTGCGGATATCCGTACCCGTTACTTAAATTATTAAAATGCCCTTTATTATATATATGTAGTAATTGCTAAATGTATTTGATTACTTTTGTTAGTAACTTTTGTAATTGGATAATGCTTTGATGCTTTCTTAACATCTATTTGTTTGAACATGATTATTTTAAATTGAATTACGCATATTTTAGCAAATTTTCAAGCAAAAAGAGTATATATTTTTTCTGGAAAAAATAATTCGCGGATACCCGCAAACCCGCGGATATCCGCGAAACCCGCTGGATACCCGCCCGAAAGATACCCACGTGGATAGCAGGTGGGGACGGGTACGGATTTTATCCGACGGATACAGGGGCGGGGGGAGTGCTACCTGTGCCCGCCCCACCCTGTTGCCATCCCTAATCATACTCAACTCAAGGATTAGCGTAGTTTCCCTATATATGAACACACTGTGTGTTGAATAAAGTATTAACAATAGTGTGTTACTAATGTTTCTCAACCTGGCAATGATAAAAATATATATGAATAAAATAAAAAAGGATAATCTTGCTAGCATCAATAAATTAAAGTCAAACACAATTTAATTACATAGCAATCTTAAGTAAATATTCACGACATTTACACGAGCATTAACCAATTGCAAATAAATACTTGCTGTCATCACACTTGGAGAAAAGTAAAATAGAACTATTTGAAGTAGCTACAATCACATGATAGCACAACTACCTCTTGATCTCTTACTGATTCTTCTATTTGCCTCGGCAAGATCTTGTCTGAGTTTTTGAACTTCATTACCTAATTTCATTTCAGCTGACATAGCATTCGCCTCTGCCTTATACTTTGCAGCTTGCTCTTCTGCCAATTGTCGCATAAGATTTGTATTTTCGTCTTTCATCTTTGATTCAACCTGCAAAACAATGTCATTATTTGAAATGAAAATAGTACTCAATTCCAACCCCTCATGTCATTATTTTTCTCTCCCATCTTTTGGTCATTCATGAGCCTATAGAATCATCAGACTTAGATATCCAATTTGTAAAACAACATTGCCACACATTACTATAAAAATGAATTAAGTAATGTTATTACTTAATTTATGATGATACTAAGTAAGCTCAATTCCTTAGATCAACTTAGAAGATCAAATTAAACTATATCTTCATTTCAAAAAACAACAATGATTTGCTTAACAGTGCTTAAAAAAATGCATGAAATAACAAATCATGATATGGACATTGGTTCATAATCATCAGAAAACAAGGAGACACAAATAACTTCAATGCATTTACTCAGTGAAGAATAATATGATAAGTATATGCTGGTTTTCAATTATCCCACATCTGCATTTTATGCACCAAGTTGGTGGTGTATGTGTGTCTGCAACCTCCACAAAATCAATGAATGTGTCTCAACTCTCAATGTTTAACTTTCGGAACAGATTAAAAACACATCAAAAAAACCTTGTCAAAAGAAACAAAAATAAGATAATGTTTCTGCTGCATTTCGTAACCTATAGAATCTTTTGGTCATTCATGAGCCTATAGAATCTTTTAAATAATAAATATCGAAGATACAATGATAAAGGTACCATTTCGATATTGTTTTAGCTCCTCATCATGATTCTGCTGCATTTGCATTTTTAATCTTGTAATATCTCGCCTCGAATGTCCTTCCAACAAATCAGCCTCTCTTTGTTGGTCACGCAGTTTCATTGCTCCCTCCCGCACTCAAGTGATTATCATGTATATCGAGAAAATATTAATCAGGACTCTAAAGATACCGATTATTAGCAAGACCTTATATATTAGCTACCCATTTTATCGGACGACCAATATTTAGGAAACAATATTGCAAAAATTTGTAAAACCTTCACCTTCATCCGTAAATAACTCATTTGTATAAGGACGTCCACCATTATGTGATATCACCATGTTTACAACAAAAGAAGTCTGTTGAACTTGTTCAAAGCGCTTTGTTTCATCCCTTGTCTTGTTATCAAAAAGCACACAACGATTACCACACTGAGCAAGAATTTCATGACGATGTTAAAAACGCATAATCGAAAATCAACAAATAATCTTAATTTTCCATTTAAGATTTAATGCATAGGATATATAGTCCTATATCTGAAGAATGTTTCTGTTGTCCAGCTATACCCGTATTCTTTATCTTGTAGGATAAATAAAGAATCATAACAGATATGAAAGAAACAAGTGCAAGATCATGAGTATAAGATATCATTACACCCTGAGTATCCAAGACAAGTAAATTACTAAGCAAAGTTTATCAATCTCTCTGCATATCCATCTATTTAAATCACCTAGTGGCTTCAAATGGAGCTTAAGACATTATTTGAGGTTTATATTGTTAATACACCATGGTTGAAATTAAACTGACCTATGTTAAGGGTAGGTTAGTTTTAAAACAAGAAGATGTGGAGTGTAATTATATCAAACCTTAAGAAATATCAACGTAATTTCCCCCTTTTTCAATTCTACTTAAAAGAGCATCAAATATGCACACTTTTAATGCACAAGTGCAACATTAATATGTCTAAAATCTTCACAAACGGATGAATGATCAAATGAAACTATCACATGTTTGAAAAACATAAAAATTATTATATGTAAATGACTTGTGAATCCAAGATTCAACATATAATCACATAATAAGCTAACAGATTAAGAGAGTGGTTCAATTAAGGGGGAAAAAAGGAGCAGCACTCAATCTAAGTAATAATACTACAAAACCTTTAGAGGCTCTGGACACTCGCGACCCAAATAATCTTCAAGTGTCTCATCATTTTCTTCTAGTTCATCCCCTCCAGTGAAGACCACAATCATGTAGTCAACAATTTTGCTTCCAAACAAATTCTGCAAGCTTTGTAAAGCAGCCCCTTCTTCCTCAGAAAAACGAGTTCTCACAGAGAGCACTATAACAATGGCATGAATTCCATCCTTGGCCATGTCAATACATTTCACTATTTCTTTCCCAGCAAACTCATTTCCAGTTGCAAATAGTCCTGCAAGAACATTCAAAGGTTAGATTGTGAAATAAAGATTTCTAGAGGCAGAGGTAGCAATAGTTAAGCAATTATAGACTTGTCCTTCAATTTATAAAGCAACTACACTAAAAACTAGTGGTTGTGTCCATGTGACACATGTATTTTTTGGGTCTTTAACCACTATCCCTGGGCGACTACGAGATTTGAACCTCGACTTTGTAGGTAACGTTTGTCTAGAAGCACAGTCCACTTCTACTGCCATCAATCACTTTTGAGTATTTTTAGATACTATTAATTGTATTTTACAATTCTTTATATCACCACATAGAGAAATATCACAATAACTATTATTTTTGTAATGAGTCATGCATATTCCCTTATCCATGCATCCTTGCCTTGAACTCAAAGCGCAAACACAGAATTATGTAATGACATGCAATTGACATGTTCCCATGCTTTACCTGGGGTGTCAATAACATTAACACTTTGTCCATCTTTTAGAACAGTTTTCTGCAATTCACAAGTGTTGGTTACACCAGAGGAGCTTGCCCTTGACTTGAAAGCCCTCCTTCCAAGAATGCTATTACCTGTTGAACTCTTTCCATTGCCAGTACGTCCAACTAACACCAATGTCCGAGCCTCATTAGATGACAAAGTTTTCCCCATCAAATAAATTTAGGTTACTACTGCAATCTGAAAGGACAAAAGATATCCTAAATAAATGTACTAGTAACAGTAAAACACACAATCATTGTAATGGCATTGTAAGAACTTGTAACACTTAAGAAACAGAACTAACATGCCTCAAAAAAAAAAAAAGGGGGGAAAAAGAACAAACAAGTTCACCAATATTTATTAGGAAGCAGTATTATTATATTCTGTTAATTCAAGTTGCACAATTAACAAATCAATCGTGTTGTGTTGCAAATTGCAAGTCATCAATGACAACTTGGATAATAACAAACTAAAATTTGCTAAATCTTCCACTCAAAGTGTTTTCCTTTTAACAAATATTAGATGCTATTAAGGTTTTAAACTGTGGTCCGGTTGCGGTTTTTGTTGATTTTATTGTAATTGCGGACAATTGTTGAAAAATGTGGATCGATGCGATCATTACATGCGATCACGTTTCGATTTCCGAGACCTCCAAAATCAAAACGTTACGATCCCAATTAGGTCGCTGACCTTTATTTAAAACCTTGGATGCTGTAAAGCGTGCAGGCCAAAAAAAAAGCTTGAAGAACTTGTGTGTGATTATATATATGAAGAAGAAATGGAAGAAGGAAAAATATTAAACTATATATACAGTGTATGTTGTAATAACTTTCACTTGCACAAACTGTTGTTTGTGAATTTTCTAACCTTGAGGGTGTTTCTTTTATATGGTTGGGATGGGAAACAAGCAAGGCTTGCTTGAGAAAACACAAGCAAGAAACCCAAGCAACACGAAAAGAAAAAATTAATGTGTTTGAGAGTAATAAGAGAGTAATATACCTCACTAAGGGTGTAAGAAACGACAGAATAAAAAGTGAAGCTTTCGATGAGTTAGAATCAAAAGAAGTGTGTTGTAAATGTAAATCCAACTCTTGGAAGGTGTGAGAAAAAAGAAAAGGAAGGTAGCTCTAACAGTAAATAAAAATAAAAAAAAATCATGGAATCAACAAGAAGAGGGTCTGTTCACCAAAAACAAAAACAAAAAACAAAAAACAAAAAAACAAGAAGAGGGTCTACATGCATCATTATCATGAAGAATGGTCTTATTTTACTGCTGCCACCGCCTATTATACTCCAGCAAATCTTGCAGCTTGCACATTCACCTTAAAACTTAGTAATAGTTACATTCCAGCTGCCAATTGCTTACTCAAGTGGGTTTGTAATATTTTACTCATGTTAATTCAACTATTGTAGCCTATAAAAGACAACCCTCTTGTACCGTTTTGTAACAATCAAGAGTTGAATATGAAATATAGTGTGTGAGAAAAATATTTAGAGAGATATGTGTTTCTGATATCAATATGTTTGTACATGATATGTGCATAAGGTGATTTTACTCACTGAATAAAACACCCAGAGAAGTGAAACAATGTTTATCACACGCCTGCCCAAGTCAACTTATATATGCCATTTACTATAAAATTAGAAAGTTTCATATATATTGTAAAGACTTTTTTTTTGGGTGCTCTTGTAAAGACTATTTTTAAATTTAGAAAAAAATAAATATCACTACAAAAAAAGGGTGGCTTACCGACGGCATATTACCGACGGACGCGCTTCCTTCGTTAGTGAGACAGCTTTCTCGACGGACATAGCCATCGGTAAACACGAATACCAAAAGTCTAACCAATTACCGAAGTAGAGTACCGTGGGTCTGTTCCGTCGGTATATAACGCGAAAGGTATTTTTTGGCGCCAAATGGTACCAACGGAATAAGCCGTCTATAATTAATGATCAATTTCCGCTGGAAAGCAATAAACCATATTACCGATAAATTTTCCGCTGGTAATACATTTTTTTGAATTACCGATGGTTTTATCGGGTATTCCGTCAGTAAATTCAAATTAAACCACTAGCGCTAAACCCTTCCCTCACTTTTCTTTTCCCCGCTTTCCTCTCCGCGAACTCCATTTGCCACCCCCCACGACACCACCATTCCGTGCGCCACCTCGCCGCACCTCCGGCCTCCCCGCCTCTCTTCTCCTTTTTCCTCTCTTCTTCCAGTCACCATCGCCCCACCACCACCACTCACACCACCACCATCTCTATCTTCTCCTCAACGAGCGCCACAGCCCACCACCGCGTCCCACCACCACCAGCACCACCACTCTTTCCCTTCCCGCACCAAAGACTACCACACCACTACCCTCCTTGAACCAGAACCACCACCACCACCTTCCTTGCACTGGTAAAAGTTTAATATGTTCATATTGTTATGTTTTTTTTGTTCTATAAATTTCTGATTGTAGTGGAAATTTTAATTTATTTTTCGTGCTTTGTTTGTTTCAGAGAGGGACACGCCACCGACTTACAGGGACCCATCAACTTCCTTCTCACCACCAGCACTGAGGTATGAATCTAACCTTCTCTTATTGCTATTAAGTTGGACATTTGCTATTCTCTTTCTGATTTAATTTTTATGTATGCGTGCTTGATATCGATCTTTACCCTTGATAAGTTGTTCATGTTTAAATTAAATATTGAAATGTGTTAGAATTTTTATTTTGTGTTCTGCTTGGTTGCCCTTCATTTATGTGTTTGTTGTCATTGTTGTTCTGAATTGAAGATAAAATTTTAAGGGATGAGAACTTTTAAATTGAAATAACTACAATGTTAGTATGGAAATAATCACGCACGATGTTAGTGTGGAAATAACCACAATTAGAATTTTGGTAAAATCTATAATCGCATCCAAACTTTACTTCACCAAATATATATATATATATATATATATATATATATATATATATATATATATATATATATATAATCGCTCTGGGGCCGGATTTTGGGATAGCTGGCCATGGGGCATCCGGAAGCTTGGACATCATCGAATGTGATTAAAAGGAGAGATTAATTTCTTTTTTTTAACCAAAATGGCTAATTACCAAAAATATCAACGTCAAGATTTGCTGTCCTTCACAATTAATCAATTAATCTTAGGTAAACACATCAATTGCTTCTTTAATTTCGTGATCTCAAGCTCTCTCCAAAGAGAACTTAGCACAAACATCATTCAAGCATTCAACTTTACTCAGCTATATTCGGTTCCTTCCGACTTTTCATTCAACAGATACAGATCCAAGATAAAGAGGAACAACTCGCCAAGAACTCGGATCTCATATACAAGAAGTCACAGTCCGAAAACGCAAGTTGAGCACCATAACATTCCAATTTGACTAATCGTTGGAGCACCAGCAAGAACAAGCACCGGATTTTGTGACACCGGTGGCGATGAGGGTGGGGAGTGGTCGTGCAAGAAGGCACGGAACAAGGAGTGGCTCCGGCAGAGCTTCTAGGCGGAGGGACACATGAATGAGCCGATTACACACCGGAGAAGAGAGGGATCCCGAGACTATGTAGATATCGGTGCGAAATCCTTCTAGGGTCATCACATTGTTACCCAAATACGGAAAATTAAATTTTTAATCGCTGGTTACTTTTGGAAAATAAACTTTATATTAACCGTCTTATCACAAAATAGTGATAATTTTTTTTTTCTTTATGACAGAACATCCAAACACATCGTGAATCTAACAAATGTATATATATGCATCATCGATTAACTACACACTATATCACTAATAGGAGATGACAAAAGAGCTCTCACAAGTATGGGCAATTTCCCATAAAACTAAGTAAAGAAAATAAAGACAGCTACATATAAAAGTAATCGAGCAAATCAAGAACCATACAAAAACTCATGGCTCTTAGTAGCAAGATCAAAACCCAAGACTCGCTACCCCAAAAAATTATACTTATAGCGGGTCAAGCTAATGAAAACCATTGGGGAGATCATGAATATCACCCCACCCACAGAGATGTATCCGATGAAGATACCTCTCGCTCCCGGCTCCCTCGTTTGGGAGAATCGTCATCATCAACAACAGGGAGGGTGGAACTCAAGATCATCCTCAAAGTACTCATCCGAGTCCTCCTCACCTCATCCAAAATCACATCGACGGAGGTACCGCTGGTCCCGCGATCGAAGAGGCTTTTGAATCGGCCGAGGTGGCATGTCAAGTAACCCGTGATCACCAAGTACTATACGTATAGCCATATCGAAGGTAGAGATACCTCGAACAGCTCTACAACAGCGTCCCCTCATTGCGGTCCTGCCTACCGTCGGAATTCTCTACAAGGGCTATAATAGAGGAGCCCGAGTGCCCTGGGGTTTATCTCCCATGCACCACCGTGATGTGCGCGATCAAACATGATCAACACAGCCTCGAATGTGCCCCGAGGCAACCGGAAAGCACAAATAAAGCATGTAAAGAGGAGAAACCAATATATGGATTTAACTCGACAACTACATGCTCACACAACAGTAAAACACACACACATATACATGTTATACCAATATAACATTCATATCAAAGCAAATAGTTTATCGAGTGGGTTTCACACCCCAAATGCGACATCATCCCAAAGACTATGCATGAACACTTACATACATCACCTAAATTCGCACTTAATCTCATGAGATATCCCAACACATGATGAGTTGATCGAACAGATTGCCATCCCATGGCATAAAGGCATGCAGCCAAAACCCATTGCACACCTGTCCAACACCGAGGCACGTTGATAAAACCGCAACGGGGTTTCATTGTCCAACTGCGGCACACGAAGAAAAATCGTAGCACTGAGATACCCGATCGCGAAGGTACTCACATAACACGTGGGCACGCTCACGCCAAATGCATGTAAAAACATTTTGTTCTTGATACTTTCTTTGTGTTCAATCTTTCCTTGTCAAGCTCAAAAGCTTACAACCAACATAGTTTTAAACACCTTTAAAAGTTTCATTAATAACACGGGACCTCAAAGTCCGAGTGCCCAATCACAAATCTTAGACCGATGCAATCATAGGTTCATGGTTAATAGAAAACCACATCTTAAATGTTTTAAATAGGATACACACCATGTATACAGTATACACTTTAGTCAATACTTTCCAAATTGTAGTCGATTAGCATTTTCAAAATCATTTAGCCTAAACTTACTTTCCCACTAAATAATTTTCTAAAATCATAATTAAATTATTTTCAACAATTAATTTCATAAAATAACTTTTTATCTAATATTCTGGAATTCTTGCATGAAAATTAGCAAGACAAAAAATAATTTCACGGTTACAGCCTTTACTATGACTAATGAGTCCACTCTACCTTTAGTAAAAACATTAAAATAATGATATTTTCCAAAAACACTTACTTTCCCCAAATACAATTTTCCATCACTATTATATTCCAATATTTTACTGTTAAAACATTGAATATAATTAATAAAGTTTCTTAAAGCTTTTATCTTATTAATTGATTGGCAAGCCTCGACCACCATCGCTTCGAAACAATAATCAACAACAACATCATAGAAATATTCCCGAGCGGATCATGCATCACAACATTATAATATAATTGCTAGATAACTGATCACGAAAACTTAGCAAACTAAACAAACACCAACGGATAAATATCCGTACATCTACCGATAGCACGTGAGCCACGGAAAAATCCCTCGAAGCAACCACTCTCACCTCTTCAAGAATTTAAACCTCAATTACTAACGTGACACATTTGGAAAATGTGACACACGACGGAGTCACAATTCACTATCCTTCAATAAATCACAAGACAAACCAATCAAAATCATGCAAATAAATCACCTAATCCTCTATAGGTCATGGCCTCCATAAGGTTTAGTGGCTAAAATTTCTAAAATTTGGCTTAAGTCATTGGCTTAATGATCCTAGGTACTTGAGTCTTTAAACCACTTGATTAATAACAAAGATTGAAACAAAAACTTCCAAGTTCCTCAATATATAAATTCGACAAGGCATGGAAAATAGGGCAAGAAATTTTATGTAGACATAAGAACTTAGATTCATCATGACCACATACTAGAGGATGAAATACTAAGATCAATTTCTAAAAATGAAACACATTTCCTCTATCCTCTTTTTTGGAGGGTTTCGGTCTTGACAACAAATCGGAGGAGAGGAAATTTTTGATTTTAATATACTCTTGGATTATGATTATAGGAATGACCATGGAACATAGAAATGGGTTTCATATTTAAGGATTTTTCCTATGATTTTTATGATTTATCAAAGCAGAACAACACGGATGAACATAATGAAAAAGGCATTGAAATGAAAAACTTTATGAAGAACATGAACTTGTTTCATGAAGAGGATATATTACCTCTTGGAACTTAGAAAACTTGCAATAAATTCACTAGTAATAAGTGCTTTTTCGATTAGAATTATTTTTACGTCGTATCTGACGCGAATACAACGTGAGAAGTTAAACTTTTAACGTGAGTTGAGCAACGCGTTAAATATGAAACTATTAACGCCGGTTCTTTAAGACGGCCCAGTAATTTTATCAAAAACTAACGTCAGTTCTTTAATACCACCGACGAATTTTGCAAAAATTAACGTGAGTTCTTTGTTTGAACCAGACGTTAATTTTGTTAGGACTAAAGTCGAGTTGTTATGAAAACGCGACGTTATTCTTATTTAATGTCGCTTGTAATAAACAAGCTGACATTAATAGTATCAGATATTTTATAAATATATTTAACGCCCATTATGATACAACTGACGTTAATCTCTTTTTTTTTAAAATTCAGTTCGTAAAATATTCTTTCATTATCCTGATTAATGAATGTCCGATTACTATAATATCGCACATTACAGAATTGTAAAGGAAAAATGGAACCAACGATCCATATGTATGCATGTTGAAGCGATATATATTTATTAACATAGGTTATAACTCAGAAATAAATGCAAAAAAAATAAATAAAAATAAATCGTATACTAAGTTTTAACTACCTATATCAATATCCCTTAATATTGATCATCACTTTTGCTGTAATGCCATCCCCGAAGTCTCCTCGATTATAGTAGGCATGTTTGTTGAAAAAGAAGGAGTCTCAGGAATATCAAGATTTGAATCTTCATTTTCATCACTACCATTATACATGCTTTTTCCTTCGAGAACCATCTGAGACAACCTTTTGTTAGAAGGATCGTTGATGTAGAACACTTGTTTTATTTGGGAAGCCATTGCGTGAATGGCTCATTTATATGACCTAACTTGTTGAGGTCTACCAATGTGAACCCCAATTCCAGATTAGGTTTCCACAATTGCATGATCACCCACTTACATTTAAATACCGAAACGTAAAAGCTTAGTGTAATTGAGCACCCAAATATCTTCAATATATCGAAAGTAGGTCCCGGTGCTTTACTTGGGTTTTGTGTCCTTGCACTAGAGAAGTGCATTGCTTCATACGATCATAACCCCACTTATTTTGCGTAGGTACTCTTGTTATCTTGTTCCTTTGTATAAAGGAAAAGTTATTTATGTCAGATCCGCTGCAACATATGACGTTGAAGCTAGGCCCACGTGCTAGCCATCTTACGTCATCGAGGGAGACTACCATCCTTAAGCATTTCTTCCTTGAACCATGGCAAGAAAGTCTTATTATGCTTGTTCAACAACCACCTTCGCTTTCATTCGAGGGTTTCTTGATTGTAATTTTCTTTTTATGTTCAATATGTAAGAGGCCGAACACGTTCAAGTGTGTTGTTCAATACATACAAATGTGCTTGAAGCACTTCCCTCCGATCCTTCTATTAATCTTAAGCCATGTGTACCCTTACCTTGACATCCGATCTCATCATGCTGAGGCTTAGGAACCCCTATAGATCCCGTGTTATGAAGCCGTAGTCCGAACAAAAACTAAATTGCCCTATTACGCAACATACCTTTGAACAATAGATGCTTGGACCGATGAGGATTCTTTCCGACCACTTTCAAGATCTTAAGCTGTATTGCTCAACTGGGTACATCCATCTCGTAAAAGCCCACATAATCTAATACCTCACCAAATGAACAATTAAGTGAACCATTGCGAGAAAGGAAGGAGAAAATACATCTCAATTGGCACAAGATTGAGACCACAACTTCGAAGTCATCCAACATACGGGGGTCAACGACTTTGACATATAGAATTGAAGAATGAGCACAACAGAGTAATGGCATGTCTCACATTTTTTTAGAGCAATACCCGAATAGCACCGCATAAGTAGTTACATCAAGATTGACAATCATGAGACTTTAAGTCAACCCAATTTAAGATCACTAGAGACAAGACTCTCATATTTGAAGAGTAACACGTGGAACTTTGATGCCACAAGAAGACCCGTAGGACTTTGTCTCTCTTTTTTTGACAAAGTATGACAAGTCTAGCGGCAAATAAATCAGCTACCATCCTCGGAACAACTGGAGCTAAGCCGTTCGTATACCCATAGGGAGAGGTCAGAGCAGCATTCACCATCCTTTATCTTGCCGGGTCGCAGAAGCGTCGATCACACTATCACACATTTTTCTCCACGCATCTCATCAAATAAAAGGTTCGACATCGTTGCGCAATACGGAAGATCAAAGAATGTCGCTTTCTTGCATATGTTTTTTCGTGATTTACTTTCTTTTTGACTTGCTTGGAATATAACATCGATGTCCTTTACCGTAGTAAACCTGCTCTCCAATTAAGGTTGACGCTTCTTTCCCTTGGCATCCATTAAAGCTTTTTTCATCTTGCGATATGGGTGATGCACGTCTAAGAAATCTCCGTTGCCCAAGGTAAACCCGTCTTCTTTCCATGATGCAAGCGAGTGCAGTATGTGCCTTCTTGACATATAGGGCATGCTTTTGCCCTTGACATTGTGGGACTTATTGCTTGGTAGATTTCGAAAGTCGTTGATGGTGCAAAACAGCACGAAAAGCTTAGAAAGTCTCATAGAATACCCATCAATTCATTAACACCTTACACCCACGTTGTTTTCAAGTCTTCAATCAAGGACCTAGATAAACATCTAAGTCATTTCCCGGTTGCTTTGGGCCGGAAATCATCATAGACAACATCAGTATTTGCCTCATGCACAACCAAGGGGGCATGTTGAATAAATGGTAAATCGAAATCATGAACTATGAATACTACCTAAGATTACCATAAGGATCATTCCATCCGTAGTAAGTCCAAGCCTTAGGTTTCTTGGCTCACGCAAACCCGGAAACATAGTATCATATTCTTCCATTGAATAGAATCAGCAGGATGACGAACCTTTCCATCCGTTTCCTCTCATCATTATGCTATCTAAGATTCTTCGCATCACTCGCATTGGAAACAATCGCTTGAACCTTGGAATTATGGGAAGATACCACAACACCTTCGCAAGGAGACCCTTTTCTCACATCATCAAGATCATCATCATCACCACCTTCACTTTGTATCATG